>JASCQY010000258.1:10088789-10103335 GCA_030264315.1 Sardinella tawilis
AGAGTTTGGGTGGCTGTAGTGCATTTTGCAGCAAATGTTAACTGGGGTGCTCTGATGCATGTTGGTAAAGCACATTGTATGAAGAGTTTTGAAAAGGTGAACATTGTATTGAGACAAGTGTGAAAATGATTGGTAAAAACTGTAAGTGTAGGATGAACAGTCAGTGGTAGAAGTAGTGAAATGATTGTGTGTGTGTGTGTGTGTGTGTGTTTGAGCACTGTATATATTACTTGAGAATGTGTGTTTCTGATAGCCTCTCTACCTCACCCCACGCAGGTGTGTGCACGTGTGTGTGTGTGTGTGTGTGTGTGTGTGTGTGTGAGTGTGTGTTGCCATGGAGCCTCCGGAGGAGGAGCGGACTGTGCGCTTCCTGCAGTATGTGGAGGACAGCGGCATGAAGGCCTACCACGGCCTGGTCCTGCAGAACGCCGCCGACATCGCCCGCGAGAGCGACCGCGTGCGCTCACACACACACCTCACCTACCTGCAGGAGAAGCACGAGAAGAAGAGGCGGCAGGAAGAGGCCATCAAGAGGTCAGAAACACACACACACATACAGTACACACACACACACACAGATCTATGTATGCATGCACAAATCAGACAATGCTTTTAAGAAGCACAAGAAACACACAAGCACACACACACACACACATATGCATACAACATCCAACATCCTTCCACACATTCTCATCGCTCTCAGCATCCTTTCACACCTTGCTCTCTCTACCACTACCTTTCTTTCGCTCTTTCTCTCTCTCTCTCTCTCTCACACACCCACACTCTCTCTGTCTCTCTCTCTCTCTCACACACACACACACACTCACTCACTCTCTCTCTCTCTAACACACACACACACACACACACACACACATACATTCTCAAGCATGCATGCAGAAAGTGCACTCTGACCTCTCTGACCACTCTGGTGATGTTACCTGATCGTGCCTCATTCTCAAGTGTGTGAGCTGTCAGATCTGATGGCATCTCTCTGCAGCATTCATCTTGATAAGGGAGTCACTCTCACACACACGCACACACACACTCTCTCTCTCTCTCTCTCTCTCTCTGTCTATCTCTCTCTCTCTCTCTCTCTCACACACACACACACACACACACTCTCTCTCTCACACACACAGACACAAACACTCACTGCCAAACCCTCCCCTAACTATCCCAGACCAACAGCCTAACAGCAGGAGTGGGTTCAGCATTAGGCCTGAGGTCAGCCCGGCTCTCAGTCCAGTGGGATCTGGTTAGTTGAAACCTGATCTGAGATCAGAGGCGGGTTAATAGGGGAATGGGAGCAGAGTAGACAGATCTCTTTACAGATGGGCTGCATCAGACTGGGGAAGTGTGGCTGGAGGAAGGAGATAGACAGACAGTGTGTGTGTGTGTGGGGGGGGGGGGGGGTATTAAAGGAACGAGGGAAATGAGTAAAACTTAAAGAGACAAAGAGATAAAAGGAGGGAGGGAGAGAGAGGAAGAGAGAGAGAGTGGGAGGAAAGAAGAAAAATGGTGATAATCACTTAAAGGAGCTCCTAGGTTTTAACCTTAGGTCATAGTAATATGTGTTGGTAATATAATGATCTTCATATAGAAAGCAATAATGAACACTGAGAGGGGAGAGACAGATAGAAAAATAAAGAGAGGAAGGGAGAGAATGAGTTAATAAAAGAGGGGAGAGATAGACAGAGAAATAAAGAGAGGAATGGTGAGAATGAGAGAATGAGAGAGTGAGTGTTGGACTGCAACATACCAGTCTGCCTAGTGATGGCTGTAACCTAAGTCAGCCAATCAGACTGTGGCAAATAGCTAAAATAAGGTGGGTCTTATTGATATCTCCTCTGTGATTGGCTGTGGTGAGGTGTGTAAAATGTGACAACTGGACTGCTCGGACATGCTATGACAGCTTGGACACACAGAAACAGACGAGTAGCGTGCTGCCACATAACACACGCACAACACATGTCTAAGGCTCCCTTACCAATACACACACACACACACACACACACACACACACACACACACACATATACATACACCATCATATACTGCTCCCACAATAGATTCTTGCTCTAAATTGAAATCAGAGTATATGTGTATGTGTGTGTGTGTGTATCTGAGACAGAGAGAGAGAGAGAGAGGGAGAAGGAGACAGAGATAGAGAGAAAGAGAGAGAGAGAGAGAGAGGGAGAGAGAGAGAGTTTATTTAAGGCCAGCACATTTGAATAGATGAACATATAGATTTCCATATATCTGCATCTTATGTGTATTCGGGTCAGATAACCTTGACCCAAGCTGACTGGTGTCATGACATTCAGGGGTATACAGTAACTCAATGCATACGTATATGCATACATATCTGTTCGCATCTGTTCATGGGTGCATTTCTATGTGTGTGTGACCTTAGTCTATATTGTACAGTTCTCTCCACCCACACGAAAAGATGCTCTTTCCATTCTCAGTGTCTTGGTGTCGCCTCTTTCTTTTTTTCTCTGTCTGTCCCCATGTATCTATCTCTCTATCTCTCTATCTCTCCATCTCTGTGTCTCTCTCCTTCCATCTGTCTCACCCCACCTCCCCTCTTTCTTTTTCTCCTGTAGTCGATAAAGTGGTGAGTGGTGAGTTTTCTGTACGCATGGCTACTGTAATCATCTGGGTCTGATAATGAATTGATTTTCTCTGTCTTTGTGTGTGTGTGTGTGTGTGTGTGTGTGTGTGTGTGTGCGTGCGTGAGTGTGTGTGTGTGTGTGTGTGTGTGTGTGTTTCTCTGTGTGTGTATGCCCATAGAAAGCTATAGCTATAGTGTATAGCCTACACATAGCTAAAGGTAATGCTAATGTTTATGTAGTCGTGTGTTGGCATGAATGGATGTGCAGATGGAAACCCTGAATGGAAAGAAATGCCTCCTTTGAATACACCATCTCTCTCTCACTCTCTCGTTCCTTTTCATTCCCTCTTTAGCCTTTGTCTTTCTCTCCACTCTCTATTGTCGTTCTTCACTCTTGACACCCATTTTCCTCTCTCTCTCTCTCTCTCTCTCTCTCTCTCTCTCTCTCTCTCCTCTCAACCCCTCACCATATTTGACATCCCTCCTCTCACAGAGAGCACACTCATCCTGGAACATTAAGCCCTCTCCTCTTTTTCCTCCCCTCTTTTCCACCTCCTCTCTCTCTCTCTCTCTCTCTCTCTCTCTCTCTGTATATGACATTCACAACAGTTTGTCTAGGGGATAGAGGGAAATTTCTACTGCCAGGTCTATTACTGCTCATAGGAAAATAGAAATAATTTAGATGAAATTATAAGATAAATATTGTGGTGTTGCTACAAACAATGTAGATAGTATGTGTGTGTGTGTGTGTGTGTGTGTGTGTGTGTGTGTGTGTGTATGAAAGAGAGAGGTGTTTTGGAGCCCAATGGAACAAGCTGTGTGTTGGTGAGCATATTCACATATGTGCCTGAGTGTACAGTTTTTTTATGTGTGTGTGTGTGTGTGTGTGTGTGTGTGTGTGTGTGTGTGTGTGTGTGTGTGCAGGGACAGTGGGGTGGCACACAGAGGGATGGCCTTGACCGCACACTCACTTATCTCCCGCAGAGCTGACCGCTCGTTTGTCACCCAGGCGGGCCACTGCTCCAGGGCAGGTCACCACTGCTTGCCACGCTCTCTTTAATGAAGTGCTCCAATATGCATGTGTAGGTGACCCATGCTTTGCTCACCACAACAGAAAAGTCACCAAACTACCTTTAGATAAGATAAGAAACTCACTATATGCACCTTCAAACTTCAAAGGCAGACTGACATGCAAAATGTTACTAACCATTCATAAAGCAGTTATATACATGTAATAACAGGTAAATAGAGCGCTTGGTTATAATATTTTTACAGCTACCTTTTACAAGATGAGACTATCCAGACTAGAATCTAGCATAATGTTATAATAAATGTTATTACAATATGCTGTCTGAGCCTAATGGGTGATCATGGCTTCCAGTCAGAGCTATGGATCCTCACCTTCCCTATTTACCCCCTCCCAGTCCAGGAGTGGATTCAATTATTCATGAGGGCTTCTCACGGCATGAGAGTTTACAATTTTTCATGTCATTATTCAGAGCGGTACTGTGTGTCGATGTACGGTGAGAACGAGGGTAATAAGAGAGCTGAAAGGATAGCTGTGTTAAAATTTCATGAACCAGAAACCACAACAGCTAATAACATGTTCAGAGCTGGGAGGAAGGGGCAAAAAATAGAAACGATGTGGTCCACAGTGCAGTGCACAGGAGCTTGTTATGAATCCGCAAATTTTATTTATTTATTTATTTATTTATTTATTTTACCTTCACATACCATCGAGTCCTCATACTGTATACCTCATTCCTACTCCCTCTTGCCACCAAAATAAAGTTGTTGTTTTTTTTTCTTCTATGTGTGTGAAGAAAAAAAAAGAAAAAAAAAGTGCCCAACAGTTTTTTGACCTGTTCTGCCCCATGTGAATTGTAGTTTGACACACCCCCACTGGCCCTCCCTTGAGAATTAAACCAGGCATAGCACATGGAATGAAAAGGACAACTGTGACAGGTCCATGGTTGTGCAGCCATAATTACGAGGAGGAAAGGCCCAGTTGAAGGCACCTTTAAAATATCCAGCACAAAGGTAATGGAATAAGCGGGGGCTTCTCTGTGGGGCTACAGGCAAAGATTGGCTTGGGGTTTAGTAGAGAGATAGTGTGTGTGTGTGTGTGTGTGTGTGTGTGTGTGTGCACCTGTGTGTAAGAGAGAGCAAGTTCACGTGTGTGCCTGTCTCTGTGTGTGTGTGTGAGCGAGAGAGAGAGAGAGTGAGACAGAGAAAGAGAGAGGGAGAGGCAGAGAAAGAGATACTGTACAGTAGATAGAAAGAGAGAGAGAGAGAGAGAGAGAGAGAGAGAGAGAGAGAGAGAGAGAGAGACTTACTGGCTTTAGCTGAGGTCCTATACAGTCTAGATGGGAGCTCTGATTCACTTGGTAGATGTGGCTTTTGAAGGTGTGGCAGAAACGAACAGATAATGTTTTTCTTTGTGATGCTAATGTCTACTTTTGAACTGTGAAGAGGACTGGATGTTCTATAGCCTAATTAATTCTTAACAGCGTTTGAGCAAGTGCTCTGACTCTGGCCTTGTGCGTGGGACTGGAGTCAAGAAGACACTAAGGTTTGTGGGTTCATTTCTCCACTGTGCACACACTTCACTGTGAGATGCTGTGTGATTTAGCATTTTTATTGTTTGTCGGTTTTCCATAATATCATTCGAATTTAATTAAAACCTGTGCGTTCAGGAGAATGTGCATGCAAACACACAAACAAACAACCAAGCTCAGTAACAAGGCTGAATCTAAACAGGGGATCAGTTTTTTTGGTCGTCATGTTGCCAGGAGACAGAAAACCTTTGGGTTTGTATCCTCGGGGTGGTCCAATTCACCATTCACCAAGTACATCCCTGGCAAAACCATGGCAAAACAAACCACAACTGGAGGTTAGAAAAGCTGGCTCAATGGTTGGAAACGAAGTTGGAGTCACTGACATCAGTTGCAGATAGGAGGACCCTGAGCCAACTGCTCTCTGTACTTGACAATGTACAGACCCCCCCTGTGCACCATGCTTTCCAAACAGAAGAGCTTGTTCAGCAGGCTTCTCTCTCTTGTAAAACAGACAGGCTGTGTATAGTAGGTCATTCGTACCTATGGCCATGCATCCAGCTCTTTGTGCGACACAAAAGGGGAGGTGTGAGTTTGACTTTAGTGCTTAGTTTATCCTGCACACTCACCCCCTATAGATTACCTTCATCTTTTATATTTCGTTACTGCTAGTCCTGTCCTGACCCTGACCCGGGGAAGGCTATATTACTTTAGGATATAGACTTTGACTTGGACTTTGATCACTACTTTATACACCACTGAACTGGACTGTATTTGGACCTGGTTGTTGTTGTTGTTGTTATTGTTATTATTATTATTATTGATTTTTCTTCTTATTATTCATTGCTATAGTTGTTGGTATAGAGTATCCTGCTGTACTTGAACAACATATTGAAATTGAACTAGTTATATACCGTATTTTTGCGCTAGATTTTTCCACTAGAATTCCCTTGCACCTGGCTGCTTTTTAGCCACACTTGTCCTTAATATGTAACATATATTATAACCTAAATTGACTGTAATGGCATATCATTTATTTTTTTATATCTCTTTTTGCTTTTGGTTGTATGTACAGTATGTGTGTTGTTGGAACCTCATAGGGTAGTATAAGGTAGGATCTGTTTGGATGTCATAGTATGTATATTTTTATTTGTAGGGAGGTCATTGTCTTTGTGCCTTTGTGCCTTGATGTGTATGCTACTGGACACCTTCATTTCCTTCAGGATAAATAAAGTATCTCTATCTCTCTCTATAATTGAGAATACAGCTTAAGCCACATCAGCTTTGTCAAACATGAACAAAACATGGTTGCTGAAACAGAAGGACTTTGGAAGATCCAAATGCCATAAACATTGTGTCATACAGAATATATAGTTTTTCACTCAGTGGAAAAATATATATAAGCTGGAAGTCTTATGTCTTACATCCTTGCATATCAGTCCTCCACGCTCAGGCTCAGTGGGCAGTAAACTAAACTTTTTCCGCACACACAAAGACCTCATAGGCATTTGCTTTGTAGCCACACATATAATGTATGAATTTTTGGAGGAAGCCAGCTGGTTCCATTCTTCCCTTAAGCCCGTTACACAGTGGGATTTCTGTGCTGTTCTCGGCCCTCTGTGTTAGCCCCCCCAAGGCCTTTCTTTATGCTGAGCTAAAATGAAGTGTCTCTCTCTATTGAGACATGCATCTACCCAGCCGGCAAAAGCATGTGCAGGAATCATTGATTACGCAGGGTCTTACAGTAAGTGTTGTTGCAACTGTGGGCAAAACAAGTCTTCCTTTTAAAGTTTTTTCTATATCTCAGAGTATTGTATGCTTGTTGTTGTTGTTGTTGTTGCTGTGTTTTGTTATCTTTGAACCGCTACTTGTGGAGTTTGAACTGCCTCAAATGTGGTGCCATATATACTTGGAGTTATCATTGTTGAAATGTTGCATGATGGGTGATTCATGCTTTCTTTAGAAAATGCATTTTTAATCAATCATCTACAAAGTAAAAACAAAAACCTGACATACAGTAAAAAGTGATAAACTGCATAACATAGATAGATAGATAGATAGATAATGTCAAAAAAAAGCAAGACTTGTTATTCCTAGTACCGGTATTACATTTCAATTCACAAAATAAAGAGCAGATTCATCTGAAAGTATGAATAACTAATAATGACTATTGCATAACAGAATGCTTCAAATAACATACTATAGTGTCCTATTTCACAATGAAGGAAAAAAAAGGTTGTAAAAGAAAAAGAAAAGTGCTAAATAAAAAAATATGCAGATGAAGTCTATTGTAGATTTCACAATGGGGTGTGCTGCTTAATCTGACTCACTGTTCTAATGGTTTAATCTCACTGAAGAGTGCTTATCAAGACGGTGCCTGTACGCCTTTGATTTGAATTGATTGGCTGACAGAGTACTGAACAGCCTGAGTGGGAAGGCAAGTCTCTGATGAGTGAGAGGACCTTAGACCCCTCCCCCCCACCAGCACACACACACACACACACACACACACGCACATACACACACACACACGCTCCCATCCCCACACTTACACCCCTTGAGTTTCCAAGCAACAAAAAAGAAAGAGTACATTGTGTGAGGGGAGGGACGAAGAGTGTCTTTCATAGTGTCTCTGGAACATACACTTCAAGCCTCCCTTTTACGCTCTTCGCTGAGTGGCGGGAACATCTCGGATGTCTGCGGCACTCCCGCAGGTGTCTATGCCTGCACTATCAGCTGAACTTCCAGTTTAGCATTCAGATGGAGCACTTTGGGCTTATTGTGATTTCACATGGCACCTGCTGCTGCTCCGTATTGTAAGAAATCCCCATGACACCCACAGGGAGACTGTGCATAAGCTAGAGACTATGTTCCCCTCATCCCTGGATCTCTCTATCTGACTCTGCTTAGTCCCCTCCCCCGCCCCTCACTCTGTACATTGGAACTGAAATCTGAATTCGAAAAGAACATGAATTTAAAAGAAGTTAAAATGATCTTGAATCATTTTGAAAGCGAGTGTGATTTTGAATGGTTGAATGGTTTTAACTGTTCTAATTTTGTATTATCAAGAAGCAGTGCTCCCTGAAAATTCAATCAGAGGTCTCTGTCATTACAGTAAATCCACATTGTTATTACAAACTGCTGTTTAAAAGAGGCACCTCCATTCTCTGACTAATAACAAAAAACACCAATGGAAAAGCTAAAACCTTCATTTTGGCTTTCAAAAATGTAGGCCCTCAAAAAGCTCTTGACAGTCCCAGACAGTTGGAGGCTGTTATTGTCCTTTTTTAACACCAGTGCAGACAGTAGCACGCTGTAGCACTCAAGACTAATATGAAGGGCAAACATAGCTATAGACTTCTGTCAGTCACTAAAACCTTAATCATCAGACTATGACAGACAGACAGCCGTAGTAGCCTGGTTGACACGACAATACCAATGCTAACTTAGCATTGGGTCCGGCCAAGCATAATACAAAACCTGGTTCTCAAATATAAAAAAGTGCGTGGTTCAAATTTGAAGCACCTGCCCCCCTCAAATGTCTCAGTCTGCTGGTGGAGTTTCCGTGTTTGCGGGAATCGGAAACCTGTTAATAGTATGCTTGGCCAGACCGTGCGAGGCCGCAAGCGTGGCCGATAACGTCACGGAATGGGCGGGCCCAGGCTACAGCCGTAGGCTTACAGAACTGACCTTACAGTAGCTTCCACACAGTAAAGGTTTACCATAGCAGGAATGAAATATGTGCCTATGCACTGTGATGTTGCCAGGAATTTATAAAACAAAATATTTCATAAATATACATTTTAAACTGTACAGTATGTAGCCTATGCTATTACATCTGCTTATGTAAATATATCGCTGTTAACATTTACGTTTTAGTTTCGTTAGATTAGGTTAGAGCGTAAGCGATCTCATTGCCACTCTCGTGCTTTTCCCCCCAAGGGGATTTGGTGATGTTTAACAATCCAGGCCACCCAAAATGACCATGGAGACTATGTCCACACACTCCAGTGTCCACACAATCCAATATTGCGCCATCCACATATAAAACATACAGGGGTCAGTCATCATAGCTTGTGAGGTCTTAAGTGTATTCAGGCACACTGAAATCATAACGACACAATTTCCTCTTTGTTCCACAAGAAGGGTGCGGCTAAAGCTTTAGTGAGCAGAATTCTATGACATAACATATCCGTTTCATTCCTCCTCGCCCAGCAGAGACAGTATAAGTCACACGCTCCCTTGCGACCAGCCTCCTAGACCACCTCTCTCCCGCTCTCTAATGACTTGAGATAACTGTTAGATTAAGTTTTCACTCCACGGCTACAAAGGTTATTGCCAGTCATTTTTCTTCTCTTTTGGGCTCTTCTTTTTCATCTCTCTCTCGCTCTCTCTCTTATTTCACCTCATGTATCTGGAGAGTGCACAAAATCAGAGTGTATTAACACATAAATCTTACAGATGCAACATCTGCTTTGATGGAGCAAAAATGGAAACCTCCATCTCGTTTTCTCTCTTGCTCTCTCTCGCTCTTGGTGTCTGTCTTTTTGCATAGCATTCGGTGAAGTCATTTCAAATGAATAATGCCTGGTATTGGAATATACTGTAGATTAAATCCAAGTCTCAAAATCACAAAGCACACACATTCTCAACTTTGAAATAGAATTCATATAGATCCTTGTGTTGACAGAAGTGACCTTCAAGCCTCCTCTCTTAGGCCGACACGTTTCCTGCATGTGCATGACGACTCATGACGACGCTTTTCCGCCTTTTCCCCCATTTACCTTCAAACCACAGAGTGTCTACAACATGGGGTTGACTTTTAGTGGAGAGCTCTGGATAGTGTTCACAGAGAGGTCTGAATTCAAAGGCTCTCTCTTTCTGTCTACCTGTCTGTCTTTTTATACGCTCACTTTCTCTCTTATCGTAAATGGTGGGGTCTAACCTAAACTTGTTTTGTGCTCAGTGTGACTTCAATAAGCTCTTTCAGTCAGTGATAGGACTGACACTGGTAGGATTTTCTTCCCTTGGTTTTTGAACCTGTCACGGTGGAATACAAATTACAAGAAGCAAAACAATTTTCTGCCAGTTTTTATTCACCAACACATTTGATCTGCTCTAAAAAGAGAGTGCAATAGGTCATTATAGCCTTCCATCTCCCCAAACAAATTGCTAATACAAACCTTGTGAGTTAGTTTATCAAAGATATGACCCTACACTGAACCTGAATCTGTTATATATTTTGGCTACTTTCCCGTTTTTTATTTTGGGTGGGCATCCAGCAGTTATCTCTGCTCTTGTATAATGATGCGTGGGCTCTAAGGCGGTGTCACCATGTTGTGCTGGGTGGATGGGAGGAGGGATGAGGGGCTGTTTGATGAATTGGCGCCTCTTAAAAGCCATCCAAATGCACAAAGGCTGCCAGGAACAAAGCTTTTAAGGAGCAGATATGCGCAGCTCCCCTGAGGAAGCTGTGCTTCACTACCTGCTGCAGTCTCCTGTCATTGTTCTTTCTCCCGTTCTGCCTGCCCCTTAAGGGAAAAATAGAGTCTAGGTTGGGCTTTCCAGACACCAAGCCCTCTCTCTTTCTCTCTCGCTGTGTGTGTGTGTGTGTGTGTGTGTGTGCGTGCGTGTGTGTGTGTGTGTGTTCTGGTCTGATAAGGACCATGGGTTCAGGTGCCTTAGTGCAGGTTTTTTTTTTTCTAAAAGCGACACCTTACTATGTCACATCCTCATTCTTTTTCCTACCCCCTTTCTCCATCTTCCTCACCCTCCGTCTCTCCCTTCCCTCTTCCCTCTCTCCCTCCTGCCCTTTCTCTCTGTCTTTCTTTGTAACCTTTCCGTTTGGTTCTCCCTGCCGCATCTGTGCTGAGCGCTATCGCCCCCTTCTTCCCCGTGCCTTCTCTCTCCCCTCCATTATGGCTATGCTCCAGTGAGCTGACCCTCTCCCCAATGCCCCCACAGCCACTCACAAACCCTCACCACATTCTCATTTTCTGTTTCTGTGTTCCTCCCTCATCTCTTCCCTGCTCCACAGGTCCTATCGGGGAAACGCCACGGTAGAGCCGGGAGTGCTGAGAACACAGAGGTCTCGGTCATCGCCATGGACACATGGGATGGAATGGATCTGAAAGTCTGTGATGTTGTTGTGGATTAATATTTGTGACCATAGTTTTTGGTGGTGCTCGTCAACTGAAGAAAGTAAGGAAAAGACAGAGAAGGGAAGAGAAAGAGAGAGCGAGAAAGACAGAGAGAAAGGGACAGAGAAAGAGAGAGAGAGAGAGAAGGAGGGAGAGAAAGAGAGGGGGTGTAAAATCCCATTCCAAATAACTTCTGCTTCCCCATGGATTTGAGTTCATCTTGCCCTTGCTAGCTGATGCTTCCTAATTGAGCCTCTCAGCTTGCACTGAGCCACAGTTCACAAGAAACAGGGTAAATTTGTACTTTATGATGGATACGGATCTGGGGTGTGTGTAATGAGGTCAGCCTGGTTCACGAGCAGACCAGGCACTCAGGAAGTATCTCTCTGCTGAGAGCTGGTAAGTTTTAGTCACATTGCCTGCGGCATGGATGCCCTATGTGTGAGTATGTGTGTGTGTGTGTGTGTGTGTATGTGTGTGTGTGTATGTGCGTCTGAGTGAGAGTTCTCAGAATGATTGTTAGCATCGCTGCCTGTTGTGACACCAGAGTCAAGGCTTCATCACTTTCCTACGCGATCGGAAGAGCGATAGAGGGACTGAGGGAGAGACGGGATTAAAACGAGCAGATGCGTTGCGGGGAAAGTGATAAATTGCTGGTCAGAAAGTGAAATGGTGAAGGAAAGGGCCAAAAAATTGGGCTGAAAGTGAACGATTTATCAGTCGCACCTCAGAACAACTGCCTCATTTTTTTTTTCAAAGTTTTTTAGACTGTACTAGAATTTTAAATTTGGTCACCACATGCTTAGAGCTCCTAAGATCTATCTATGTTCACTTCATAGAGCTTTATATTGCCTGAAAAGCAATGACTCCACACATAATGCGTAATCCTTACAATATCACAGCTTAAGAAACATATAAAATGGGATCATATAGCAGGTCGCTAGCTCCATGTCTCCACGCAGGTCTGTATGACATATGAATCATGCTCCTGAGTGGTGCCCTTGCACAGGACATGGCCATAACGTATTATAATATATCAGGCGAGAACATCGGAAGCATATGCTAAATGAAGTGCCAATGACATGGCAGAAAATTAGATCTCAATTAAGCAGATTGGCTGCTTTGCCCCAGCTGAAATTAGCAATATGCTGGTTGGCTTGATCCCATCTGGGTCAAGTTGGGTCTATCACAGTCTGTCATATAAGCATCGTGTAAATGCACTTCTGATCCATCAATCATGCAATGAGCATGAAGAAGGAAGGAATATGGACAAAGCCTCTGTGCATAAATTGAGAATGGAGAAGGCAGCAGTACAAATACTGGAGCTAAATGCAGACTGCATCAATAAGAGCACCACTCCTCAAAACTTATCAACTCAAGCAATTTCATATTAGCTTCACACGGAAATTCCCCTGTGAGTTCTCACATCTAATGGAATTTAAAGCAGCTGCCATTTGCAGCCCAGACATTGTGTGCACCCACCACACAAACTGTATGTATACTCTGCATCTTCATAGCCATTTTGTTCTTTCATGCGGAGCAGAATTCCATCGAATATGCTTTTGAATGGTTGGATCCAAAGTTTATGATTTGTATGCAATTCTTTTGGTTTAGAGAGATAAAAAGATAAAAAGCTGTCTGTCATATTCCCTTAACTACAAGAGAATGAGAGGATCTTCATTTGAGAACACATCGATTCTTGGTAGTTCTCCTCCTCGCATGCAATGAGTTTAGTTTTCTTCTTTTTTTCAGAGCAGATATTTCTGCACCATGCAGGCAGAGAGCAGAGAGAGTAGCCTACTTTCAGTGTGATCTCATCTTACACCAAAGGAATTTGTTTACCTTCAACACAATTTCCAAAGGCTCATAAAGAATGATGGACGAGTGTGGATCATGTCTCTTGCCTTTATTACGAATTTGTTCTCTGGCTGGGCGAAGTAGTTTGAAGCTCCTCTCCATTACTTTCACATTTCTCAAGTTCTGCGCGCGCTCTTCTGAGTCGCATCTTCAGCATTTGTTGAAATCCTCCCCTCAGACATCTGAGGAACAACAAATCCATTCTGAATAATTCGACTGGCAGCTCTTCTCTTTGAGTGTTCGCTATTTTTTGCGAATGAGCTTTTGATACAGGCATGTAAGTCCCTCTCATACAAGAGGAGGATGAGGCCTTAAGCTTGCCAAATCTATGGGGGGGCTAAAAGAGCTCTCTAACTAACTGACACGTCTGCAGGTTCCCAGAGTACCATCGTCTGTCTACACACACACATACACACACGCAAACACACACACACACACATACACACACACACGGTGCGATTTCATGTGTGTGAAAATTGTGAGAGTGGCAGGCAGCACAGCTGTGCCATGTCAGGTGAGATCTGTGCTAAATAGGACGCATGTGCGTAAATCCTCTGTGTGGGACTACTGCACAACGTTAGGTGTAGGATCTTGGCAAAGACTCTGCATGTATTACATTTCCCTTCTGGAGCGAGGCGAGAATACATTAATGAATATCACTTTTATTAAAAAAAAAAAAGTAAAAGTGCAGGCCTCCATAATCAGTGCAATTAACCACCGAGGGGAAATGTTTACTGAATTTTTCAAGTGCTTCTGCCCAACTCCTAATCCTTCATCCAGAGGAGGCCGAAACTAATGTCACCAAATTACCCCCCATATCATGCAAACTAATTTGGGGGGAGGGAGGCTGGGGGATAGTGGCGGAGTTAAAATGAAATCATATAATAAAAAAGTCATTACGCGATGATCAGATTCAGAGTGTAATGGTTCACTTCCTCTAATCAGAGAAGCAATAGAATCCTTACCAGTGGGAGCAGGGCAGAGAAGCTCTCAAGGAGATTTGCCTGATTTGGATGGGAGCCAAGAAAGTGAGCTTCTCTAACTCACTCTTAAAACCCACCCTCCCAGATAGGTATGTTAAACTTTGACTTTTTTTTAATGATTTTTATTTTATATTTCAAATATGAATATATATTAATTGTTATTATTGTTGTTGTTGTTGTTGTTGTTGTTGTTGTTATTATTATTATTATTATTATTATTATTATTATTATTATTTTATTTGATGACATTGTGATTTGTATTACAGTTTTTTACAATTGTTTACACTCTAAAATTAAAATTTTCAGATGGTTAACAAATCTTACAGTTTTTTACAATTGTTTACACACTAAAATTTAAATTTTCAGATGGTTAACAAATCTTAACACTCAAGAAGCA
>JASCQY010000258.1:10142688-10145188 GCA_030264315.1 Sardinella tawilis
GCAGATAGTATCTGCCCACCGTCAATGACGGCAAAGCAAACGAATCCCAATCGTTCGTGTTCAGACGCTCTATGGAATGGAATGAAATAAGCGGCTGATACATCAGGCTATCGAACTTGTGGTGTTGTTTTTACACCTGTTTGGTTCAGCTGTGTCACAACCATAACGCAAAAGTGTCATATCCATAACGCCAGTTTTCCCAAAATAACTCCAATCAGAAATTACTTATTTACGACCAAGTTTTTTTTTTCTGTGTTCATTTAGGTCTCCTCCATAATATAAACTAAATGATTTCTGTGTTACTCTTTAAACTTCACAGACTTTATGGAAAAACTGTAACCTACCATAAAAGCTTGTCCATTTTATGTCACGTCCATAACGCAAATTAAAAGGCTCATATTTTCATTCTCAGAGTTCAATGAACAAAAAAATTAAATATTGCTATGCTTGACAAAGTTATGGGACATTTAGTTCATGAAATGAACTAACTTTTGCGTTATGGTTGTGACACAGCTGAACCAAACAGGTGTAAAAACAACACCACAAGTTCGAATGATGAATTGATGAAAATCAACACTTTTTGAGTAATGTAAAATTCATGAAATGAACTAAATGTCACGTCCATAATGCTGGAATTGCTCATATAATCTCATACAAATCAACAAATCTTATGATATTTTGCAGATACAGATTTTAGGCTGATATATTGGTGCATCCCTGATTTACAGAGACACTCATACTAATAGACAGTGAGTGGGGAACGCTTTCCACTGAAAGAGACAGGGGTAGTCTGTGTGAGATGTTATATCTATCTCATGACTTTCGTGAAAGTGGACTCAGAGAGTCGGGCTTCAGGAGCTCTACAGAATGTTCCACACCCCACAGCGCACACACTACACCTTTCCACAGAAGCTCTGAGGATGCTTAACGCCTAACGCCTAACTAACCACCAGGCCAACCACATTGATGTCATTAACTCCCTGGGGGGAGGAACAGCTTTTGTGAGCCAGATCAACGACGTTGTTGGTGTAGGTTGACTCAATTTGACCCTATTTTCTGTTTCCCTCCAGACCCATCCAGCTTCAGTGTTGCCTGATTTGACTGCAGACTGAAAGCAAACTGACTTGTCATGAGGAGGTGCTAGAGTAACCTGTCCACTGGTGCAGAGCACCCCTCCTGCCCCCCTCCCCTCGTCTTACATCACCAGGACAGAGTGCTGATCTATCAGATATGATACTTTATTCTCCCGCACATGGGAAATTTGTGCAGGATATTGGACACATGGCCATATGGATGAACACCCTCCCTCCCCTCATATCCAAACACACACACACACACGCATAAGATGTGACCAAAGCTGTCTTTACCAAGCGCTGCAGTTTACTTTGCACTTGTTTGCGCATGTTCTCATATATGCAAACTAAGCCAAAGGACGATACATTTTGGAGGACTTTCTTGTAAAGAAAGGCTGGGTTAGTCTGATTCTCTCTCCTATAGGCTACTAGTGTTGCCTCGCGGCTAGTCCAGTGCACAGCTAGTCCTCATACAGTATACAGTGTGTATACGGTGCATGTACTGTATGGAGCTCCTTGGTGCTACCTCAGCTCACCGGTGTGCTGCTGTCAGCTCTGAGCTAATAACCCCGTACACACACATCCTACATCTCAGCCTTGTCTACAGACTCCCCTCCCTAGCGTTACATCACAGTCGCCACGGCTACAGCATCCAGGTCTGAGCCTCCATCAAGCTAGGTCACCTGTCTGACTCACCTGTCAGAGCCCCACCCGCTCCTCGCTCCCCGCTGCCTGCGGCCCTGGTTATCTCTCTACACCTGAGCGTGAGCCGCGGCCGCACCTGAGCCGCACCTGAGCCGAGGGCCAGAGGCCACCTGGTCGAGCAGGTTGAGCATTGCGTGTGTGTGGCGTTGCGTGCTTCTGGGCAGTGGTTTTGTCGCTGTGTGTATCTAGTGTGTGTGCGTGCCACTGAGTCAAAGACTCTGATTGAGTGACTTAGATTGGCTATGAGAAACAGGTGAAGAAAAGACAGATAGACTGACAGGGATGTTACTCATCCACGCTATTGTCATTGCGCTTATTAATGCAGGTCTACTTTATCTATCTAGAACAGCTTGGCGATGGTGTACATTTTATTTGTTTATTTGTTTATAAACTACATGCATGACAACAAATCACAAATGGAATTGATTTGAGAGAATGTGAGTGAAGGGGTGAGGGAGAGAGGGAGGGGCAAGATCACAAGAGGAACGGTTTGTATGTTAGTTTGGGAATGTAGAGGGGCAGATGTGTGTGTGGGTGTGTGTGTGTGTGTCTGTGTGTGTGTATGGTGTGGTGGCGCACACACTGGGTGTGCTTGGAGGTTGCAGCAGTGGTAGCTGTTAGTGTGTGTATGTTTGCTTAGAGGTTGCAGCACTGGTAGCTCTCTGTGTGTGTGTGTGTGTGTGTAGTAGCTGCGGTAGCTGACTGTGTGTGTGTAGTAGCAG
>JASCQY010000258.1:10150188-10154965 GCA_030264315.1 Sardinella tawilis
TCTACTGTGGAAGGTGGGATGGAACCTTCCTGCATTCCTCCCGACCCTGACAACCCACTTGTGTGTCCTAATGATTGCCTCTATTGCCACAGGACAAGCTCATGATGAAACTCCCAGCCATTATTCCAGTTTGAAAATGCTGTCAGCGTGTTCTACAGCAGCCGTCTTCTCTAAAGCAATATTAAATACTCCTTATCGCCGAACTGTTTTTGAGCATTTTTAGTGGTGTACCTAGTGGTTTCAGTTGGATTCAGTGAACGGTCCAATGGTTTGTTACAGAGCATTTTACTGTAAATGCTTTCTAAATTTCACTACACCACCCCAATAAGTGACAGTGACATCCATGCCCCTCACGATATGACTGGGAAAGAGGCACCTGAAGCCAACGCTTACTCCCGCCCAGGCCTCTTGTCTACCGTGGGGTGTTTGTGGATAACCTTGAGATGGCCTCGTTGGCAGTGAATTAAGCCGCCGGATTACTGCCGCTCTCCACTTGAGGTTGTGCACTCGCAAACACAGATCAATATACTGATTAGAATGGACTCCCTGAGTAAGATAAACCCAGAGATAGAGCTAACCCTCTAATATATGAGCTTAACAGAGGGAGCAAAGAGACAGAGAGAGAGAGAGAGAGAGAGAGAGAGAGAGAGAGAGAGAGAGAGATTGTTTCAGAGTTGGCAGGACACTATCTTGAACTCTTCGACATACATATAGAGAACAGACACAGCTTGAAGCTTGAGGGACAGACAAGACACAAATATGTGCACACACACCCACACACATATGCTAACATAGCAAAGTAACCAGTTGAACAGAATAGCATAAGAAGTATACAGCTTTCTCTCTGCTGTGAAATAGACAAATGCACTAAAATGTGTCATTAATGGCAAAAAGATCTAGTGAAGCACAGCCCTCCACATCACCGATTGTAAGGCGATGTCACCTTTCTATTTTTACTGTGCCTGTCCGTCTATCCCTCCCTCAGCCAGAAGGAGAGTACAGCACACAGTAACGCACCAACAGTGTCAGTGACACACATTCTCATCATGAAGGTTATTCCGAATCAGGGCAACATGTTTTTTTTTTTCTTTTGTGTCTGCGCACTCTGAATATATTGACTCCTCACCCCCCCCCTCACACACACACACACACACACACACACACACACACACACACACACACACCAGACATGTCTCTCTCTCTTTGCTTTGGAAGCCTTACTTTGTCTTTTGCATCAGGAGACTGCAGCCAGATGGGCCTTGGCTGTGCAGACACCTTGAGACAAAGGCAGGCGAAGGTTAAATAGGCTTCATTTGGAAATGATGCTGGACCTGAATCAGGTGGCTGAGTGATGTGGGGAAATGGGGAGGCATGCCTTCATCACCGCCTCTAAGGGCCCTTAGCTTTGTGTCTCTGCCCTGCAGCAATTGAAAATCCCACCTGCACCTTGCCTTGTATTGTGTCAACTGAAAAAGGCTTTGGATGTACAGTATATGAAACAGACTTTTTTTTTTTTGCAGTGTCTGTTGAAGGTCAGAGAAATACTCTGGAGATGTAGTGTGTATTGTGTCTCACAAGATAGGAGTCAACATATGCCCCAGGCAATTAAGGGTTAAAACAAGAGAAAGGTTGTTGTCTGTCCTCATATCCTTATAAAAAAAAACACCTTCTTTAATTAAGTGAGAATAGAGACAGAATACAGAGAGAGGTGTTGGTAGGTAGACTCACTGAAAGAAAAAAAAAGAAAAAAAATAGAGAGAGAGAGAGAGAGAGAGAGAGAGAGAGAGAGAGAGTGCTGAGTTTGTCAGAAAATATGAAAATAAGCATGGGAACAGCAGACCATGGTGGTGAGATTTGGCCCAGGTCTGAGGGTTTGTGGGGGATTAACCTCACTGAGGGAGTGTGGGCTAAGCACTTCCTCTGAAGATGTGTGTACAGTCCGTCACGCCGCAGGAATGGTGTAAATTGCAAAAGGAAATTAGATTGAAGGGATTTTGAACAGGACGCCGGGAGGACCAAGCAGTAGCTGAACAGATTTGTCCCGAACAATTGTACTTTTTACAGTGACCTTCACTCAAATGTTTGTGACCAAAAAGGAATGATTCTTACAGCATTAGTGGAGCCAAAGAAAGACAATATACTACAATGAATTCATATCAAAATAACTAAGTAAGTAAGTGCACTTTCTGTTTCATTTTGGTTCTTCCTTCTTATGGAAAAAAGACACTGTAATTCAAGTCAAACATATGGCCATGTGTTACTGTATTCTACAGAGACATTGTATCTCCTGTTTCGCTGAAGGTGCCTCATTCATTGTGTACAGCAGTAATCGATAGTGAATAGGGCTTCTGGTCTATATAGCTATTCACAATGTCTTTTGCAAGAATTATTTCCCTCTTAACTTAGCCGATAGGATGTCCGTCATAGTTGTCCCCAGACTAATTATCTGTTGGGAAGGGTGTAATTGCGGTGTGCGGCTCTCATCGATTGGTTTTTCTGTGGCCGAGAACCATAGGATGCCCCTGGGCCCCCATGTCAGTGGTTTAAGGAATCATGTCTCCTTTCAACAAGTTGGCCTGACCCACTCCTACAAGTCTGTATAGAGACACTTCATCAGCCAGAGTTGCAGGAGCAGGGAGACTAACAGACTCTGTGACTAACAGAGGAACAGCAGCAGCGAATCCTAAAGAATGTTCAAGTGGAAATTGACTTTCTAAAGGAGCATTGGAGATACAGCAAAACAGCTTTGGAAAGAGAGGCTTTGTTGGGAATGTGGGGATTTAAGGATGTTGAATAATACAGTATTTTGTTAGTACATACAAGCAATACATAAGGACATTTGGACACCCTTTCCATGACACTTCTCAAAATCACACTGACAAATGATCATTTTAAGTAAAGTCAAAGTCTTTTGTCACACTTTTCTTGATGCTGAAAAAAAACATACAATTGCTGATTTACGCTTCATTGTGCTATGCAATGTACTGTATTATATATTGTGTATACATATATAATGTATAATATATTGGGTTCATAATGTGTGACTTCTGCAGGATAGCAGCTGTGTGCACTGTGGAAACAAATCAGTTGCCCATGTCTATTTTTCTGTCACCCAGGGCGTGCCAATCACTGGTCAGCACTTATAGGAGCCTCCCACTCCAAGAACTATGTGCTGTGGGAATACGGAGGCTATGCCAGCGACGGGGTCAAGCAGGTTGCAGAGCTGGGGTCTCCGGTCAAGATGGAGGAAGAGATTCGCCAGAAGGTAAGATTATGGAGCAGCTTATCAGCTTTTGGGCAACCCACCGTTGTGGTGAAGATAGGAGGCTCACGGAGAACCGATCCTCCTAAATAAAAATAGTAATAAAAAAAACTAGGATGTTATTTCATGTAGTACTAATTTGAAATACCTATAATTACATTATCTATTTTACTATATTACTTATTATAGACCATTTCAGGTTCTAATTCTATAGCTTGATAAAACAATGCTTGAACATTCTATCTTGGTCCCCAGCTACTTCCTGTTACATTAACATAACATATAGAATGTTAAACAGGAAGTCCTGGGGGACCAGCAATGGAACTAGAACCTGAAATGGTCTATACTATATAACCTGTCCAAGTGAATATTTATAATGACATCATGTCAGTAAGTCGTATCAAACTCCTCTCTCCCCAATGGGAGAATGTAAGGCACACATCACACTGCACACATGCGGACATGGAGGCGTGAGGAGAGGATTTACTCTCCTATTGCTGTGCTTTCCTGTTCCGAATGAATGTCGGCCATGTCCACAGCCCCATGCTAACAAGGCTCGCTCTCGCCTCAAATAAATACATCGCTCAGCACCTGCAAGCTCCAAACAGTTACTGATTTAACACTAATCCCTCCCTGGAAATTGGGTAGGCAATATCCCTTTTGTCCTTGGAGAAGTCCGATAAGAATAATAATGGAAATTATGGGCAGGTTCCATACAGAGGAAGACTGATAAAATAACGCTGAAAAGGCACAGTGTGGTCATTATATTACTTTGCCGCTATAGCTGGGTAATTATACGGTCACGAGAGAGGCAGACGGATAAGCCCAGTCCGACGTTCCATGGAGCACTAGGATGTTTTTTAGCAGCCCGTGTATTGACTTCAGTCAGTGGACAGGTGCACGCTGTACAAGCCTTTTCCTTTAGAGACGATGCATTTGTTTTTGCAGAGGACAAGAAATGGCATAAAGATTTTTTCTGGTGAAATAGATGATGATGCCTTCTGAGGCATCTTGCTTTATTACTATCAAACAAATGTGCAAATCCAGACTTTATGCAGAGCATTTTATAACATGGACATGTGGAGCCCAAACTCTCTTCTTCTGTCTTCTCTCCCTCTCTGTCTTTTCTCCCTCTCTCTCTTTCTCTACCGTCCTTCTTTCATCTGTCGTTCCTCCCCCATGTCCTCCCATCCTCTCCTGCTGATGATCAGCTTGTTCTTGTGTTGTGTGCTTCTTGAGCAGATGCTCCCACCGAGTGCTTATTGAAAAGTAATGGAGACCCAGAGTCTTGGCACATAATGAGCACATTACAGACGTCAGTGGCCGTGTGTGTGTGTGTGTGTGTGTGTGTGTGTGTGTGAAGAAACCTCTTAGTGGCAGAGCCCCGTCTGTGCTTATCTTCTCCTTTCACTGTCCTCTGCTTCACTCTCTTTCTTTCCCTACACACACACACACACACACACACACACACACACACACACACACACACACACACACACACACACACAGACACAC
>JASCQY010000258.1:10204358-10215524 GCA_030264315.1 Sardinella tawilis
CACACACACACACACACACACACACACACACACACACACACACACACTCACACACACACACACACACACACACACATATGCACACAGACACACACACACACACAACCACAAAAACACATTCTCTCTCAGAAAGCCTGTCCCTGGGCAATCCTCTCAACTTGCACTTTGGCCTTGAAATGGACACCACCTTCCCTTGCAGTCACTCACATGTCAGAATGTTGTCCACAGTCCCTTCACTACCAACTTCAAACACACTCCCTACATTTTATCATGCTCAGACTCACCAATATACTGTAGTTGCCATCATATAGAAAGCAATAAGTGATAAGAAGTTTCAGTGTGCCAAAGTTGTTTTAACTTGGTTGGTTGAACTTGGGTATAACACAAATACATGTTTCTGGGGCTATTTATGCCATTTACTTCAGGCAAGGACTAACCAGCTAGAATATCATAATAGACCACATTTTTACAGCCTCCTGGCCAGGCTGATACTGTATGCATAGAAAATCAGTATGAAAACCAGGCTATAGTTTTACAGCTTTAATCTGCAAAGTCTTTATTTTTTATTCGATCATTTTCCTGAGGGCCTTTTGTATGTTGGGTTAGTGATTGACCTCTGCTTCCTCTGTGGTACTCTATTTGTAGCGCCAAGCAGTTGCCTGGTGACTGAGTGGGGTGAATGGGATGCCTGCAGCGCCACCTGTGGCCTGGGCATGAAGAGACGGGAGCGTATGGTCAAGACGCCCCCCGCTGACGGCTCCGTGTGTGGTGCTGAGGTGGTGGAGGTGGAGAAATGCATGATGCCAGAGTGCCGTGAGTCAATATTGAGACTTTGAGAATCTTTGTTAGATTATATTCTTAGGTAACATTGGCACAATTCCAGCTGGGTTAATATTATCAGACTTGTCCTTACTCAATTCAAACAAAGCAACAGTGATTTTACTGATATTAGCTGAGAAAAACAATAAAAATACATAATTTTTGAGCATTTTTGAAAACGGATATATAGCGTTTTGGGAAAGAGCTCTTCATTTGTAGTGCTAATAAATCTTTGGAACCAAGGTCACTGCATGAAACAAAAACACCCAATTCAGTGTGATTTCTTCTAGGTATGCTGAGAAGTAACTTAAAAGACTAATGAATCTTATTAACTGAAAAAAAAAAACCTCTGACAGCCCGCTATCTGACCACAATAGACAAGGAGTGGTGGCCACATGAGGGTTCCTTCTGATCAGCCACTGTGATTGGACACGTTAGCGCCTTGATGTTTTTCTCTATAAAGCTCACTTGAATTGAACTGAATTACAGTAAATTCATATACAGAGAGAGAGAGATAGAGAAAGAAAGAAAGAAAGAAAGAAAGAAAGAAAGAAAGAAAGAGAGGGAGAGAGAGAGAGATTTACACCTTTGTATCCTACGTCTCTGGTGGCAGACACTATCCCCTGCCTGTTGTCTCCATGGTCGGACTGGAGCGACTGCAGCGTGACGTGTGGCAAAGGCACCCGCACCCGCCAGCGTGCCCTCAAGTCGCCCCTGGAGCTTGGCGAGTGTGCAGAGGAGCTGGACCAGGTGGAGAAGTGTATGCTGCCCGAGTGCCGTGAGTACAGGCCAAGACATCCAATGCATATACACAGATATACACTCAAACACACACACGACCGCAAGTGCAGACACACACACACACACACACACACACACACACACACACACACACATATTCCTACCAAGCCAGCAATCAGGCCCCCTGCTCCATGAAGACGTTGTCCCTGCTGAAGTGTCAGACAAAGTCAGACAGACATACGTTAACACAGTGGGATTAACAACCACAATAAGCTATAAAAATCATGCACAGATTCACACAATCAGCGCATATACATAGACGCACACACATGCACACACATTCACAAAATACACTGACACATTTTACATGAACATGTGGGCAAGGCAAGATTTTTTTCTATAAATGTATCTGTGATAACACTCACTCACACACCTCATATAACACTCACAGGCCTCCCTTCTATTGTCCTCTCACACACACACACACACACACGCACACACACACACACATACACACACACATGCACACACATGCACACATCACACACATGCAAACACACAAAAATATTCTGTAAGGTGGTTACCACACGATTTCACACATACATTCTAATTAGGGAAATGAAGACTCGTTATTCTGAAATATCATACAGGGGCGCAGCTCGTAATTAGAGGGATCCATAACAATTATTCAACTCCATGTACCTGATTAGCATTCCCATCATGCCGCAGGGCACTCCGAGCACGGCCCGCCACAAAATGTGTTCTCCTCCAAATTTGTACTCATTTTAGCGTGCCATTAAATGTTGGGGGCAAAAACTTTACTTTTTGTTTGGAAATGTTATTCATTTGTTAGTCCGTTTCAGTGGCTCTGCCTTTTTTATGTAAAATGTCCATGTTCTGGGTTGTCATAACTGTTTATGTTTGTGTTTGGTATTTTGCCAAATGAGGCTGTTGACTCTCCAAATGCAGAACCTATTTAAATGTCAAGGGCAACAAAGTCAATTGTCAATGTTCTTGATGGATGGTTCTTCTTCTGAAAGCCAGATCGATTCATTAAATTGATTTTGTCGGAATCCCCGGGATTTATTTTCCCGCGTTTTTCTGTGATCGGTCCATTTCCTGCCTCATCGCTCTCCTGTCTCCTCGGCCTGTCCTCTGCCCTGCTCTCTCTTTTCACCCGGCACCTTCATTCCATCCATCACAATTTCTCTTCCGCTCCCGCTCCTGTGTCTTGCTCTCCACTTGGGCCACAGGGCAAATAAGGCCCAGAGCCTATGATTGAATTTGGTTGCTGTAGACACAGCATTGAGAATTCTCTGTCTCTGCTTATCTCTCTCTACTGTATGCTTCACTGATCTAACTCTCTTTTTCTTTTTTTTCCACTCTTCTCTTTCTTTCCTCTTCTTTTACCATCTCTTTTCTTCTCCCCTCCTCCATTGGCCTCCTCAGCGATGGACTGCATACTGTCCGAGTGGTCGGAGTGGTCTGAGTGCAACAAGTCGTGTGGCAAAGGTCACATGATCCGTACACGAATGGTCAAGATGGAAGCGCAGTTTGGCGGCATTGCCTGCCCAGAGACGGTCCAGCGTAAGAAGTGCAAGATCCGCAAGTGCACCCGTGGCGGGGCCAACAGCGACGAGAGGAGACGCCGCAAGGAGGCCCGTGAGAGGCGCAGGAGCAAGCAGGGCCGTGAGGAGGGCACTGAGGAGCACACAGGTGAGTGCCTGGAGCACAGACAGTATTCACTGTGTGTGTGTGTGTGTGTGTGTGTGTTTCTGTGTGTTTCTGAGTATGTGCGTGTGTGTTTCTGTGTGTGTGTATGTGTGTGTGTGTGTGTGTGTGTGTGTATGTGTGTGGGTGTGCACCTATGATTGTATGTACAGTATGTGCACACACTGTCATACTGTGTGTGTAAGTACAGTAGTTTAAAAGAGATCTTCTATCTATCTTGACCCCCTGTGTCCTCTTCCTGTCTGGTGGTGCCCAGGCTGTAAGATGAAGCCGTGGTCAGCCTGGACGGACTGCTCCAAGCTGTGCGGCGGGGGCATCCAGGAGCGGCTCATGACGGCCAAGAAGAGATTCAAGAGCTCACAGCTCAGCAGCTGTAAGGAGAGGAAGGAGCTGCGCGCCTGCAACGTGCATCCCTGCTAGAGACTGGCCCAGGGGTCTGGGGAACTTCCCAAGGGGGCGGGACATCAGAGGGATTGGTTGGGATGACGGAAAGCCATTGGGTGGGGAGTACTGTCACTCATACGGTGAAGGAGTGTCACTTGTTTAGGGCTCTTAATGGTGCATATACAAGCGTAGATATCTGTGTAGAGACTGCAACTTCACAAGGCCTGTAAATAGTAATTATGCCTGACTGGATCACTGAAATGGAAGATGGAGATCTAAGTTCTGGAAGTATATTTGCCGTTTGTAAGCCAACAAGAATTCAGAGGAATTCTGTGGTGATGTTATATGTCAGGCAGAATAGATGTATCTTTTTTTTTTTTGTTAGTTGGGTAATATACTATCATTGAAAAAAAAAAAAACACACTACCACTACCAAATTTCATACCATGACACCATGAGGGTTTCAAAATGTCATAATTTTAAGGTCTGGGTTTTTTTGTGTTTGGGTCTATTTGTGTTTGATTTTGTGCCTACTTGATCTCATGGAAGCACTTTCTCCATAAGTCAGATTGACTGCTAGGCCACACTGTCTGGAATGTGTGCAAACAGAAGTGAAGTTCATGTAACTAACTGCAAGGCAGGCAGCTAATGGTCTTCATAGGTCACTGTCTCCCAGCTGCATGTCCATTTCCAGAACTCTGCCAGCAGCTCCTTATTAGAGAGGACACCATTGATGGTCTCCATTGGTTGATTTGGACTGAAGTCATATTTTTTTTTTCTGTAATTATTTTGCTACTTGTGCAAACTAAATATGTTGCATACATTTTGCAAAATTACTGTAAAGTTGTTGTGATATTATATTATTCTCAAATAATGACAATAGACTTATATCGTTTAATTGAGAAATAGAACTGTTATATCCTGTGGTTTCTTTTTAAGTAGTGTATTATATTCCTGAACTAAAAGCACAGGTGTTATGCCATTCCAGCATTTTATATGCCTCAAAATGTTGCTGTTTTTAGGACAAACAAACCTGTTGTGATTTTTACCCAGCAGAAATAAAAATCAAATTCTCCTCAACTAAAACCTTAATAATTTTTGCCATTCTTTTTACTTTTCCTTTCTGGGGTTGTGGATTTCTTTTTTATGAGACTGTCACCCAAGATTCTTACCAAAGTCTTGTGTAGATGTTTTCTAGTTGTCTTTGTCTTTTGTCTCTCCCGCTAACACAATGATAAATATTTTGGAATATATCTCCTTTACAATAAAAATAAGTGTGACAAAGTACCTTGTATTATTTGCCAGGATTTTTCTCACTTTAGAAAACAACAAAAAAATGTGTCGTTGCTATTCCCAGATCACCAGTGCATACTGAAGTTGAATCCATTCTTTTACATTTCTTTCCATGTGATCTTTGCTTTTAAACCATAATACACTCTCCAGTTTTAATTTGACGTGTTTCGACAAATATTTACTGTAAAAACGAATGAGGTTATTGTTATTATAGGAATGCACCTCATGCCATCTGCCACTAGATGGAGACTTCAAGCAATGAAAACAAGTCTTGACTAAAAAAAGCACTCACAGATGCTATGCACAGCAGAGGCCACAGCATGGCAGCAGACAATAAGTACGGCCCATCTCCAACAAATCCAAGCCAGTCAACGGTTCGATGTGGGATGGAATGAGACCAAGCCACATTTGAGATTTCCTGTTTTATCAGCCCTCCCAGTCACTTCAGCAACCACCATCCATCCCAACGCTGCTCTCATGCGCTCCTTCAATCACGTCGTCATGGCAACCGGCAAAATTGTTCTCCCATCCCCAGCAGCTGAGCTGAGCAGCTCTCCAGTCTTTTCCCAGTCCGTGTTTGCCCCTCCCAGTTCGTCCTCCCAACATGTAGGTGCCCCAATCGTAACACAGGCCGCCACTGCCACACGATTATGCAACAGCGATGCTTTAAATGGGGGGGATGGGGTGCGTGAAGCAGGAAGAGAAGGCTGGGCGTAATAAATCTTCAATAAGGCCTGTGTGTTACTTTAGAGACGGGAAGAGTAAAGGCTTTAAATTAATTAATGAAACTGCGGAAAGCTGACTTCCTGTTGCCCAAGGCTATCTCTAAGCTTCAGTTTTAACATTCAAACAAAACTTGAACTACTTTTAAATTTCCATCCCAGCCCCGTACTAGGTGGAGCCTCGTTAGCGCTGTGACTGCCCGTCTTAATGAGCAATTGCTAGCCGTGCTGATAATGCCACCCATTTTAAGTAGCTGTGCGATGCAGGTCTCATTTCCGGCTGATGCCAATGTGCCACGATGTGACTGGGGTTAGAATGTGATGGAACGTGTCCTTAGTTTTGCCTCTGCTTTGGAGCTGTAAGGGTGTAGGTGAATAATTCAGCGTTCATGTTGTAACATTATACATTTTCTGTCTCCATGGTGACATCAGTGCACACCACCCTGAACACACACACACACGCACACACATACATACATACATACACACACACACAGACACATACACACACTGTCCTCGGCATGCATACACTGTGACTCTGTAAGATTCGCTATGAATTGTCATGGCAATTATCTGCTGACGTGCACATAAAGGATGGATCTGGCATGTCCTTTGAAATGGTGTGTGTATGTATGTGTGTGTGTGTGTGTGTGTGTGTGTGTGTGTGTGTGTGTGTGTGTGTATGTGTGCGTGTGTATGCATGTGCGTGTGCGTGTGTGTGTTTTGCCTAACGAGGTTCTCAGACTCTGCACCGCTGTGCTTTCTGCTCATATACAGTGGTGATATAAGCAGTACCAGCAGTGTTTTGAATTGCTGATGTGTTTTTTTTCCATCACAAATGTGTGAAAAGAACAGCTTAACATGCCAGGTACCTCAGTAAACACACTCTGGTTCAAAAACTAAAAGCTCCCTTGTCCTTTCAACATTAGAACATTAAATCAAAGTCATTGCAAAAAGTAAAACATATTTTATTGGAAAAGAAATGACCGCATACAATACACAGACTTTTTCCCATATTGGCGTTGCTTATGAACCTGTTTCCAGTCTTCATCTTTTGAACATCTTGACATTGCAAAACAATATTTGCAACACTGATCAATATCAATCAGTGGGAAGTAAACACACAGTTAATGCCAACAACTTGGACAGAGTGACAGGATTGATTTGTTGTACTTCCCAGTTTTTGAAAAAATATTGCTCAGAAATTAAATTAGTTAAATAAATGAAATATCACACCTATTATTAAACATTCAGAAAGAGGAACTCAAACTAATTAATAAGCTGCAAGCTGTAAGTCATAGTTCCTACGTTGTTGCAACTGCATCAAGATAACTCTTTATTTGCCAGGAGACCAGAATTTTATGCTCAAATCAATTTGTTTTATTATTTTTTTTATTTATGTATTATACATTTTTGTAATCAATGCTCTCACAGCTGACTCAGTGTTCATACCATATTGTGTGCATGTAATATCCTCCCACACAAATGGATATATACATAATGTATGCACTCATATGAACAGTATATTGCTCATTGTAGACAGTACAATACCCATTACTGCAGTGAACTTCAGTTGCTACTGTATGCTTGTGCTATGTCTTCAAGTGGTCATGAATCAGCTGAATTGAGAACCTGTTTTCCTGAGGTCTACTGGGATTATGTACACAGAATGCTCGACTTTTAGATCAGACTGTCCCTGCACCTCCCTGCTCCTGCCAATGATAGCCACTCAAGCTTCTCCTGAGGGCCCACTTAAAGTGGAAGCCATACAGGTATATGAACTGTATACAAACAACATGTTGTGTAGAATTTATCATGTACCATGTTGTGTGGTATATTCCATTTCAGGCTAAGCACATACAAAAAGCCTTATCCTGTCTAATACTGTACATACAAATCAAATGTATGGCCACATACAACAGAGGGATATAAAAGAAAACAAGTCTTTTATGAATGCTTACTTTCTCCAATACCAAAACATATAACATCAAAAATTATTGGATCATTCAGGGCAATTTTCCCACCAACAAAAACCTTCACTTAAGCATCAACTTTTGGTGTCTCTCACAAAGAAGCACTCTCCCCCTGTGTAATTATCCCCCTCACAGCGCTCCAACGCCACACACAACCTTGCAATCTTACCTTGATTAATAATAATATGCATCTGCACAAAGAGCAGCTAGTTGAAATTCACACCACACACACTCTCAGACACACACACACACACCTTTTCCGATTACAATCAAAACATGTCACAGTAGGTGATTGGTAACGTCTGTACGACTTATCCTAAAAGCTGTGATTCAATCAGTGAAGCAAAGCACCAACATGCTCTACCTGTTGAACCGTTCTTACAGTACAACTGTGTTGATTAGGGATCATCCATGATCGCACTAGCTGTAAAACATTACCTTTAACTACAGACACTATACGATAAACACACGTTTGACTTCACTATTTAACCATTGACAATATACAATTATTTCACGTGATGTGATGTGATAAAAATGAGCAGTGAAGGATTTCACCAAAGATTTGATGTGGCACGCCTTGTGTTTTTCCTTGCATGCTGTTCATAGTATGCTCACTACCACTAAAGCTCTCTACTGTATACATAACCTTATTGTAGATGCATGAAGACAGCACAGTGGATGGAAAACTAGATTAGGCAAGCCTTCTGCCGAATGTACTCTTTGTTCGCTTCTGATCTGTTCCTCTGATAAGGATCCAGAAGTCTCTTCTGCTTTCTATCTTTGGGCCCATTTTAATCTTTGGAAACAGACTGCAAGCAACAGACCCTCCTTCTCCCAGCTTAAAACAGGGATAATTTCATGCCAGTGAGAGAAAGTGGAAGGCTTAGATAACTCAATTTCCAATTTTTTTGGACATGGCGGAAAAACTATGTGGCTGGCCTCTGTCTCAGCCAAGCCATTAATGCGAACCTGAAGAGGAAATATAAGATTCCGTAAACTAATAAGCCACAGAGAAAAAAATCGATAAGATGGCCAGGACCAAGGAGGCTACCGCACAAATTTATAGACTTCGCTGAGGTTTCTTGGCAGTGCAAATTGCATTTTTGTGTGATGATGATGCATGGAGTTAAGGAGTGCAGGGGGTGGGTCAGAGATATATGCTTATTAAAACATGGACAAAATGCATTGCAGGTCTACATTATCTGTGGTCCATCATATTGTTGGTGGTGTGCTGCATGGAGCTCTCTCTTTCTCTCTCTGTCTCTCTGTCTTTCTCTCTCTCTCTCTCTCTCTCTCTCTCTCTCTCTCTCTCTCTCTCTCTCATTTCCCTTTCTTTCTTTTCCCCTTTCTCAGTCTTTCTTTCTCTCTTCTCTCTCTTATCTCTATCTGGCTCTGTCTTCATGAGCAACATGAATCTCTTCCTCTCATCCTCCCTCTCTCCCTCTCCCCCTCTCTCTCTTACTCTACCCATACACCCTTGATAGAAATGGGAAGAAGCCTGCTGTGCTGGCTGACACTCTACTGAGCTATTCTGTCAGGGCTAGTGCATTAGAAGCTCTTTTCAAGATCAACAAAACAGGTTACAGATTTATGAGGTAATTTAGCTTTTTAGGTAAATACTTAATGCGATCCAGTCATTGCTTTTAAAATGGTGCTGTTAAGATGGATTTCAAAGGGTAAATCAGCTACAGTATGTCTTCTTCCGCTACGTGCCTCTTAGCACCAGATACCGTATATCATTTTGTTTGTATGTTTGTTTGTTGGCATGTCACACAGTAATAATGCGGTGACAGTCAATAAATGCCAGAATCATTACCTTGACAGACTGGCAGTAGGTTTTATATCTGTAATTGATGTCCCAAATGACACTTTATAGCTTGCTTCAATCATTCTTCATATTGTCATGATGGCGTCATAATCCCATGGGAAATATCCATTCAAGCAAGATTTATTCCCAAATTTAATTAGATATGGTGTCTGCATTTTGCTCCTCAATGATTGCTTTGATTTATTTTCTCCCCAAAATTGTCTTTTCTAGCCTAAACACACACTGGAAGAAGCTAATCATCAAGACGTGAGAAAATGAAACCAATGGATGCATCATGGCAAAAAAGAACAAGGAAAAGTTGAATTTGTCCTGGAATCCACTCGACAGTGATCAGATATTGATGACTCCAGGCAGCACCAATTAGCATCTTTGCGGAAATGTGATGCAAGACATTGCACTCACACATTGCCTTGTTGCTGGCTCTTCACAGTGGACAGCATGAATGAGAAGGGAAGGGGGAGGGGGGTCCTGAACATGTGTGATTTCTCCAACTAATATGTCTCTCTCTACCCCTTCATGTTGTCTGAGTTATGCTTATTTTGCCGTATGTGTCCCATCCACGAATGGGAGTAATGAACCCTACTGGTAACTCTTCATTCATATAAACATACGGTACATATGTGTCCCATAATGTATTCCTCAAGGATGAAGTAACATGCAACTTGTTACTTTAATATGGAGTACTACTAACTGCATTTCTCTTTAAAATAAAAGTCAGTCATATTTTGAGGCATGGCACGGGGAAGGAAGCTACTATCTTCCAGAATTTTAGCCAACTGCCTCTCATGTCATGCAGGAGTAAACCTTTGCCAAGAGAGGCACAAGAGAGGAGGCAAGATATGAAAGGTAAAACAACAATTTTTTTTGTACAAAACTTAAACACTTAAAGACACACTTCACGACACAGCTTCATTCTAGTTTTGGTTTTGTTTTGCGCTGTGTGCGTGACCTGACTCATTTAACATTGCATAGCGTGGTAAAGCCGCTAGGAAGGCGGCAAAATAGCCTTCATTCACCCCGGAATGAACTATTTAACTATGAAAGTGACTACAACGCTGATCTATTAACCTAAAAACGTTGCATAGTGTTAGCCTGGGAATGCCCATGCTGCCTTGTGCACTTGTTCCAAACTGCACGACAGCCTGGAGACCATGGCCGAAATTTTCGCATGGATTTGGGAACCAATCAAAGAACAGGGAGAGACGACAAGACAATGCGCAAACTTTGGACAAACGGAACCTGAAGTCCCCTACGAGAAAATGTATAGGTGGTCCCCAGACTAAATTTCACTTGAGAGACTGGTGTTAGCCTGGCTAACATAGTGTAGCTTTAACTTAGAAAATATGATTGTATAAAATGCAATGCTGAGTAGAAATAAAAGCATTTGTATGAGACTTAAGTCGTGCTTTACAAAGTACTGTGAATATATTATGAAAGATGAGCATGTTATGCACTGGTTAAATATAGGTAGAAGTCAAGAACCATAGCTTTCTTTAAAGGAACACGCCACCGATTTTGGATATTTATGTATTTGCATTGTGCCCAAGTATTATTCAAGAAAACGCTTATCATTTTCTTCTCAGTGTGTTCAGTTCTTGGATTCACATTATTAGCATAGCTTAGCACAATCACTGGAAGTACATGGTACCATTAGCATCAAGCTGAAAGTGTCCAC
>JASCQY010000258.1:10239417-10251577 GCA_030264315.1 Sardinella tawilis
GGATGTGATGGAACAGGAGATTCGCATCATGGATGTGCAGCCGACAAATCTGCAGCAATCGTGATGCTATCATGTCAGTATGGACCAAACTCTCAGAGGAATGTTTCTAGTACCTTGTTGAATCTATGCCACAAAGGATTAAGGCAATTCTGAAGGCAAAAGGGGGTCCAACCCGGTACTAGCAAGGTGTACCTAATAGAGTGGCCAGTGAGTGTATATTTTGACTGGATCCCACATCACCTATTCTCTACCACCTGGATGTGTCCTTTCATGACATGCAGAGATTAACACAATAGTACATTTGAATAATTACTTAATGTTTTTTTTCTGCTACTTTCTTTTGGACAACCTGGTCCCGTATTCAATTGTTAATAGCCTTTCTTATATTGCAGTTGTTACCATGGCAGTTGGCATTGTTCCTTTTGCTTAAATTAGCCAAAAAGAACCATGGCTGCCAACCCATCCAACCTTAGAATGAGGGAATTTATTCTGTTGATAATTACATTCACTCAGATAATCCCAATTAATCTTGCCACCGTTTCTTTTTTTTTCTTCCTAAGTTCAAGAAAGAGTCTGCCTTCGAGTCGCATGTATAATTAATGGCATGGCCCATTTTCAATTAAAAACACGCTGATTTCATTAGAGCCACTATCAGTTATAACTCATTGTAATGGTGACAGCGGGCCGAGTGTTCAAAGAGCAGGGGTGGTGCCGTGGTGGCGGAGACAAACTCAGTAAAACACGAGGTGACAGCACACTCATCCGTGGAAGTTATTTTGAAGAAATTGTCTAGGGACTGTGAGTCAGTCTTGGAGTGCAGCAGTGGACATCTGAATAAACTCGGGAAAAGACCCTGCAGTGTCTGCTGTCTCAGACGGGCTGGCCCTCTGTTTGTTAAGGAAAGGGGACGGATGAAAGGAAGGGAGGAGGTTGGCTCCCCAAAGTACTTGATGGATATGTGCTATTGATGGAGGAAATATGGCTATAGCTGGACTCCCCGCTATGCCGGCTTCTTGATATTCATTGATATTTTCAGAGGATGCTGTATACCATAGCTGATTTGGGATGTAGTATTCATTCCCTTTCAGTCAACCTCGAAAATATTCACCAGAAGAATTTGTGCAAAGTACTTCACATTTCATGCTGTTATGATTTTAATGAAGAAAAAATAAATTGCTTGTTCCAATCAAAAAGTCTTTCATATTTAATTCTGTATCAAACAAACATCCAACATTTGCTCATTTTTCACTGATTGCTTGTTTGATCAAGAAATAACCAAACGAATGCGCAAAAAGTTTAAAGTTTTCAACCCCAGTGACAGTGGCATAGACATATTATGGAGCATCAGCATAAATGTGTACAGTACATAACTGCTTCCAAAACATTTCTTTGAAACTTTGACCCCTCTGACTGAGCTACCAGTGAATTTGTGTGCAACAAATGGATCATTCCAGATACCGGGATTACTTTAACAAAAGCCAGTGCAGCATTTAGGAGCATTGACTCTTTGCAAGTGATTAGCTCAGGTTTGTTACCCTAATGCCGCCTGCCTCAGTAAGTCGCTTTGTGTGTGTTAAGAGCTAACCTCACTTCCTATTCTCTTCTGGCAGATGTGTCTGTGAGCCTGCTGTCTCTGGTGGTGACAGCCTGTGGTTTGGCTTTGTTTGGCGTCTCCCTCTTCGTCTCCTGGAAGCTCTGCTGGATACCATGGCGGGAGCGAGGCCTCTCCCCAAGCACCAAGGAGACCCACCCCGAGCCCCCTCTCCAACCCCAGCCCATCTACACCGAGGTGGATGCCGTCCTCGACAGAAGGGACTGCGCCCGTGGCTCTGTGGTGAAGGAGACGACCCCGACGCCGTCGCTGGCGCCCACCACCGCCATTCCGTCGGTGCCCTCGTCACCGCCGCCGGTCACCACGCCCACGGCTACGGCGGAGGCGGCCATGAAGATAAGCCACACCTCGCCTGACATACCGTTGGAAGTGCAGTGTAAGAGCAGGCAGAACTCCATCCACGGGGGGACCCTGCGCATGCAGAGGCAGACCACCGACCCAGCGTCCACCTCTGTGCGCTCCACGTCCCACTCAGAGATCGGGTCAGTAGTACATCACAACTCCCATTATTTCATTTAAGAAAAAATGCCTCATAATGGTAATTGTATCCTTGTGCTGATCACATTGTTGCTGGAGATGTCATGGTTTAGGTTGAGCTGCTTAATTCAGGTCAAATGAAGCCTCAACACTTAAGTAAAATTGTTGATGCTGCAATCTACAAATAAAGTGATGAACAGTGAATGTATGAACTAGAAAAGCACTTGGAAAGCACAGACCTCTGCCAAGGTAATGTAGGGCCACTGATGCAATACAAATACAAACAGACAGACAAACAGACAGGCAAGCAAACAAAAACCGCTAGCGAAAACATACTGTAGCCTCCTTGGCAGAGGTAACAATCTGTGCAGTAATGATGAACAGACAAAATGTAGGGGGTGAAGAAATGAACAGATTTAACAGATGTGGAAAAGTTTGGGCTGGCAAATTTGTTTCCCCAGCCCTAGAGAAGCATTTGCCACAGTCCATCGTGTCTGCGATCATCTCCAGGTCAGAAGTCCCTCCACTGAGCCATGTATATCATGTGGGCTTTTGTCAAATCATTCACACTTCTCTGCCATGGACGCTTGATGCGATAAGTTTATGCGGAAGTACCGGAGGGGGTTGATTTGCACTGAAGCCAAATGTTCCAACTGCAATATTCCGCTCCACTCGCCAGATCAGCCCAGATAGTATATGCAGACAGTGAACAGAACTAATTTTAAAACATTGAAAATTTGCTGCAGCATTTGCGTCCCCCTCCCCTCTCCCCTCTCCCCTCTCCCTATCCCCCTCTTCCACCCCACCCCACCCCTGGCACCCTATTGCCCGTATCAATCTATTATGATTTCAAAATTCCATCCCGGCGGCGTCAGCGTTCCCCTTCATTTTACCTTCAGGAGTGCCACTCTTCCCCTACTTTAGAAAGACTTCCCTGCTTAAAGATTCCGCGGCAGTGCGGGAGTCGCTGACAGACAGGTGCGAGTATTCTCACCTGAGACGGATGGGACCCATTCATCCACAAAATGAACAGGAGGCTCGATGCAGTGGCTTCTCACCCGTTGATCCCCTGCTCATCTACCTCGCTCTACACACCACTCTCTTTCACTCTCTCCATCTACCGATCCACCCCCCCCCCCCACCAGCCATTTAACTTCTCTTCTGCCTGTTTTCTCTCTCTCTCTCTCCCTCTCTCTCTCTCTCTCTCTCTCTCTCTCTCTCTCTCTTTCTCTCTTTCCTTGGCTCCTGTGGAAAAAAAAAAGGAATAATTCCATCCGCCGGCAGATGAACCTGTCCAACCCAGACTTCAACGTGGCTCAGTTCCAGAGGCAGGAGTCGCTGACTGGCATGAGCCTGGGTCGCCTCAAGCCCGAGCTCTACAAGCAGCGCTCCCTGGAGGGTGACGAGGCCCGGGGCAGCCGAGGCATGGGGTGCGGGCACCTGCACTTCATCCTCAAGTTCGACTGCGACCTGGAGCAGCTCATCGTCAAGATCCACCGCGCCGAGGACCTGCCCGCCAAGGACTTCTCAGGCACCTCGGACCCCTACGTCAAGATCTACCTGCTTCCCGACCGCAAGACCAAGCACCAGACCAAGGTGCACCGCAAGACTCTGAACCCCATTTTCGACGAGGTCTTCCTGTTTCCCGTAGCCTACGCCGACCTACCCATGAGGAAGCTGCACTTCAGCGTCTACGACTTCGACCGCTTCTCGCGCCATGACATCATTGGCCAGGTCGTGGTGGACAATTTCCTGGACCTGGCAGACTTTCCCAGGGAAACAAAGCTCTGCAAAGAGATCCAGTATGTTTCCTCGGTGAGTACAGCCCCACGAGCATGCCACATCAGACTCACAATAACGCCTTTGGTCTAGCTACAGTATCACGACTCCAAAAAAAAAAATGCAGAATAATTGGCTCCCATCATCAGTGAATGTCAAAAAACAGCATACAAATATACTATATACAAGACACATACAGACAACACACACAGGTAATATGCAGCTCATTCAAAAGCAAATGTGCTTGAGTGCTTGATATGTAATATGCATGAAGTGCAGCATTTGACAGCATTTGTGCACAGCGAGTCCTCCGCACCGTCCCTAATGTAGACACATACAGTAGATAGTATTGCAGAACACTGGGAGCCGATTGGACTGGAGGGTGGTTCTGCAGATATTTTTGTCAGCTGGAGTTTCAGAGGTCTTCTTGAGACCTTTAGAGCTGGCCATCTGGGAGGGGCTTGCAATCTGGGCTTTGCGGAGACAAGAGCCGGCTCTGGGTGTTAGTGATAATGATGTAAAGTAATGGAAAGAGTGCAGGCGCCCTGCTGTCACTACCGTGGCCCGCTGCATTAAGCAAAGGCTTTACTCTAATGAGACGAAAATATTGACAAGGCGGTTGCTGGTTACAATGCAAATGCTTGCAATACAGTCGCCATGGTGATCATGGTAGATGAAGCTAGCGTGTGTGTGTGTGTGTGTGTGTGTGTGAGTGACTGTGCATACCTTTTCCCTCCCTCCTCTCCTCAGTAGAACTCTCAGTCCTTTAACATCACTCACATTTTTTTCTTTGTGTCCCTCGCGATCTTGTATCCATTGGTATCTCTGCTCATCCACGTTTTTTTTTCTCTGGTGCAGCGCCGTAGTGGATTCTGTATCTTTTCCAATGCTGGTTGTACTTTTAACTCAGAGGGGAGTAAGTGTTGTCTCGTCTTGGAGATTTCTTCTCATTATCCCATATTTAAACAGAAGAACACATTTCCACCCTGAGCATGTGCGAGAAAAGTACACAAGCTGAAACAGCTGATTTCTCTCACCAAGGAAGTTATTTCTCAGCCAAAATTTAAAACCAACAGTCTCCATTTTTTTTTTTTGTCCCACACAGCCCCCGGATGCTCTCAGCCTCTCCCCAACTTGATTCATGTTTGGGACAGACTTGATAGATTTGGGTTATGGCCCCCTCTCATTTCATGCTTGCACAAGTCATCTATCCTCGCCTTTCTCTGAGGGCATGAGTGATGGAGGGATCATTTTTGGTGGTGGCATCTGATCTCCGGAGGGGAGGAGGCTAAATGAACGGAGGAGAGGGCTTGCAGAGAGTGGCAGGGATCAGGTTTATGGAAGCCATAAGGGACAGACCATAAACCCTCACCCCTAAACTCTCCATGGGCTTCCACCATTAGTGTGGCTAAGGCTCTGGAGTTCTTGTTCTAGTGATCGGCAACCTTGTTTTTCGTCATCTCCTAAGACTGTTTGCATTACTCCACGCCTGTTCGTGTCCCAGATATTTGCCATAAAGCTACTTTATATTGCATTTGAAATTCCCTGGGGAAAACAGCAGCAGGACTCATGGTTGAGCCAACAATCTCCACCTCTCTCTCTGTGGGTTCTGTGAGGTTGTGGAAGCATTGATTATGTGCCATAGCTCATTAAATATGGACCTGGTATTCATCTGCTCTCCTTTCAGCATTCGTGTTTAAGGTCAATTAATTTCGGGTCACCCAGCAGTCCTTTGGAGTCGATACGGATCCAATACATCAGTGGATCTGCGCTAATGAAGACAGTAGTCACTCGCAATGATAATGAGCGCCTTCCTTTTGTGTCCATCGCTATGAATCCATGCTGTGGTTTAGGCATCCAGGCTTTTGGAATCACACAGGGAGAAAAATGCTACCCAAAGGAGACATTCATAATGTGATTCCAATCAGTTGTGCCAGGTTCTCTAATCTAGTGCAGCCTACCTCAAATGGTGGGAAATAATAAGGAGGGGTTAAATTAGTGTTTATTGATGAGCTGTTAGGAGCCTTTGCTCTTAATATGATTGAAATGGCATTCCTTTTGAGACTTTTCATTTCAGATGTTGACTGCAAGGCTGCACAAACAGTTAACGCAGGTTGGCTTTCCTGTCTGTTAATCCATATCTGTGAAGTTTATGGATTGCATTCTCAATTGTGAATGCTGCCTTGTGGCAGCAAGACAAATCTATACTGAGAGGCTCACAGTGGCAAAAATAACAGATTTGTACAAGAAATGCAGCTTTATTTAACACATCGCTCTTGAAATTAGAAAGTTCTAATGCCAAGTTTACTTCACTGTTGTCCTTCAATATCTGAGTTCCACTCTAGACAGCTAATCACACATTAAATTATGATGCCGTTTTCTAGCCTTTCCAGCAATCATCACTGACTTGTGGCTGTTTAAAAACACACTCTTTTAGTATGAGTTCATATCATTACTGCAAACGGCTCTCTGACTGACTCGTGCTGGTGTGACAATAGGATGTGAGTCTCTGTCAGCTCCTGATGAAATGGAGTTTTGAGAGTAATTAATGCATGACAGATGTGCACTCAGTCTCACCACCACCACCATCTCTCGCAGTGTGATGGAGACAAATGGTGGTGACACTGGAACCGTTCTCCTCCTAACCACCACCACCACCACCACCACCACCAGGCCCAACCCCCCATCTAACCAACCCAACCCCCACCCAGGCGCTTGTTCCCCATCTTCTCCTTTTCCCATCATGTCAAGGTCTCCCACTGAGGCTCCTTGACTCCTGTGTGTGTGTTCAGGCCTTTAGTGTGAAGCAGACAGAATTTAAATGGCTCCTAAGTCCACATCCAGTCATAATGGATCGGATGAGACACCAGGGAGACCTGACACACTTTGCTGAATATTTCATAGGATTCTGCCAAAGGTGGGTGAGCGGCCTACATCCTAAACAGTGATAAGGTTTGAGCCCTTATTATGATAGTCAAGCCCTTGAGCATCTGGGTTGAATTAAATTTTGTCATATCGAGACATACTCTAGAGGACCAACACAAGAACAATCTTTTCAATCTATTGTAGGCTTTCTTTTGTCAGGTCCGGATTTAGATTTGGTGTGTGGTGAATCATTTTCGAGTCAGTTCTATCCCTTCCTCAGATCTGCTAGTCTCCTTTGGAGCTTTGCTATGCATGCAAATAAGTAGAAATGCATACTTATGCATGCACCTATATATGCACAGATAAATGTTAAAATGAGAAATGATGAATGTTTTATGCCCAGTACAGTTTCTGTGATTTTTTAAAACTGAAAGGTCCGATTTTCAATCTAGTTTTCATGTGCAGATTTGTACTGAAGGATACTGGATACTGAAGGAATCATTGAATGCACTGAATACATATTCATCATACCATAAAACATGTATACTTGTCTTGGAGTGGTGTTGCTATTTGTATTCACAACAGTTGCTGCTTAACCATCATCATAATTATAGCTTCACATAGTACCTCAGCTTTGTTTGTTCCCGGCCCATATAGTCTCATTCACATTACAACACTTAAACAATGCTTTTGTCAGCGGCAACATCGTGACAAATAACTATTCTGCGCTGCTACTGCCTCGCAAGATTTCTCAATATTGTTTGCAGAGCCAAGAACAAAATGGCTCCCCGTAGACCTCGGCGCAGATAACCGCTCAAAAATGTGGCCCAAAAGGTATTACCACATCACGCTCTAATAGATCTAGTCTCCTGGGGGGCAACAAGGAATGGAGGAATAAAACACACCTAATCCACCTTTATCCATCCAGCATTAGGCCACATAATGTGCAGTAAAACTGGCTGATTATCAAGTCCTACTTAAGATCTTTTGCTGTGTTACAGAAACATTTCCATAGTGATGAAGGGGTTTAAGGACAGGAGTTGACTTTTATCTAATTAGGCGCGGGATTAGTGATTCATCAAGTGACTCAGTCGATGATTTTAAACCTTCATCCAGCCCACTGTAAACAAATCATACTGATGAAGCCTTCATAGCCCCCCCCCCCACCCCCACCCCCACCTCAATGTTATTTTGGGCCCTGCAGCATGAGTCGATGAAATAGATTTGCATGAATATGGATTTCAGAAGGCCTATGAATTATGTTGTTTGTGGCTCAGGAGTTAATTGCATATATTTCCTCATCTTAAGCATTCCTCTGTGGTTTGTGGTACATTCATTGCTGTTTATTTAGAGCACTTAATGAAGGCTACCGTGCAGGGGTAAGGGCAGTCTCTGATCAATGTGTTACGCCAGTGCGCTGAAATGCTGATACTTCACTGGCGTTAATGTTGAGCGCTGATTCAGACTGGCACTGTAGGATCATATGAAAAAAACATTTGATGCATGTGTGAGACAGACTAGGAGAGAATAAATGGGATTTTCTCTCATTGAGCTTCTCAGGGGCGCTTGCTTTTTCTCTTTTTCTTTTTTTTTTCAATTCATTTCAAACCCGCAGATGCATAATGGTGCAATAACAACCACTGCGGCAGAGGAGGAACCTGACATTTACGGAGTTTGCTTTCAGCCTCATGTGAATGCCCCTGCACATTACAGAGCTAAATGTCACTGTGTGTCAGTCTAACATGGGGACCCCTAGGAACACCCTGGTGCACAGGGACTGGACTCTTTCAACTGACCTCAGCTAAAGAGACAGAATGTACATCACCTCCATCTACTTAAAATGTATCGAAAGCCGACGCTGCGCATTGGCTAAATTGGCCCCAATTTGACAGCAAATAGGTTTGTGCAATGCCGAGTTTGTTGATGTACAATAGATGAAAAAAGCATTGTGTTGTGTTTTGGGTTGGTGTTACTTTTTTATATTCCTTTAGATTGTCATAGTGTTCATAGTTGTTGCTTGTTTTGAAACGTATTTTTGATATTCAGGCAACTGTGCTGTGTTGAGAGCTACAGTACACTTTTGCTTTTCTGAGAAAATTAACTATTTACTAATGTGCTAAGGAGCCTCCTGGGACTCTTGAACTACTGGGCTGTGTGCTCATCAGGCTGTGTGGGCAGAGGGCCATGTTACTGTGGTAGCAAGTGAACTGCAAGAAATAAAAAGCCGCAGTGACCTTTTCTCGACGAGGAATGAAAAAAAAGAACAAAAAAAAAAAGAAATAAAAGTGCAATTGTGTGTGTGTGTGTGTGTGTGTATATACAGTATGTGTGTGTGTGTGTGTGTGTGTGAGTGAGTGAGTGAGTGTCAATGTGTGTGTGTGTGTGTGTGTGTGTGTGTGTGTGTGTGTGTGGCGCAGCACCTGCGGGACTCAACAGGGTGCACAGCACAGATCTAACTCCTCTTATCTGTGCCACAACCCGCTCTGTGCCCCCCAGCAGCCCACCGGAGAAGCTATTAGGAAATGATCTGCAAATGTCAGAGGCACAGCAGCACTGTCTGAGTGACTGGCTGGCTGGCTGAGGGAGTGCCCTGCGGTCTGGAGAAAGGAACATACTCTGTGTTGCATTCGTACCTGAATCCTATCAGTTTGATAGGAACTGCGGAGGATTAACAGCTTTTTAAGCAGCTCGGCTGTTCTTTCTAATGTCCTTCAGGCAGACAGGGAGATTTCGAGTGTGATATTTTTATGAATCTCTTCTCTTCTTTTTGTGTTACTGCCAGAGAGAAAGCATGGCTAATTTTGGATTAGGCTGAATTTTGATGGCAATTAAAGCATTGACATGTTTCTCTTTTTTTCCCTATTTTACCCACTCTGCATTACGAGTTTTAAGCGGCCGTTGAGAAATTCATTCCACGTGTGTGACGAAGTGTCTGAAAAGAAAGTCTCACATTATCGGCCGAGTTATTTTCGGCACATGTGTTAATTGAGCTGTTACTTTCTACAAGGGAACTGATGTGGTGTTAAGCGCTATTACGCGACAGAGGGGAGAAGAGAAGAAGGGCTAGACTCGAAAGCATCATACTCAGAACTCTCTCACATACACACACACACACACACACACACACACACACGATCGATGATTCCCCTGGAGGGGAGGTGATGGGAGGGGAGCTGGCTGTCACCGTCATTGAAAGCATCTAGTTATGGGCTGGAAGTCTCAGGAAAATGTAAAACACTTTCTTTTGAGCAGGCCTAATATACCCACTCAATGACACGTGTATACAGTAGGCTACATGTATGTGTGTATGTGTCTGTGTGTGAACCTGTTTGTATGGCGTGTGCGTGTGTGTGTGTGTGTGTGTGTGTGTGTGTGTGTATGTGCTTCAGGGGTGACAGGTGGGTGTAAGGTGTCACGTCCATGTCTTAAAGATAGCAGTCCCCCTGTCAACACTAAGCCTGTTTTGCCCCTGCATTCAAACGCGACAAGCAGTCAGTAAGATTAGATCCCAACCTGTCGCATCAGCTGCTGTTAGCGCTGCGATTTAGCATGGATGTGCGGTGGCTCGCCCACCCCGTGGTGAGCTTGAGCTGTGTGCTTGCCACTCGTTTAAATGTCACACTGAAGACATTTCAAGACAAAAGGGACCCGCTGCGCGAGCAGAAATAGCCCGGTGGCCAACATTTAATGGGCTTCTTTATGAAAGTTTGTCAAGAGCATTTTGCCTCTCTAACTCTCCCTGATAACAACAATTTCCGACTCTGTTAGTCCTCCAACTTCCACTTCAGGACTTTTTCCTGCCACCAGACTTCACCTCTGTTTCTCCTGAGGTTTACGCAGGGCACGCAGTGGCTCCTCGGTCTGCACATTTCTGCTGCGTCGGCAGGAGTAGGCTAAGTGTTGCGAGAGTAGTTTCCTTGTACAGTACCAGAGCAATGATCTCTATGGCTTCCCCAGATGTTTCAGAAAAGGTTATCTGATCTGGCCCATCTGCTGAGTGCTTCATTTCCCCGACTCATAGCAAACTGCAGTAGCTTCAGCCTGGCTTAGCTGATTCGCTAGCTAGGTCCTTTTAATGGTGACTTATTCTCTGCCATGAACCACAGCTCATTTAAGAGAACTCCAAGCAATTAGGCACTCTGTAATGATGCCAACTGCCAATTCTCCCGGGCCAGTTGCTCCACAGCTCGTTTGCACAAGGCTTAGGGCCGGACTTTTATGACTTTCTTTCCTGAGAGTTTGGAGTCCCAGTGTCCAGCATTTATATCCCAGACATGGATGCAAGGACCCAATGCTTTTCACTCTCATTGAAATGATTTATTTCAGAGTAGCAATAACGTCCTTGGAGTAGGTGGAGTAGTCTTTATACTGTACTTCGGTGGAAGTTGCTGTTGTTGCAGTATGGTACTCAAGATACTGAAGATACTTTTCTGCTGCCCAAACCCTTCATCTCTCTGCCATCACATCATTCTTTTAAGACAGACTTTCTCACTTACATTCCTCAGCGATCTCTCTGCTTCTCCCAACAAGGAGAGAAGGGTCCATCCAATATCCATCCATCCATTCGTGTGTGTGTGTGTGTGTGTGTGTGTGTGTGTGTGTGTGTGTGTGTCTGCTCACCTGACTTCAAAAATACTCTTTTTTAAAATATTAAACAAAGCAGATGGTCTCCATATCTTTGTTCTCTTACACAAACGTCTGAGTCAAATTTAGAGTTCAGAGACAAGAGTGGAAAGAAAGACAAGATTTTGATCAGAGACGTTAGTATTGTGTGTCTGGCACTAGGGTCTAAGGACCAGGGTCTGTTCTAACTGCTCTATTTGGATCAGCTTTTCATCCTTCAAAACCTTTTCAAGTGAGAATGTGGACAGGTGATCTCTGCTAAATGGACTGTATTTATATAGCACTTTTCCGCTCTTTCGAGCACTCAGAGCACTTTGCAATTTGCCTCACATTCACCCATTCATGCACCTGTGGTAGAGGCTGCCATGCGAGGCGCCTACCTGCTCACCGAGAGCAGTCTGGTGGTTGGTGTCTTGCTCAAGGACACTTCATTGAGGTGGGGGGCACAACTTGGGCACCACTACTCCCTGCACCACCATCGCCCGTACTGTATAGCAATAATGAAATGATGTATAGATGAATAATTGAATGTATAGTATTCCTGTATTCCAATTTTACACGGTCATGCGGTGCTGATGTGTGTCCTCGATGGCTTCACAGGATAATGTGGATTTAGGGGACCTCATGTTCTCACTCTGTTACCTGCCTACTGCTGGACGCTTGACCATCACCATCATAAAGGCCCGTAACCTTAAAGCCATGGACATTACTGGAGCATCCGGTAAAAGGCACACACACACACACACACGCACACACACACACACACACACACACACACACACACACACACACACACACACACAC
>JASCQY010000258.1:10258364-10270146 GCA_030264315.1 Sardinella tawilis
TGGGCTTGTTTAGCCAGACTATGTACGGAGCCTAAAGCTTTTGGTGGAGAACATAGGATGGCGCTGTCGCCAGGCTAATAATATACCGTAATACTGCACAAAAAAAAAAAAAACAGTAAAATGCTAAATTGTTTTGTAAGTTATTGTAAGCATACTTTGCATGGTACAGTATGTGATGTGGGCTATGTGTGTGTGTGTATGTGTGTGTGCGTCTCTGGTTCCAACCTGTCTTTATTGGGTTGAGAGGTCCACTCTTAAGAGTGTCCCTATAGTGTAGACAGAGGGTGAGCCAGCGTATTAGTGGAGAATTGTCTGGACGATGGGAAAGATTGAGTGAGTTTCCCCTCTCGCCTTAAATGCAAGCCTTGCCCATCCTCCCCATGGAGCTGTACAGAGATGGAGATAGATTCCTCATGAATCTTACATGAGAATGGCTCTCTGAACACATACATTTAAGTGTCCATATGTCAAAGTCAGACAACAACAGTAGGATTTCTTTGTTGATATAAATCATTTTATGTGGTAGCGTTAAAAGATAACATCTCTTTTTCTCCCTCTGCAGTACCTACCCAGCTTACAACATATATATATATAAAAAAACAACATATATATGTATATATATATATATATATATATATATATATATATATATATTATAGCTGAAAGAAGTTCAAAAACCTTATGTGATGTGTTATCTGGTATAGTGCAGCATTACTGGGAAGCAAAATGACCTGTTTTGTGCAGTTTTCTAATTGTTGCTAATTAGCATATTAGCAAACAGCAGTTGCTAATTGTCTTGCAGGTCTTTCTAAAATGGAGGACCGTCATGAATCCCCATCATCGCTCCCACTTGAGGTAGATGGTCCCAGGGCTGTTTATCATAAAGCTTTAAAGCCAGTAGCCTACTCCAGCAGATGTTCCAGGCCATGCTAATGCGATCGTTCTTCCACTTAAGCCTCTAAGCCAGACATATCTCAGGGTCTCAACAGCTAAAGGAATGGGAATATCCACTAAATGTCCACTAATTAAGATTTATTATTATTTCTGAAAGGTCCTTTACCGTCTGCCCACACCACAAAGAGGTGTGTGGTGCTCAACAAGAGCATGCTTTCTATCCCTTCAAGATTATGTAAGGACACGGAGACAAAATAAAACATGCTGTTATTTCTGATAAAAGATGTCCATTATAATCTAAGAAATTGAGGAAAATGAAGATCCAAAGAGGTAAACATCCACCAAAGTGTCTGTGTTGAGCTCTGTTTATGCCTGTGCCCATGCTCAGCTGAGTCTCTTTCTACGTGTTTGGAGTGGTTCTAGTCCAGGTACTGCGGCAGTTGGAGGCCTGGCCATCACACAGGATGCACATTATCAAAAGCCCATGTGAGCCCAGTGCTAACGCTGCCAGGGCCGAGCTCTGCCAAAGAACAGAATGAGAGGCGAGAGATGAGAGAGTCCCAGGCACTGTGTGTGTGTGTGTGTGAGTGTGTGAGTGAGTGAATATGAGTGTGTGAGTGTCTGTGTGTGTGTGTGTGTGAGTTTATGTGAGTGTTTGTGTGTTTGCTTGTGTGTGTGTGTGTGTGTGTGTGTGTGTGTGTGTGTATAGGATGGGCACTGAGAGATATAAATATGCCACTGAGCCCTCTGCTGTACTTTTTGCAGGATTGCCGTGAAATATTAATCTGACCCAATAAATGGGATCAAAGGCAAAAGATCGAGAGGGCTTATGGGACTTTCCTGTGCCCAGGTGAACATGGCAGTCTAAATGGAGATATAACAGCATTCCCTTTAAAGGAGTGGCCAAAGACAGGAGGATGGGAAGGAAGGGAGGGAGACAGAAATATGGAGGGAAGGGGGGGGGGGGGGATTTGCAGGCACCATATGAGGAGGAGGGGGTGGGGTGAAAAGAAAAAGAGAGACAAACAGAAAAAGACAGAGAGAGAGAGAGAGAGAGAGAGAGAGAGACCAACAGGCAGACACCATATGAGCTGTTTTCCCTGCCCAAACCTGCTGTCTTTGGATGCTGATATTCTGTAATAATGATAAACATGATCACCATCAAGGCCATGGCTGTTGATGAGATGACATTGTTTTGTTTGTCTGTCCAGCCAGCCCTTGTGTGTCGTCACTAGTGAGTACATGTTCATCCCTCCCCTCTGTTTGGTGCTTTGGTTTACTGATGTCTTTTTTGCACCTTCCGACACTTGAGAAGTTGTTTTATAGCTCAGCATCCGACTAGAAACTACAGTAACTTTACTTTGCCGTGCTGCATCATGTTTGTCGCATGGAAACACTAGATCTCATGCAACATTTATCCATGACCCAAAACTCTTGACATACAAGAGCTCTGCTTAGTTCTACCACCACACTATTGCATAATTTGAAAGGCCAAGCTGAAATGTTTGAACTATGCACCAGGGAGCATTTCAGCTGCAGCACACACATGTGCTCCTGCTGTGAAGGCAAGGGGTGGTGATTTACTATTGCTGAGGCCTGACCTGATCTGCAATTCACCCCACGGTTCAGATTGAGAAGGCTCAGAATATGATAGGAACAGGGAAGAAATAACAGACAGATTTCCCTATTATCGTGTTACTCCTTTCTGATTTCAAGTGACTCTTCACCTCCGGATGGCAGATACTTTGCTCTACGGGGGAGAGATGCTTGTCTGACGCTGCCCTCTCACTCTTTGCCACTGATGTTTGCACACCGTCAGTGATCATCAGTGCAGACTGTCAACAACTCAAGCAAACAAATGAAATGAGACTGTGAATTGCAATGCACTGATTGAGTACAAATGCATAATGAGGTCGGACTGTTATTGCTGTTGTTACTGCTATTTGATGAGTGGAGTAGATGATGGGAATTTGAAACTCTTTTAGGTGGGTGGAGTAAGCGTATCTCTTCATGCATGCAATGAATTTGCCTTTCTGTCACATATTAGAGCTATATGAGTACCAACTTGAAAACACATCTTTGACTACATTCCTGTAGTAGAATGGTAATTTCACTGCAGCAGGGTGAATGAAATTTGCTCACAGCAATCTCTTCTCAAAGAGTAGAGCCATTTTAGCTTCTCATCAATTCCCCGTATGATCGTGCAGGCTGTTTAGAGCCAGGAAAAAAAGAAAAAAAAACAACAACACGGAATCAATCGAAAACACAGCGAAAAGCAGCACTTTAGGATAATCTGTACTTAGGGCCCACCACTCAAGGTTTACAAGGTCCTTAGTCGCCTCAACAATCAATCGCCCAACTTAGAGACAAGAACTTTGAAGTAAAAAAAAAGTCAATTTCACAGGATGATGAGCTGAGCTTTGTGACTATGCAAGTAAATAAAAGAGGAAGAAGAAAGTGCTCGTTTGGTTGACTGAGATTTATTACATTACCATAATTAGATTCATTGTCTCATCACTGAGACTATTTCCCAATGTATTTTTCTATTTGACAAAGAGATTGTAAGCATTAAATGAAATATTTCCTCAAGTGGTTTTCCAACTCAAATTACCGCTATAAGTAATTCATTGAATATTGCAATGTCAACACTTGAAGTGTTCTTCTCACGATCTGTTTATTCTCTATTAAAACTACTACATGTCAACAACATGCACAAATGTCAGAATATGAGAATGTTTTGTGTCAAAAACAATTAGTCAATCTGGTATTCAGACTGTTGCTCAGTGATGTGACCCTATATCTGAAACAATTAGTCTATTTGGTATTCAGAAAGGTTGCTCAATGATGTGACCCTGTATTGTGTAACGCTGCCTTGACAGCTGGAACAGTACAGCACATCTCGTAATAGATCTTTTAAATGGACTCCGAAATATGAATGGAACAGTCCTCCAGAGTGTGCCCGGCGAGAGCCTGACAGAGGTAAATGGAGACCTCACTGAAAACACTCGCCATTAATGCTCCAGGAGAAGGCTGCAGCCAGGGAATACATCATTGTCATGCTGCTCCACCTAATCTTTCATTGGGCTCTTTTCCTCTCTATCTCTTTTTGTTCATGACTAACTGGTTTTTTGAATGTTTCATTGGATTTTTTTTTTCCCTTGGAAAAACATTTCAGGCTTTGTGACAAGTGCATATACTTTCAAGGACATGTATGCATCCTATCTACATGCAACTCAAAAACACATGTATGTACTGTGTACACGTGTATGTACACACACACATACAGTACACACACACACACACACACACACACAGACACACACACACACACACACACACACACACACACACACACACAGACACACACACAGACACACACACACACACTCTCACATGCACACACAGGAACACACACACAAGGCATGTTGTGCGCTCATGCACACAGAGATATCCATACACTTGATCTAATGGCTGACACTGTGGTAATTCTCTCTGACACTGATGCTGCCCACAGGCACCATCACAATGGAGAATAGCACTGGGAACTAGAGGTGCTTCACAGCCACAGCCACTCACACATAGACTCAACAGATCAGTGCATCCCCTCACGCCCATACTGCAAGCGTGCACAATCACACAAACACGCATAGACACACGCACATTCGCAAACACACACACACACACACACACACACACACACTCACATACAGACACACATACACACAGAGCAGTGCAATCCCTCATGCCCATCCTGCAACACAAGCATGCACATACACATACTGTACATACATGCATGCATGCATACTGTACATACACATACATGAGCGTGTGCGGACACACACACGGATGCACGCACACAAACACACACACAAACACACACACACACACACACACACACACACACACACACACACACACACACACACACTTACAGACACACACAGGCATTCTGTACATGTACACACACTGAACACAATGCATATGCATGGGAGAGTCGACCGACATAGATAAGGGTGGTATAAACATGCAATGATAAATGTATTCCAATTACTTGAGGCATTTCATGCATTATGAAGATTATTCTTCTTCTCTTTAAAATGGTATGATTGTGTATGAAGCTCTAGCACCCCACAGTGGACAAAAGGGTCACCACAATCGTTCTAAGAAGTCAGGAGACGGTATACTTTTGCAAACAGGTACTTGAGAACGGTGCACACAGCTTGTCACGCAGCTTTATTTTTATGACTTTGTTCTACTGCTAAAAATGCCAATGTACAGCATATCAGCTAAAGTTTCACCAAGGAGATGCATGCAGTTGAAAAACGAAACAAACAAACAAATAAAAGGAGCAAAAACAAAACAAAAAAAAATGCAATTACTCCAAATAGCTTACAATTTTGAGAGTGTTCAATGGAAAAGTTATAACAATACAACACTGGCACCCAACATGTCACTACGGAATATATGCAACAAAACATTGGTTAAAGTATATTAAAAAAAAGGAAATAAAAAAGGTGAAGCAGGAATAACAAACATCTTCTAATTCTAATTTGTTGGTTTCTTCTAAGCACAGACTAATACAATTGTTATTCAATACATGGCAGGGAGTTTGAATTTATTTATAATGACATTACATTTCTTTATGGGAATATTTCAAATATGTAAAGACATACAATAATGTTTTAATTTCACCACTACGCCTACAGTACACAGATTAGGCTGTGCAAAAACAAGCATCCAAGCAAATAAACAAGCCAAAAGAAAGCAGACCTTTCCTAAGTGCACGTTAATGCCCAGAAAAAGGCAGCTAATCCAAAGGGGCTAAAGGTTTTGAAACATTTCATGACTTGTGCAAATCAGAACCAACCGCAGAGCGGCGACAGAGCACCTGTTACCTCCTTAAACTTTTCATGCGCAAACTTTGATGCAGGCTTGATACTGCGATTAGTGCGATGCGATTCCCAACATGTCGATGATCATTTGGTGGGACAAAAATGTCTTGGATGGACTTATCCAGGCTTCTCCGACAGCACTGTTGCAGACTTATTTTAGAAGGTTGAAATAGACGCACATAGTCTTGACCCAGGGTGAATTGTCACGTAGGGGTTAAGTTCTCCACCTCCGTACAAATTGGTCACAGAACAAAACGAAAAATGTTCCGTATTTTTGACAGCTTTTTTGCCTCGGAAGGATCAAAGTCAACATAACAGAAAAGGTCTCCCTTTCTCTCGACTATGTGACGGGTGACCGCATACAGGAGTTCAAAAAGGCGCACTGAAAAGCAATGGCGATGAAAAGTGAAAGCACGACCAGAATCTGGGGAGAGAGTGTGCCGGGCTGTTGATTTTCAGGCGCATCATTCACACCGGTAAGTAGTTTAGTCTATTCGTTTGTCATTTTATGACGTTTCGGGTTTTCATGTAAAGTATATAAGGTGTTCGATAGTATTTGCCTTGACTTCAGAGTCAGTAGTTTACTGATAAGACAACTTTCTGCGAACATACATGTAAGCATGTTAAGTGCCACGTGCCTGGTTGCAGGTATATCTTTTATATATCTTTTTATTTTATGAATATTGTCTTTTCATTGATCTTCAAAGAAAAGATGAAAGCAATTCTATAGCCTAAACATTTCTTTTTACTTTCTTAGAGTTTTATATTGTACATTTTTCATAGACCTTTCACTAAAGTTTTTAGAATATTCTAACAGTTCTGTTCATTCCTCTCTCCCTCCCTTGTATGCCTCTGTGATGATGAATGTGCCTGTTTATGGCTGTTGTTGTTGACATCCACCCAAATCAGTTAAGATTGATAGAGGTCTTGTAAACACAGAAGTTCTACATACTGTAATTCTAAGATATTAGAGATGATTTAAAGCAGACAAGGAAACAGAGGAATGTGCTGTAGGGCAGGGGATGAAGGAGACGCTGAGCAAAAGGAAATTAGAGAGTGCAAGGAGCATGGGAGACCAACAGTGGAGTTGCAGAACGATTGCATTTGACTGTCAGTGACTGGATAAGGAAGGGGTAAACTATGCTGGACTTAATTGCCAAAACTGTCATTAAGCACACCACAGGACCTTCCTCGGTAGAATGGCCTCCAACTCCCTTGCCTTATAGTGCAATGCAAATCTATAGCACATGCAGCTGTTCCATTGTGAGGGGGTTTGACGCCCTAGCCAACATGAATCATCCTGGCCCAGGAGCGCTCTGAGGATTTCCGTAATGGCAGTAAATTACAATTAAGAAGCTCAGACTTATCGGCTCATCAATCTTCTGAAAAAGTAGCCCATTGAGAGGAGCCCCCTTGGAAGATTTTTCGTCTTTACAGTTGATATTAAAGGAAGCGCCATCTTATCAAAGAGCTTTAATTTGTGGGAGCTTAGTGCATGTTGTTTGAAGATTGCGTTTCTCTTTAAAGAGCATCTTCTTTTCGTGATGAGCATTTATCTTCAGCCTCATGTATGCTTATCCAGAATTATGTATGATGTTGAAATTATAGCTCACCACAAGGGGAAAAGGGGTAAGGCTGCAGCATATCTTCTTGCTATCTTAAAAGAGCCTCTTCTTGCACATTTGAACGTTGGCTGCAAGCACCCTCTGTTGTGCTAGTATGCAGCTCATCATGATTACACAGCACTGTCTCATGCTCGTACTCTCAATTATAGGAGATACAGCAGGGCATATCAGAGGTAGGGAGAATGACAGGTGAGTTGGCCTCTGGGCATTGGGGCATTGACAGGAGATTGTTTTTGACAGCCTGGCATTTTGACCAACGTTCCTTTGTGAAGGATGACATTACTGTGGCCAAAATGTGACACTTCAGGTCAGACATCTAAGATCACGTCTTGATAGAGGATTAAAGCCTATCAAATTCTGTATTGAGCATGACAGGGCTTTTAGCACACACTAATATGCTGTTGCATACTGCGGGACTGATGGATATTTTCAAATGAACAAATAGGCTTCCAAGGTGACAGCTGACATTCCACACAATAATTATGTTATGCTCTTCAAAGTGATGCCTGATCGACTAATAACTGAGCTTTCAACTGATACTGTATATCGTCATCTGTGCTTGGCCTGCATTCACAACATCAACTCATTTGCCACATAGAGTACCATTCAGTTAATAACAGCCTGCAGTGCGAATCTGGAACCTTGTGCACAAGCCACCCCCCCCCAACCACCACTGCCCCCCTGCTCTATCCCCTGCATCCTCCTCCGATGCCTCTGTCACAGATGCCAGTCTGAATTAGAGGAGGAGGTAGACTTTGACTCTGGGATGTTTGCATGAGAGAAAAGAGCTCTGTTGAACATAGCATTGCTCTCAGAAATAAGTATTTTCCCCCACACATTTCATGCCTTTTCATATTCTGTTGCCTCACACATACAGTATGTTTACTTCCACATGGATAATAAGTATGTAGATGCCACTTTGAAGCTAGGTCAATGACATTGCTGTACAGCGTAGCACAAAACAGGTTTTGCATTCTTCTGCCTTTACTATGCATTTGTTACCTGTGAAATACATTTTTGGTGTTCCCTGACAGAACAATCTTTTAGATTTCATAGAGGACTATTAAGGCTGTTACAGTATTAACTTCAGGTTGCTAAAATATACTGTAGATAGTACTGTAGGTTTGGAGGACAGTCTGGAGGACATTCAGTATTGTCTTTTTATAGTCTTTTATTTCTATGTACATCATTGGAATGGCCCCATGAATCTATGTAACTTGCGGCTAGAGAAACCAGTGTTTGGTTATGGTCATGTTTATTGGCAATAAATGTTATACCAATGGTGAGTATGCTAGTACAAGCAATTATGACAGGCATCAAAATAAACCAAAACAGACTGCAGTCATTTGCAACACAGTTTTTTAAAATGTTGTGAAGGTTTACTTACTTTGTCTCACACTGTGTGCACCAAATCAGTTCCCTTGACACAGAGACACTCAGCTGAGAGCAAAGCATTGTTTGAAAGAATGATTTTGCACCGTATCATTTGGGTGTTTTTTAATTGCCTCTCTGTGCTCTGTGCTACCCAAGCCTTCTTATAAAATCACCCGCCTTTCCCTTCGGAACACAGAAATGTTTTGTTTACTGCAGCGTTGGCTAATTACAGCCCTCCTTTCTTTCCCCCTCGCCAGAGGGAGTGGAATTCTAAAGGAGAGGCCGTTTGTTTATGTGCTTTGACAATAGCTACTCCTCACTGTAGGCAGCAAACAGTATGCCATAGTTTATCTGAATGATCTCTACACAAGCAGCATGTTGGACAGTGTCTGGGGGTTCAAATCTGTTATATTTGATCATCAAACAATCCAATATTTTATTATGTCTATGTTTATTAGTACTTGGCAAATGCTTTTATTCAAAGTGACATACAATACAAAAAATACTATAATAAAAACAAAACACCAGTCTCTCTCTCTCTCTCTCTCTCTCTCTCTCTTTCTCTCTCTGTCTCCCTCTCTTTCACTCTCTATCTCACATTCTCCTCTGATTGAAGTGAGCTAGCCACTAAAGAGATATCCGGTGTCACTAGTCATTTTGGGTGATCCTGTACTTGACACCAAGGCTGAGGTGTTGTCAGGTTGATTACAGGGGGACTAGCTGATTCAGGAGCATGATCTCAAGTGTGATGACATGGACCTGTGTCAGTCACACAGAGTCACTAATGGGGAATACTGATGGTGTGAGAAGATCCATGAACTGTGTGACAGTGACAGTGAATTCATAAACTAGGAGACAATAGCAGATTTAACTTTTCTTACCTGATCTCACAACATTAACACACTGATCCACCATTCTTGGAGAGATTGTTCTTGTACAGTCTTATAAAGATTTGTACAGATTTGTGCTTCTACATTCACCAATAATTCTGTAAACCTATAGAGAATGTGTGCAGTAAACGTCAGGGCACATCGTTTCTTTTGTGAACCAAGACCAAGTTATCATGTATATGATTTATTTTATGATTTGTTACCATAAAATGGCTACATGGTCATGGATACAATACAATTTACAGTCTATCTATTGGACAGGTGTAGGATTCTGTGTAAATATGTAATGATTGTTCAAAGTATATTTTGAGAGGATATCTGCTTGTGGAACATGATGCTGAAGGATTCTGTGTACTGTACTGTACTGCACATCTGCACTTAAGAAAAATGTTTGCCTTTTCTGACTAATATCAGACTCCTGTAGGGCTGTGCAATTAATCGGATTTTGATCTTGATTACGATTTTTGGTTGAAACAATCTCCAAACTGCAATAATCGAGTTGAAACGATTTATTTGGCATAGGCCTATAGTTGGCTGAGACTGAGAGATTTTCTGAAAGAGACGTGCATCCCTGAAAGCATTCAGTGATATGCACCCTACGAGCACAGCTGGATACATAATTTTTCAGTATTTCAAAAACTTTGTGTATTTTTCTCAGTTCTGTGTTTTTTGGAGAGAAATGCTCAATGAATCATGTTTTCAAATACTGACAAATAATCGTTTGAATAATCGTGATTTCAATATTGACCAAAATAATCGTGATTATGATTTTTTCCATAATCGAGCAGCCCTAGACTCCTGTGTCATTTGAACGATAGGATGCTACTAATCTTGGCAGCGCTTTTAACACTGCATCACCAGGAGCTGTGTACTGTATGCACAGTATTGTTCAACCCAGACTGCTTGTTGCTTTACAAGTCTGAAATGCCAGCCTGCTTATCTCACTGACAGCCAAATCCCCACGGCACAGTTAAAACAACAACAGTGGCGCACAACAAGCTTTAATGGTCAGTCAATTTATATTACCTCTCAGGAGGGACAGGGCTACTCTTGGTGTGTGGGAGTACTTAGCAGTGCAGCCCCTGCAGAGGGAGATATATATCATCGAAGCCAGAGGAAGGAGAAATGCCATGCCTCGTTTCAACACTACACTGTACTGTATGTGTTGACGTGTAAGTTCAAAATCTAGGAAGCCATATGTAGGAGGTATGATTTTAAAGTATTACCAGACTGATGCTGTACGCAGTCTCATTCATTTTGGCTGTTAGGGAAATGTGGAACATGGATTTTCTAATTAACCGAATGTCATGTGCTATCAAAAATAACAACATTTTTTGGTTGTTCTTTGATCAAGTAGCCTAATGTAGTATGTACAGAATAGCGAATAAGTTCAGTAAATTTCATCGTAATGAAATCATGTAATCATCAATAAAGTCATGCAAACTTTTACATCTTCCTTCCTACGGTTAATATCTTTGACTTATACTGAAATTGAAGTTTCTTGTCAGGCCTGCTCTCAAGCTCATGTGATTTCATTTTTTTATTGGCATAAATGCTGCCTTGTGACACTGTAATGAGAAAAAAACATAATTATGAGCAGACTATGTTGTTAGAAGTAGGCCAACTGCTGACAAACCCGGCATGATGTTTCACCTACCATAATCCTTAGAAGTTGACAGAAAATGCACTTAGGTCAGCAGGAGAGTGGGCACAAGAGAAATTTGCAGAAGCAACACTTAGATTTCGAGGTTATGTGGAACTGGCCTCATTATGTGTATTGCAAGTAGTGTGTAAGTATTGTAAGTCAAAATTAAAATTTCTATAGCCTAGATAAAGACAGAAAAGTGTCTAGCCAGACATGTTTTTGACCTCCGCTAACTGGTAACAAAAATGTCTTTAAAGAGAAACTATGCAACATTTTTAGGTTAATATATCAGCGTCGTAGTCACTTCAATGGTTAGCTAGTTCATTCTGGGGCGAATGAAGGCTATTTCGCCGCCGTCAAGCCCTTCGTACTGGATTTACCGCAGTTGCAATCTGTAAGTCGTCGCCCCGCGCCCATGGGCGAAAGTGAAACTAAAATGAAAATGAAGCTGAAATCGCGTTT
>JASCQY010000258.1:10330401-10335401 GCA_030264315.1 Sardinella tawilis
GGGGGGGGGGGGTGTAGGGTGAGGTTAGGGAGGGGTTGGTTTCTAGTCCTCAGGCGGTCCCATGCTGACCGGAGCTGTGAATTGACAGGTTGAACAGCCCCTTATGTGCCAGGGGGGAGATTTTCGCCATCACTCCAAGTGACAGCGAAGATTAGAAGTGTAATCCCATCTGAGCGTTACGGGAGCACCTCCGGCATGCAAACCTTTTCATTTTTTCTCTCTCACTTGCTCTCGCTCTCTTTCTCCGTCTTTCTTCTAAACTGATACAAATTCATGCCTTTAAGAGTGCCGCTTATTTCAATGATCTCATTATAAAGTGAGCTTTTGTGCTGACTGGTTTGCCTTTGTCCGGATGTGCATTTGGAGTGATTGATGTTGCGTGCATTTGAATCCAAAAGCTTTCTCTTAAGCTCTGGTCTGGATCTAATAATTCTCCTCCTTACCACTCTCTTAAGACCCAAGATGACTTTTCCTCGGAATGAGAGATTTCTCTCTCTCTCTCTCTTTTTCTTCTTTCTCTCCCTAGGTCCCACTGCTCTCATCATCCCACTTGGACCACATACATCTATGGACTTGGAGCTGAAGTCTAGAGATGTGTCAGTGTGCTTAAAGGGCCCTCATGCCTAAAGTGCTTTTGTGTCAAAGCTATTATATCTAATTAGACAGATCTACGACTACCTTCCAGAATATTCCTCTCACTGTGGATTCTACACTGTTAAAGAGACTTATCTCATTTGCAGGCTACGTTGCAGTGGACAAATTGGCACATTTAACATGTACATGTTAAGAAGATGAAGGAGAGAAAGTGTATGTCAAAGCATAGGAAGAACGGCATTCACAACCAGTGTGAAGGAAAGAGACTAATTTGTGTTTTTTTTTTTGTTAAAAGTAAAAACACACACACACACACACACACACACACACACACACACACTCCACCAAAAGCCCTCTGCAGAATGGGGTGTTGCCAGTTATGCGCCGACGTGTGAAACCTTTGAGATGCCATTAGCTTTTATTTCCCCTGTAAAAATTGCTCAGAGGGTACAGACATGAGAGTCATGTGATGATATGGCTGCACACCAAGAAGAGATAAGAGCTGGTTTGGGTGGGGAAGTGAACTGGATTGGAATGGTTTGAGCCGTGTAGATAGTGTGAGGATGCTATGACATCATCTCTTGATGGCTCACCTGCAACCTTCTGCACAGTCTACATGGAGTTGAAAGGTAATGTGCAGATGTCACTGTGGAGTCTTTTAATTTAGCCAATGCAGTTTAGCCAAGCACCATTGACACACTGAACATGCACAGAAGAAAAAAGGAAAAACATTAGGCCTCTGTGCTTTAGACCCACATGATGGCCCATACTAACTCTGGATAAAGGTGCAATCAAGGTTTATTCTATGCCTGGTTGCACTGACAATTATTTCTAGAAAATTCATTTGTTAATGTGATTCTTTATTTATTCATCTGTTTATTTAAGTCTATGGTCTAATTCTTCCAATGCCCGCAGGCATCTAAAAGTTCAGAGGAAAGTCTTTTCTTCAACAGTTGTCACACGACAGCATGCTCCAGCCAGCAGCAGTGTGCCATAACATTATTGATGGGCAGGAGTGATAACCATCAGGCTGACCTGAGCATGCCTTGCTGTCAGAGCCTTTTTAGTGGCGCCCTGGACCAAAGAGGAGCCTCTCTGTGCCTCTGATTTATGGAGACACTAACCCCTGTCCTGTTCCAGGTATATTATTTTGTGCAATTGACACGCATAGCTGCCAGCTGCTCTGTTTGTATCACACTACCTGCCTACGCACAAGGATCACTCTTGTCAGGGATCAAATGAATGAGATAGAACAATTAAGAAGGTCGGACTTATTCACCAACAATTCTTAAGGAAGAAGTTTGCTCTTAAAACCTTCTTATGCATTTTTATAAGAAAATCTTTAAAAAATATATTAGGAATATATTAATGGATGAGGCCCAATGTTTTCCAAACTGCAAAGGGCACCAATGGTTGTAGAACATACTTTATGTCCTACAGTACAACCATTGGTACCTTTTGTGATTTCTTATCTTAATATATGCTGGCATTTTATCAAGAGAAAAGAGAAAGTGACAACATGGTGGACTTTATCATTTCCCAGTCAAGAGTAAGTAACGTCCTCATTGGAATTGAATCCTCATGGGGAAAGTTTTTTGGAAAATTTTCACAGACACTTTATCAGGGAATTAACTAAAATTTTGGATTTTAGATGCACACACACACACACACACACACACACACACACACACACACACACACACACACACACACACACACCCCTCTCTGAGCCTTTACAGGTCTTTCAGCACAAACTTTGGTTTCCTCTACTGGTGCCTCCCGGATTGGGGCCCACTCCACCCTCCACTCCACCCCCCACTCCAGTCTCATATTCTGGCCCAGCCTCTGCCTCCTTAATTAAAGCTCTTGGAGCAGCCACCAGGCCGCGTCTCCAGCCTCCTGGAGGCCGAGGGATTATGGGATTACGACAGTAAGGGCCCATGCAGGCCTGGTTTCTGAGGTGAGGTGACCAGCAGCGCCACTGTGCTGTCGGGTGCCACAGCTCTAAATTAAGAGCTGGGCCCAGGAGTGACAGGTTATTGTGTGTGAAACAACAGGGGAGCCCCGTTATTCCACATTCACTGAGGTCCTATAAGAAATGAGGCAGAGTGAGAGACAGGGAGGGGAAAAAAGAGAGTGAGCAGGGGAAGTGTGTGTGTGTGTGTGTGTACGCACATATATATGTGTGTGTGTAAGAGAGAGAGAGAGAGAGAGGGAGAGAGAGAGAGAGAGAGAGAGAGAGAGAGAGAGATACTAAAATATGACTGACCCAGGTAGTCATCAGATTGGTATTCACATTAAACCTGGAAATGCCTGGATCAGCCCCAAAGGGGACAGCAAGCAATGATGCACTTGTAGTGCCTGCTCTGCTCCGTACGGCAGAATTAATAAGACTATTACCCAACAATTACCGCCCTGTGCAATAGCCTGGATTCATTTCACTGGAAATCCGATGGCACTAATTAAAAGCCTTGCCACAGCTTGGGCTCCGAGACTGATTGTTTCAAAAGATGCATTCCTCACCGAATTACAAAGGCAATTTTATGGGTCGGAAAACTGAAAGCAATTATTTTAACGAGCATAAAGTATTTTCTATCGACCTGTAGGCCCAGCTGATCTAATATTAGTGTTGCCACTATAAGCACAAAATTGGTACAAAAGCAGAGAGAGGCAGGAGAGAGAGAAAGAGGGAGAGAGGGAGAGAGAGAGAGAGAGAGAGGTGCTCATGCAGTGATAAAGAGGGAGGTGTCAGGTTCCTGCTGCTTCTCTCTGTGTGGGCGCAGACTGTCTGGCGATGGCCAATGCAGGAGCAGTGGTTTTCACAGTGCACACTTTCTTTTACACACTGCATGCACACACACTCACAAAGCATGCACACACACACACACACACACACATACACACACAATCACACACAGTCACTAAGACACACCCACACATTCTAGCTCATTCTTTCTCTCTTGCCCTCTATCACATACAGAGACGTGTGCACACACTCTCCCTCTCTCTCTGTCTCTCTCTCTCTCTCTCACACACACACACACACACACACTCCCTCCTTCCTATATATACGTACATAAATTAAATTCATGCACACACGCATTCATACACAACCATTAACTCGCATTAAATATATTGTTGATCTACAGTACAAAAGCCATTACTGTAAGACATGTTTTACTAGAAGATTAGCCAAAGTGTGTCTGTATATTTGTATTTTTCCTTGAGTGGGGAAAAATAAAACTGGGCAGTTCACTTAGGCTTAGGCACACAATCCATACGTCCAGGTTTTCCACAAGATTATAGCCACAACAATGTGGCATCCCGCTGGGAAAACAAGAGTGCAGGCCTAGAGTGCCTGCAACATTATTAGGCAAGGAGATCCGCTGTAATGGCAACGTCTGTGGTTTATGGCCTTTCCCCTGGGGCCCGCTGTTTGGTTACCTGGGTAACAATAGCTAGATTGCTATGTGGAGACAAAGGCTGACATTATTTTGGTCCTCATCTTAAAGCTTAGAAGAGACAGGATAACTTCACACAAATATGTGGCTCCTTCTATCGTTTTTTTTTTTTTTTTTTTGTTCGTACTGTATGTCAGTCCTCCACAAATAAAAAGATGGGAGAACTAGATGTCAGGAATATAGTTTTTATACTCTCTGCTAAAACAGTATCAGATACAGTAGGTGTATTAAAGCACAGAACTTTTGCTCGTGTTTCTGTTCTTTCTCCTATGGCAGTGCTGAAAATGACTACAACTGTAATATAATGAGGAAGTGATGAACGTCTTGACAATGAAGACTGGATATGCTGTATCGGATGCCATTATAATTGATTTACTCTCTCAATCTTTTAACTTTTGTTTCAACTATATTCGTTCAGCTGTCACCAATCCCAGCGGCCAGTCAAATTCCCTACAGAGATAACATGCAGTAGAGCGTACTGTTAGGTCATGTGATCTGAGATTGAGTTTCAGTCTCTGTGCAGGGCAATGAAAAGCTATCAAACAGAACAACATGTTGTTTTAAACACACACACACACACACACACACGCACATGCACACACACAGCCCCAGGTTCAGACTTCCGTTTTGTTTCATCTCATTTGGCGAGGTAACACACCGTACAAGACCTCCTTAGATTTATCACCCCAAACTGTCCGTTTAGTGTGTGTAGGCGGCGCTGACGAGGCGCGGTGTGCATATAGCTCCGCGCTGGCCTGCAGCCACTCCAGCAGTATGTTGCCCATCCACAGGAAGTAGCTCGCTAATGTGACCAGATCGCCTATCTGGATGGATTCATCTCATCCTCTGGTACACTTCACGTGATATTTTTTGCCCAGTCTTTTCTGGGCCCTGAAATGTGAGAATTAAAAATGGTCTCCCGTTTCTCAGCAGGAAGCAAAGAAG
>JASCQY010000258.1:10337901-10343691 GCA_030264315.1 Sardinella tawilis
ACTCCCTGTAAGGCCCGGTGATGAGTTGCAGTGGTCAGGGACGAGACCATTTTTAGCAGATGATCATTTTATAACAGCATTCGTGTAATTCCTGGCTTTCCCAAATAAAGGATCAGTTTCACTCCCGCGAGGGAAATGATGAGCAATTCAAGAGAACTGTGGAGAGATTTTGTGGTGCCGTCTCCTTAATGCATTTTAATATTACCGCACCAGGATCAAGTTGCAGTTCCTCGAACAATAAACAAAACGAAGCAAAACATAAGCAAAATATACACGGCACATATACCCAGAAACAAACACACAACAATGTTTGTAATTTCTGTAGAACCAAATCAGCCTCAGACAAACCTGAAGTGAAAAGAGGTCACTGGGGTCATTTGAAGAACTCTATGCCCTTGCTTTTCTCCTGCAGTCACCTTCTCATTAAACATCCAGATGATTTTAAGATTGTGTAACTCAACCACATTTTACTCTTATTTGATATGAGGGAAGCTTGCCAAGCAGTGCCATTTACACTGGCAATCATATCGACCAAGGTGACGTAATGGGAGAAACTGCTTGTTCTTTCATTCTCTGACGTACCTGTAAGAGTGGAGGCTTGCAGGGAAGAGCCTTGGGCATGCATGTCTGATAAAATATTCTTATGCACTGAACTGCATTCAGAGAAGGAGAGGAAACAATTTAAAGCCGCCATGGGCAACTGTGAAGGAAGATGTCATTATCGATCGGACACACTATTTACCCATTATGTCATAGATCATTATAATGTGATAATATAATAACAGAATGCAAGGTTTGCTTTCCTGAAGCCTTCAGGCGTTTCTAAGCATTTTTCCTGCTAGATTCATTAAGTCTTTGTCCTCATACTCTAAATATTTCCTGTCATTCTGTAAATTTACGGTTTAATTTGCTGCATCAAGTCATTTATCGACCTGGGAAAAACCTTATTAGCGATCGTGCCCACAGACTCTTGACTGAGGGACGTTTTTCTCCCCGTTTCCTTTCTCAGCGGTGGGGTCCTGAGTAAGACTAACAGTCCCGTCAGGCGTCCCATCGAGGGCTTAAATAATTTGGCCGCCATAAATCCACCGGCTGCCCCATGCTGATCGTTTGTCTGCTCATCGTTCGCCAAATATAACGACGACAACAGCACTGTCAACTAATGATGATGTCAGCTGCTCGTGAAAAAGCTCAGCGTTAAATCCTGTCAGGAAGCCCCTAGGTCCTTAGACGGCTGGAAAATATGATCTGGTGCCACCGTGGAGGAGGCGGTGGTGGGGAAGAGGGACGTTCATAACGCTGGCTACATTTCACTTTACTCACTGTGAAATCAGCTAATTAGAGTTAAACAAATGCAGCGAGCTGGATTAAACCACAGATGCATGGCTTCACTCAAGAATTCATTAATCAGAGAGCCTTGTCCTTAAACATACTCAACAACAAATACATAATATGGTTCTCTCTCAGCAAAGCCATTGCAAGTTTAGAGAGTGAATGAAAAGATGCCCATCTGTCACTTTCTGTTACAGCAGTCGTTTTTATAAGGGAGATATAAATTCTGCTGAATTACTTTTATGTGGCAGTCATTAATAAATGTTGTGAGTGAAATATCATTCCCAGAGTATGTTCACATCTCTAAAATTGATTCTAATACAATTAATGCAATAAATCAAGTTTACATTCATCTGAAATACAGACCCAATATAGTGGGCTAAATTATTTGGATCAAATTAAATCATCAAAAAACACTGAGAATACTTACTGTTATTCAGCTTCTTGTAAAACATCTCCTGTGAGTGACCTGAAGTGCAGACATTGAAATATAAATTTCCACTCATTTACTGTCATTTATTGATTAACCAATAAAAATGTTTTCAACCAATAAGATGAAAGGTTGGGGGTGGGGGATTCCTTCATCTCTTTACAATGTGTGTGTGTGTGTGTGTGTGTGTGTGTGTGTGTTTTGGGGGTGAGGATGTCCAGTAATTACTGGCCGCTGTTTGGATCTGTAAATGTCTCATTTATCCCGCCTTCTCAGTCAGGTTTTAGTGGCCATCATCAGTCTTATTTAAACCAGCCACCCAGAAGAAATTACAGCAGCAAGGAGAGATTGCCCCACTTGGATAACGAGGTCTGGGCTGGATGAGCCTGGATTGGGAGGTAAGGCGAAGTAGAGTAAGAGGAGGAGGAGAAGGAGGAGGAGGAGGAGGAGGATCGCTCGAGTGCATAAACAATTAAACCGTGGACAGGTGATTCATTCGCAGACAGGCCAGACTTGAGAGTTTTCTGACAACGCAGCAGTTGAGATGAGGCTTAATTGCATGTGTTGGCTGCAGCAGAAAATGAATGGTTCCTAATAGGATGCCTCCGACAGGCCATCTTGGTGAGGAGGAAACAGCATTTGGTATCTCTGTAGGGCTTCTTCCTTGAATGCTAGCGCTACAGTACATTAGGCTGGTCCACCATTCTCATATCAGTGGAGTGGATGAAGTGATATTTCTTAGAACACTGAGTGCTTTTTAACTGTTGAGATCAAAGCATTATGACAAAAATAATATGATGAATATGAATATGAATATGAATTTTTCAACATAACATGCACTATATAACTACAGTGCAGTTATTCAGTTTAGAAACATCATCACTTAGTCCCTGTCCTTTTTCATTGAAGAAAAGCATTAAGCATGACAGAATTTCTCTGTAGAAGTGTAAGATTTACATTATCCGATGTATTCTAAATTGACATTAAAATGCCTGTCTATATTGTGTTCTAATATTTTTTTGAGGAAAAATCTAAATCATTGGACTGTTCTCTACAAGAACACCAGTCTGCCCATAACTATACAGTACACTGTATTTCTATGTATGTGTGTGTGTATGTGTGTGTGTGTTTGTGTGTGCAAGATTTTATACCCTTACACTTGAAAATGTCCTTGACGTTCACATGTTTCTCTGAATACACCAGTATGTGGAATTTGCAATGATCTGCATGTTCACCAGCGTACGCTTTGATACATCAGAGTAAATATATATATTTTTTTCAACAAGCCAAGAAAAGGAGCAAAAAAGGATTAACATATCTCTCCTCAACTTATTTGATCCTGTGAGAATCATCAATATTACATTGGACGTGGAATAAGTAAGAAAGTGCTGACGTGTGCTTGTAACGGCATGGCAAACCACTGTGTTTTAAGCATACAGATAAAGAGGTCCCACACAGGCTTTCAAAGGAAACACTTCATTCTTTTTCTTTTTTTATGCCTACACCGTGAGCACTCCACACTTATAAAGGAACTGCAGCCACCTTACATTCCCAGAAAAAAACAGCTGAAGAGCTCGGATATTAATGTTGATGAGTACCACGCCTTTTGCCATTGTTTTTTTTTTATTATTATTTATTATTGCTATTCTGTTGATAAGAAGGGAAGACATAATTATTGACTCAACACTTTCCTTCCATTTCGGAGACACACAAATGTTTACTTTAATTTCATCACTCACACTATTCCATGTCTGGTATTGTGTTTGTGATGAAGTAATGAAGTTAATGGTAAGTGAGAGTCTCGTCATGTTTGTCCGCCTCCAGGCATACAGTGGATCTGCTGTGTTGGTCTGTCGCTTCCTGGACAGACAGCACAACGAGTCTGACATTATGGCCAAGGGCCACACAGAGCACTTACTAAATCCTCTGATGAAGTGAGACCAACACTCTGTCCCTCAAGTCAATTTTTAACACTTTAACAACAAAAGAAAATGTTGTAATGGTTTATTGTTAAATGCCCGTTTAGGTCAACACTCATGGTCACTGCCTGCAAAGGCTAACCCACTTGTTAATATCTTTGCATCCTGGGTGAAAATGTCTCTCCTGCGGTGTGTGTGAGTGTGCGTGTGGTGATATTTGTGCACACATGTGTATGTGTATGTGGGTGTACACACATGTGTGTGTATGTGTGTGTGTGTGTGTGTGTGTGTAGACTTGCATGTGTGAGGGAATGGGGCCTGAAGCACTCAGGGGTGGTTTAACCGCACCATGTCTGGCTGAGGTGCAGAGGAGGGCCTCAGTGCTGTGTGGTCACCCACAGCCTCCTGGAGAAGGGCCAGCCCTGACCTGATAAAGCTGCCTGCCCCATGCGCACACACACAGACTGGCCCACTGGACTACACATATGTGTACCCACATGATGACTGACAACAGTTATCAACATTTCACTGGCCGTAGTTAAACCCTCTAAAGGTGCTATGTGACATTGTTTAACACAAAGCCAGATCTCCAACAATATATTTTATCGAGTGTGATCTCGGTTTAAAAACCCAATGCAAGTGAATACCAAAGCTATAAATCACAGCCGAAAAAATTCAATTCAAGTTGGGTGCTAGCTTCAACAGAGAAACAACATAATTTGTTGATTCATTTGACTGTCAAGAAAAAAAACTGTCATGAGTTCATATAGTATTCTGACAAGACAAATGGTTTTCGTAGGCCTATTTGGGCAAATAGATGCAAAATATTCTAATGCAATGTTAAAAGTAGGCACTGTGATGAGACCATCTTGGGTCACCCAGCCCATAATGTCCTCACATGGCATATGCTGCCTGCTTGTCCCCGCTGTTTACCAAGCTTTGGTTGGCATGGAGCGGAGGCATCCATCCGGCTCCCTTTATTTCTGTTTGTTTTTCGGCTTATTTTTGGGGTCCTCACACCGCTGTCATAGGAGACGGCTACAGAGAAGCCACAATGATCGAGTATCCCAGCGAGCCTGCGGTCGAAGGCATGACAGCGCGCCGAAAACAAGGCCGTTGGGGTTTTTTTTTTGCTCTTGTTCTTTGGGGACGCTTTGCAAGAGGGCTCAGAGAGCCGCGGCTGTCGGACTTGTGATCAGCGGTTCGTGATTTAGGACACCCCAGAGAAGAAGAGAGCTCTGGTTAACAACAATTTGAGGGTGTGGGGGAAGTGAGGGGAAACCCACTCATTTGCAAGGATCAATTCCTCATGGGTAGTATACAATTCTGCACTGCTTTTGACTGCTTTTTCTTAAGGTTTGTGTAGACTGGATATTTGTTTCATGATAAAAACAGGTCAGCTTGCTCTGCAGTAACCTTAAAGGAATCATTGAAATAGTGTGTGTGAATGTCAGTATAATTGTACAGATTTGCAAATGTAAAATATGTCCTTATCGTAAAGTGTTACCAAAATATAAAAGTGTGAATGTCAGTATAACTGTACAGATTTGCAATTTTTCTTCTTTCGCAATTCCAGTGTTCAGTGACATATCAACATTATATCAAGGAATTAAAGTCTTTAAATGTATTTGTATAAGAAAAAAATAATAACATGTATCTTATCTATATTTTACAAAACTTTTTTTTTTTCTGAAGGCTTTATTTGTTTTGGCAGATCATAAGTTTAAATATAAAAGCATCTATTTCGTCATAGGACTATAAATGCAAATATACTGAGCCGTACTAGAAGCTGTGAGCTCTCGACGGTCTTTAACAGCCATTATAGATGGAAAAAATTAAGCGGTATTGTAATTCAATTTTCTACTCATTCATTAAATATATTTTCACTGCGCAGAAGTCATTTTGGTTACTGTTTTATGACCTTCCTCCCTCGTATGCCAACCGATCCTTACAGGGACACAGGGGACGCGGGCCGAGACGCTAGAAAACCTGGACAGATTCTTTCTTTTTTTCCCTTCTTTCTTTTTTTTCTCTCCTCACTTTTTTTAGTGAAGAGATGACGGCGCGTGTGCTTGCTGGCAGTAATTGCACTTCTCTCTCTCTCTCTCT
>JASCQY010000258.1:10343885-10359410 GCA_030264315.1 Sardinella tawilis
TATGTGTATGTGTATGTGTGTGTGTGTGTATGTGGGGGGCGGAGGTGGGGATGGAGGGGGTCGTTTGTTTTCACTGGAGCACTAGAGCCGCCTGGCGTCATCCCAGTGTTTATGGCAATGCAGGAGCCGCAGAGATGCTGGAGGAAACATCTCTAGTGAGTTTACCTTGGAGAAGGCCTGCGTAAAATGGGGTTTTTCATATGCTACAGTACATGTAAAGTGAATGAAGAGATACACCAGAACTTGCTCACGCTTAATGTGGAAACCATGATGTAGCTCATGATTGTACTTAATATGGGAATTGTAGCAACCCCCCCCCCCCAAAAAAAAAAAATTGCTATTCTGAGTGGACTGCTCATGTCTTCAGGATTTTTTTTTTATTGATGTATTTATCATTTATTTCACTTAATTAGTGGCAATTTTTATACCTAAAATCCCCTGGCCCGTAGCGCTTACCCTTTACCACAAATGTGGCTGGAATTCCAGTGTCATTGTGTCTCTCCTTCCGTAGGCTTCACTCACCACACTTTACTGGCCGGCGCTGCCGACACACCACTCCAGGGAGACCGCACTGAACCGCCTCTGAACAGACACAGAAAAATAATCGGAGGAAAAGGACATGACATTACATAAGGATAGTGTGGGGTGAAGAGAAAGAGGGAGAGAGAGAGAGAGAGAGAGAGAGAGAGAGAGAGAAGGGGAAAAAAACATTGAATTTCTTGTGTTTGGCCGGACAGTAAGTCATTGTGTGTTGGTTTGGCTTCCTGTGTTTTACACTGTAGTATGATTCTCTTGGAAGGATTCCACCTCTTTTCTGGTACAGTAGTTGAGAGTTTGTGCCATAACCAGCTTAAATAGGTTATGGGGAGGTTAGACACCAACCAATGTGCAGCATGCCTTCACTGCTAACTAATTATTTGTGGACATAAAAAAAATGGCCATGGAGATGAACTGGAGGAAGATAAATAGGCCATTGGTGAAGTGACCCATATAATCCATAATGTTGCAGTGGGGGTCCCAGAGAGGCCTGCTCTGTGTACAGTAAGTGTATACACACTTGTGCAAAAGTAGTATACAGTGTGTAAGTACATGTGTGCGTGTGTGTGTGTGTGTGTGTGTGTGTTTGAGACATGCATATGTGTTTACTTGACAGTGCATGTGCATGTGTGCGCCTTCTTCACACTATATAACTGGTCAACCCTAAAACCAGTCCCCAACAAGCCATTGGTGCAGTTGCAGAAGCAGCCAGTGATGGAGCATGCGACGCAATCTGACTGAGTTTGATGAATTGCGCAAAGCCGACGAGTTCATTATGCTGCCGTAATTATTAGTTGCTATATACTGCATGAACTCTCAGGGGATGTTGTACAGTATGTTTGTATGTGCATATTGTCTTAATGCAAGTTTTGGTTTCCCAGCATGAGTACGGCACTAAAAATCACCTGCGTTTTGAAGAAAACAAAAGAAAAATTGCGTAACCTCAGAAATTCCATAGTGGTGAGTCCGCTCACCATGAACCCCTAAGTACATACAGTATTTTACACACACACACACACACACAAACACACTTTCTCTCTCTGTTTCTCCAAACATACACCCTCTCTCTCTCTCTCTCACACACACACACAGACACATACACACACACACTCACACACACACAAACACAAGCACAACTAACTCACAAAGGAAACTGGTGTCTGTGGCCTGTACGTGCGAAAGACAGCTAGCGAAGGTTTCTGTCAGCGACTAAAGGAGGGTTTCTCCAGTGAAATGTGCATCTGGTGGCCCTGCCATTTCCTCCAAGTTCGAAAGCACGCTCGTCTCTCGAGTGAACGTACAGGATGTGGAGGTCTATGTTTTTCTCATATTGATCTGCCAGTAATCTCAAACGCATTGAAAGTACCTTGTGGGTTGCATGTGGTGATGATCAAACATGCCACAGTTTCAGCTGGCTCTGCCTGATTCGACTGAATTGATCACAAATGGCAAGGATCACACGCTTGATGCAACGTAATGCTTTTACCAGCATGTATAGCTTACGATGGTGTTAGGGTCACACAAAAGTACATGGCATCAGACATTTGTGATGACAATAAACAATTCGAGTGTACTCAGCATTCGCCACAAACCTAGCAGAAGTTCCCTCGATAATTCCAGCAGTGAGGCGCTTAACCAGACTGTGCTACAGACCTATTTCTGCACCTTACACACCAGTTTCATTCATTTCAGTACTATCTAGTATATTAACGCAATAAATGCAATAGGCAAAATTCTGTTTAGCGATATAGCAAGAGAATGCTGGGTGAGTTGATGCTGAGCCAAATCAGAACACTCTGTTTAATATAAGTAAAGGTGATGGATTGGACTGGTGATAAGGACAGCAGGCATTCTCATTGACCTTGTTGGCACAGGAGAGACTGCAATTGAGACTCTGGTCAGTAACCCGACACCATGGTGACGCACTATGAGGCCTCTTGAAGTAGTCGAGGTCGGAAAAAGAAACGAGCACCGCGTCGGGTTTGCGGCCACACTCCCTGCCTGCTGCCAAGGCCGAGGCTTACCCACTAATTCACCCAAATGAGTGCCCTTATTCATGGTATCTTTACACACATTTCCACACACACACACACACACACACACACACAGGCTTCTGCATACAAATACACAGACACATGCTCATAAACACCCAAACCAACAGCTCCACAAACCCAGCAGTAATAGCTATAGACAGGAAAAGGGAGATTTTTCACTACTTCGCTGCTGGAAAGAGTACCTAAGCCCTTGCAATGGAGTGTATTTAGGAAGATCATTCCAGCAGTGAAAAAAAATATATAATGTTGGGTTTGCTCAACATCTATATCTCACTTACACGAGAACACCATCAACTTAAGCGGTGATATACCCACATACTGTAGGCTACAGTCCACCATGGCCAAGCCTTTGCATGCAAACGGACCGTCAACAGATGACACAAAATACCCCTTGTCTTGTCCAATTGCTTTGTTTGGGGGAGAGGTTTGTCAACAAAGCCTCTGGTAATTATGCACCTATTAGGATTAGACTAGATTAAGCTATCATACAGATGTGTTTGGACACTGCCTAATACTAGTCTAATTAAAGCCTATTATCTAATGTCTGCAGGCTAAAATCCTCTCCAGCAGCCCAGGCGTAGTTTATCGGAATGGTCCACCATGAGGATATAAACAAGCCTTTTTGGGGTTAGTCTTGACTAGTCTCAAGATACTAATTGCAATGCTTATTTTGAGATAACTGTTCTTTGGCCCACTCCCACATCAGAGCAGGAAGTCACGCCTGATAAACTCTACTGTGGCATGAAGAGAGGTGTCACTTCATATTTCACCGCCCTGTGCAACAAAAGCCAACATTGCATCAGTAGCTGTTTACAGTAAATGCAACACAACAAATCTGTTAAATCTGAGTCTTAATTTGTGCCTCAGTATAGTTTGTGCCTTCACGGAATGACTGTGTAGAGGAACTGGAACACTGACAATTTCCTCACAGGAAATTGAGGAGAAAAGCTTGCAAGCTTTGAGTTATTTAAAAATGTTAAAATACAGTCACTGATCTCTATCTTGTGTAGGCCTGGTGAAATTACAGCAGTTGATAATCAAGATGTCTAGATTTCGCACCTCAATTCGTCAAAACAAACACCAACACCACTTCAGTTGCCCAAGACTCACATTTGCCTTTACTGTCACTTATCTGACCAAAGCCACCGCACTGTGATGCACATGTTCCACAGTGCACAGTGATGCGAGTACTGTTATCCCTCATTCACACCTCACATCTGTGCGTTCGCAGTGTTTACACGGTGCACAGACGTACACGCACGCATCACAAACGGACGTCAGCAGAAACGGCCGCAGACGCGCTGGTTTCTAAGTGAATGGAGCCTTAGAGTGTTCATCAGAATAAGTCTTGTCAGTGAGGCAGGGCCTCTGGTTAGAGGAGCGTCAGAGCCTGGGGAGATACTGTAGGTGCTCATTTGCATGTTGAGGTGGTGCTGTAAATCTGCTGGAGAAAGTGGTGTGGAGAATCAGGGGAAATTAAGAGGGATTAATGGGACCCGCTCGTCACGGTGACCGATAGTGCTTCTTCTCGGGTGGTAAATGTGTAGGGGTGGGGGTGAGGGTGCGTGTGTATGTATGTGTGTATGTGTGTGTGTGCGTGTGTGATGTAGAGGGGGTAGCGGGTCACCTTGGGCTGTTCTTGATCAAGGGCTTGTGGGGGTTGAAGCTCAGAAGATGATGTGGTTGAAAGTCTCTGAATGGAAAGACAGTGAATGTAATCAGAACATTTATCCAGGACCAAAGACCACCAGTAATGCGTGTGTGAAGCCTTGGGGCGTTTTCAGGGTTACATCAGAGTGTCACTAAAAAATATGTCATACATTTTTTTTTGCTCTGAAAAGCAATAAAGCAAGCAAACAAATATGGTGTTCCAGACCAATAGCTGAATCTGTAGCACCCTACACATTATTTTTACAACAACAAACAACATTTTTATATAATACTCAAGCTAATCTCAATATGTGCCTCCCACTGGGTCTCCATCACCTAAAGGACCTGAAGAGTGATACAAATCTCTGGCCTTGACTAGGCTAACCCACTGGCTGCATTACCTGGATCCATATGTGGGGTTTAGTGTTGCATTCTGTTTGTCACTAAAGCGAGAAGCCGGGGAAGTCTGTGGTCAGCCTTGCTTTGCAAAGGCCTGCAATAACAATAATAAAAACAGCAGGGCTGTGCTGTCTTTTTTTTTCTTTTTTTTTAACTGATGAGCGGCTGAAGACAGTTTATCACACTTTCACCCGTCTTTGCTTGTCTTGAGCAAAGAGATGTGCACAGGCCTGAGCCATACAGTACTGTATGGTTTATGTAAACTGACCTACATTGTGAGGAAACGTCATATAGCAAGACCCATGTCCTGCACCTTATAGATCTGTGGTCTGCTAGTTTCAACCACAACCTATCACACCCCCTGAAGGTGTGACACTTTACGCTTATTGTGTGTTAGTGTGTCACTTGCTGTTCCTGTTTCTTCACCGTAGCAATAAGAAGGTCATAGGAACATGGGGATTTTCACAAACTAGCTGAGCATACAGGTGCTTAGTAACTATACCTGCAGTACTTGGTACTACTTTTTGGCTTCCAGGAAAATTCTGCATGCTTCCCTGTAGTGCTTTCTCAATGACTGGGCTTGCCAGTAGTGAGAGGGAGGAGTGACACTCTTTGGAATTACTTGCGTACTTCTAGATAACAGATAAGGGAAAAAGTGTATACTGTACTGTAGGCCCACAAAGTCCTGTTGACATCAACAGGCTCTTTTTTCCGATGAAGTTACTGTAGGTGACCAATGGTGTGGTCGTCTATAATGTCTCTGTGTGTAGCAATTATATATGTGTGTATGTGTGTGTGTGTGTGTGTGTGTGTCTGTGCCTCTGCGCACATATGTGTGTGGATATCTGGAGTTTCCTTGTGTGGCCTATTTGTCCACGCGTGCGCAATTCTGTCTATTTGTGCTGCTTGTCAATTCCCCATCCTGTCTGTTCTCCATGCGAGGGAGCATCCGTCAGGGCTTAAGTAGTTTTCCAACAGTACATTGACCTTGAGTGCCTGGCATCGATTTCCTGTGGCGTCGCACAGAGAGGGGTCGTTACCGCGACGCCCCTCTGCGGGGTGTGATCGGGAACAGATTCCCGAAATCCCGATACACCCCTGCCTGCTGGGCGTGATGGATCGCCCGAGCCTGCGCCCCATCAATCCCCACCTGCCTCGGCGGAGGTGACACCTGTGCCGAATTTATCATCATACACGCTACCGACGCCTCAAACCAGCAAGGCAAGAGGGACAAGCTGTGTGAATGTTGGAGAAATGGATCCCTAAATAAAGACAACTTCCTTCACTGAAAGAGCCAAACTAATATTAGATATATGTTGAAAATATAAAAGATATTTGATAAAAAAACAAAAAAACAAAATGATCACACTAATGTGACTATAAGTAATGATCTTAGCTGGTGTATAAAATGAACACTGGAATAATGTGGTAATGAAATATATGAAAATAATTATCAGTATCCGTTCTTACAAGTGGTTTAATATAATTCAATAAGTGTTTGAGAGTTTGTGGTAAAGAGAAGTAGCCCAATTCATCCAGAATAATAATTACCTATAATCAACCATTTGCCATCAATCCGCAAATGGTGACGAGAGAACTGATGGCTTGGGCTTGGTGAACTCATCACAATGTACTTTATGTGATGGAAAAGAAGGTCATATGACCTTGACCACGTACTAATTTAATTAATTACCCACAGTTCCCTGGAAAAAGATTTTATAGTCCGCTTAAAAAAAAGTCTGTTATTCTTATTGCCTTGTGAAGCGATGCATAAGGCTGTCTTTCACAAAGGTCTACTTTCTGTCACTGTTTCCTGACAAGCCAAGAGCAGAATTAACAGCCTGTGAAAGAAGAGGGACCTAGCCCATCCCTCTCTTTCTCTCCCTCTCTCTTTCTCCCCTTCCCTTCCCATCTCTCTCTCTTTCTCAATCTTCTTTCTCTTTATTTCTCTCTTGCTCTGGTTCAGCCCAGGTATTGTATCCTTGGCGACAGTGTGTGTGTGCTTAGGAGGCCTATCCAGACTGGTACGCCCGGCCCAAAACCGCAGGCCCATGTGGAGCAGAGTGGCTTAGGAGAAGTTCTGCCCACCAGATCCCTCTCCAGTAGGCAGGACAATGCCCGCTTTCAGGCTCTCGCACTGTCCGCTCCAGACTGGCTCTCTGTGAACCAGCGACAGCCTGGCTTAAGCTTGCCACCTCCTCCACCCGGCTTTGCCACCCCTCCCTCATCATATGAACCCTGACCACTAAAGAGCTTAACACCAGGCTAGAGTGAAAAGACTAAAAAAAAGTCCTCATAACACACACTCACACACACACACACACACACACACACACACACACACACACACACACACACACACACACACTTACCAGAAGATTTAGATATCCACTGTAAAGCCTCACTCCTGTGTTTAGCTACTGATTAGAGACATCAAAGAGGGAAAAGTACAATAATTAGGGGTCTTGGTGTCTTTTAAGTATTTCAGTTTGTATTTGGCACATAAAACAAGCACATTTTATGACTGGAGGCATGTTCACACAATGACTCCGAAGCCATTCAATGTCACTAAACATTACAAAGACAAGACCATTTTCAGATGGACAACCAACCTCAAGCGTGACTGACATTTCGTTTAACAAGTCATGTCATCAAGATGTATTATTTTATGTAATAAGTCACCACATTGGAAGGTTGTCCCTGGTCATATATCATTGGCCTTTTGATGTTTTGAGGGGCTTGAGGTTGGCCTGACCGATTATCTTGGATCAAAGCAAGGGCTATGGATTGTATCCTTACATGCCTGTTTGGTTGACAGCTCATGCTTTCAATGTCCAGGGTGGTAGCCCAGCTGGGTTTGCCAAAGAGATTTTGTTCCTCATCTCGCCTGCTTTCACAGTCACCCTCCCTTTACAAGCTGCAGACCACACACACACAGGTCACACATGTCCACACACGCCAGCTTTCCTTCTCCTCCACTCTTTATGAATAATCCCTCCCCATCAATAACTCACACATAGTGGCCATGGCTTTGACAACTTTCATTTTCCAGACAAACCTTCAGAAGGAACATGAACACACACACACACACACACACACACACATACACACACACAAAAATCATTGAAAGTGCCCTGACTGAAATGTGATCATTTCCTGAAAGGCAAGTAAAGTCCTTCTTTTCATTGAATAAGAGAAAGAGCATCACCAAGTGTATTTGCCTTGTCCAAATCTGCAAATCTTGGCCAGAGCCACATAGCCGTAAGAGAATATTGAAAACTTATTTTAAAAAACATTCTGCAGACATTTACTGTATACCAGTGCTAAAACAAAGCAGCATCGCTGTATTTCTTTATAGTACAATGTTTTTGCAGTTCACTCCTCAAATACATGGCTCTGTATTAGGCCTATCTGGTTCACATGCATAAATATGTCAAAACAAACAAACAAAGCAACACCTCAAAGGCCCTAAATTAAACTGACTTAAAGAAGAGCCTCAAACATATCCAGGTTAAAGAATATGGGGAATGCATCTCGCCTTCAGCATCTCCCTTCTCACCGTATCTCCGTTCTATCTCACTTTCCCCTCACTTTATTCTAGAAAGAGGTGCTTTGAAAGCCTCCTCTTTGATCCGCCCCCACCGGCCACCCCATTTGCCTCCCCTGCAATGTTTGATTGAGTGGAACATTAGACAGGAGTAATCTATCCACAGATGTTTGATTGAGTGGAACATTAGACAGGAGTAATCTATCCACAGATGTTTGCCGGACCCGATCGTGATCCTGATTAGCATGCTTTGATAGGGAGCCTCTTTGAATGATTCTTTAAAGTATTGATTGGTTGAATATGGCAATTGAGGGGGCAGGGGCAGGCAAAGAAATGCTAGCTCTGGAGGAGGAGAGGGATGACTTCCGCCAACTATAGAAGATTGTTTGGAACAAGCTCTGACTGAAGAGCGGCCATATGCTAGGTCAAGTCTGTCTTAGGTCTAAGAGGAAAGATGAATGCGGTTAGGAAGAAGCAAAGAGGTTATGAAAAGGGGTCACAAACTCCAAACAGAGGACAGGAGAGGTTCTTTCAGTATGTGATTATGATGACTTGAGTGGTGTGAGACACTTTGCCCCCTGCAAGCAAAGTCCTAAGACCATTGCAGGACTATCACAAATCAGAGATGCTGATATCTAAGAGGCAGTTTTCAAATGATTGCAGAAATTAATGTGGTTAATTAAATGTGCAAGAATCACCCCATCCGAATGGTCACAGGAAACCCTCACTTTGGCCTTTGTGCCTGGTAAACTATGTAAACTAGATGTAAGAATGTATCCAAAAATCATAAATATGGGTCTCTCAAGGAAAATCCAAGTCTTCTTGGTCTGAGGTAAACTTTATTGTACATGCAGCTGAATGGCAGGACTTTTCCATAGCCACAACAAATTTACTGTCACACTTCCACCAGCCCCTCTACTCAAAAGCATGGAGGGAACATGGCCACTAAAGTCAGGTTGTACAGTAAGTGTATCATTAGATGACAACTTCAACGCATGAGATAGTGACTCTAATCTTACCAAGCCACTTACTGTATAGCAGAGAACTGCTGAATTCTCAGTTGCCCATCACTTTTGGTTACACTTTTAATACAGAGTGTGATAATGAGCCCATTCTCGTGGGTCATCAGTGTACAACGCTAGACCATGATATAGGGCCCTGCATGACTGAGACTTTACTTAGCCAAACCCCCCCCCCCCCCTCTCTCTCTCCCAGCATCGACAGAAGAGTAATTTGACCTCAAAATCCCCGGGGCCTACTCCTTTACTTCCTGCTCTAGGAATAAGCAGTGTATTGATTAGATATCAGGCCCTAATTGGGCTCCAATCTCTTTCGTCCCGAGATGTATGATGGGGATGACAGGAAATGGATACTCCTCTGTCGCTTGTAAATAGTCTGGTTGAACAAAATGTGTTCCTTCCACTCCACTGTCAAATCATTCTCCAGCTTCCTTCGTGTGCCTGTCTCTCCCCAACTCCCCTCTCTCTTGCAGACTGGGACTCGCTTTTAGCAGTGTGTCTATCAGACTGGGTAAGGAGACATGGACAGTAACTATGTTACATACAGTAGATCGAGTGAATGTGTGCATGTGTGCGGAATACTGAAATGACAAAAATATGCCTAATGAATGTGAAACATTAAATGTTGTCACATTTCTCTTCTGTAAAGGTGGCATCCTCATCTTTTTTTCCCCCCTATATCCAAAACTGAGCCTAGGATCTGACCTACTTCTGCAGGCATACCCGGAGACCAGCATAGGCCTCAGAGGGTGCTTTAAGCCCCACACGGTCTCGTTCTCCCTGGAATACCGCCCTGGAATACCGCGAGGCGCTCTGCTCCCAACGCCCACCGCTGGAATGAGAATACAGAGCCTTAATGGGCACTTAGAGAGTGGTGAAGAAATATTCCCTTGGAGACACGTGCGGTTTGTGAACCCATCTCGCTTCGTGCTCCCATTCTGCTCGACCCCGCGCTTGCAGTAGGCACATCCCGCTCTCTTTCCATGCCTCTTTGTTTTTAGGGTTGTTATGGCAGGCAGGCAGGCAGGCAGGCAGGCAGGCACCATTGGCATAAGGGCCCTTCAAGGCTGATGTTCTCTCCGGGCCAAGTTGTGGAGCGATGTCAGTGTCAATGTTCCATGTCTCCAGGCGGCATATGAGAATGCTGTTAGCTGATGGTGTCACCTCATCCCAATTGGGACAGTGGCACTATTGCTTAAATGATTTTCAAACCATGGCACACACACTGTGCTTTTCCCCTTATTTCACCAGCACCTCATAGCCAGTGAAACTGGGCCTCTATTTACATTGTGAATGTTTTGAATTAGTGGTTAGTTTTTTCCCCCATAATTTCTTTTTACACTGTCAACGCTGGTCAGGCCATGGAAAACTGATGAAATGATCATTTCTTTTCATTGGTGTTAATATAGACAATTAGAAACTGAATATTGTGTGGTGAGGGTACTAAAATATTTGCTCATACAACAGATACTGTAAATTGTTATTTACAGTAAAATGGAATTAAGGAATATAGTTTATTCGAAAAATACTACTGCGTATCGTAATCCAACAGTGTATGTTTAACAAATACTTTTTCAGGTAAGCTAACCCTCTAGTTCAGGGGTGTCAACCATACGGCCCGGGAGTCGTCTCTGGCCCTTCACTTCATTTCACGCAGGCTTCAAAAGGCTTGAAAAGAATTGCAGTTATGGCCTGCTTAAGAATATTTTTTTTGACAATGCACAAAATAATTATTAGGTTTCCACAGTGGCAACTTTGTATGCACGGCATGTCACTATGGAACTCAAATATGGAGTATATCATGCGTAAAGGAGAACGCCGGCGCGTCCAAACCTACATTTCAGTGGAAGCAGTGGTCGAGTACAGCGAGCTGACAAAAAATGAGCCGAAACGATGCTACCTGAACGGAATTATACATACATAGCGGAGCCTATGGGGGCAGGCATCTAACGTAAAAGCTACGTAAACTGCCTGCCCCCATTGCTACGCTATTTTGCTGCCTCACTAAAACTGCCATAACTCCGTTCAGGTAGCATCGTTTCGGCTCATTTTTTGTCAGCTCGTTGTACTCTATCACTGCTTCCACTGGAATGTAGGTTCGGACACGCCGGCATTCTCCTTTAACTACCAACAAGAGAGGAAGACAAAAGTAAGTGGTGAGGAAGTCAGGACACAGATGCATTAGGACTGTGCTGGTGATGGTCAGAAACACAAGGAAATGTGCATTTGACAGTTTGGTTAAAATGGGGGTATGGCGGTCCTCTAGAAAAAAACAAAAAAAAACAAAAAACAAACAAACAAAAAAAACTTAATGCTCGTGTGAGTTTGACACCCCTGCTCCAGTTGTTACTGTCAACATTAGATATCTTTATCTTTCCGCATTTCCGGATCAATCCCATTCTATGGATTCATAGACTGTCACAATGAAAATACAAACACATTGCAAAACAATTAACTGTTAGCACTTATCATTTACAGTCTCCAGGATAGCACTGTATGTATAGCATCAATTGTAAAATATTGTTCACGAGATTGAGTCACCTATGTAAACAATCAATCTTACTTGATGAAAGGAATTGCGGATAACTCTGGAGAATAGTGCATTGGCTTTGTCATTGGAAAAAGGTTTGAATGATCAGTGCGTATAAGGATGTGTGTGTGTGTGTGTGTGTGTGTGTGTTTTCTGTGTGAGTGTTTGTGTGTGTGTGTGTGCGTGTTGAGGGGAGGGGAGGAGAAGGCAAGGGAGGGAATCTGCACGAGGAGGCAGAAGTGTCTAAATGCTGACCATCTCAGCACTCCTCATCTGGCCCTGAAGAGAAACTAATTGACTGCATTGTCTTAGGCCAGAGTCCCATTAGACTGGTCTCAGATGGATAGTGTTGACTCTTCTCCCATTAGACCATCTGGTGTTAATGAGAAAGTATTTAATGCCTGTCCACCGGATGCTTGGATGGTGAGGAGGGCCTGAGAGGTGCTACTGTAGGCAGGGAGTGAACAATGGCCCCCTGAAGTGAGCACTAAGCTGTGGGGTTGATTACATAGGAATCTGATGAGTGAGGAATGGAAGGTGATGTTGCACTGCTGCTGCCATCCCTCTGACCCTGTATAGGTGGTACTTCACTAGGTTTGCCCGCAAGGACTCTTACTCTTGGCACAAATATACGATAGTGATCGTGTCATGAGATGACACTACCACCTCAAACTTTGCATTTACTTTTGCTATTACAATGCTGTGCCACCATAGCCTTGTACTTCCCCTTTCAAAGATTAGGTTTTTCAAAATAAAATTTTGGCTGACTAATCAGTGAACAGATGGCTCTGGCATTCCCCAATAGTTAAGAAGTTCACAAGAATGTATCTGCCCACAAGGAAGTACAGTAAATTGTGGGATCCCAAGCGTTTTGCACAAAGTGAAACCGGTTGGTACACCAGGCTAGTGCCACCCATTATCCCTGCCATATCTGCCACTAATGCAGTGCTTAAATAGCCTATGTCATTGTGCCATTTCTTTTCTTTTCTGTTCCTTTTTTTTTTTTTTTTTTTTTTTTTTCAAAACCATCAATGGCAAATTGTAGGAACTGAACTGTATGCTGTTCATGCTGCGTATGTCACGTTATGATGGATAACAACAGGTTTCATCACGCTTGCTCTCAGACCTTCTCAAACGTTCAGGGACTACATTTCCCAACATTACAGTCAATTTGTGTGCTATGGCCATTCAGCAGAGCTATTTCCCCTCAAGACTTGCTGAAATCCTTATAAATTGGGGGAATATAGTTGGTCAGGGACCAGAACCTAAGGAGGCCCAGAGGACCACCTCTGTTCTCTTTTGGGTGTCCATGGAGACCAAGGCAGATATTAATTTAACAACCCTTAAAATCATCTTCCCTCTGGTTGATCTGATGCCACTGCAGCAAAAGATTAGGCAAAGGCAGAGATGGTAAAACCGGGTCTATTTTGTCACAGGGGGTAGGGGGAGTATTGAGGGAAGTCATCCATCATCGGGCTTAGAGAGAGGCCTTACATCTATTGAGCCAAATGGCTAAATGAAGATCTGGAGCAGCCAGTACACCGCCTCATGTGGATGAAAAGGAGTTCAGGGGAAATGTTTTACACATTACAGATCTGCTGCCTTCCTGGACATGATAAAGATGTAAGGAATTGGAATATCATGTTTGTACAGAGGAGAGAAAGAAAAAAAACATCCTGCACCTGTCTAAGTCATAAAAACATGATCAGGAGAGAAACTGCTTCTAAATTAACACGACAACACATGTTTAAGTACAAGCACAAATGTCTTTTTTGTTTTGTTCTTGTCATACAGTAAACTGGACCACATAGCTAATAGATGGTAAGTTAAATTATATGGAATGTCATTTGATAATATGAAATGATGTTATATTATATTATACTGTATGATATTATATTATATTATATTAATCTTTCCAGGATGATGGGACTGAAAACATTATTATTCACATTTTCAACATCTTACTTTTTTACAACTCTGGATAAATGGGAAATGACCATTAACCATTCATGACTGAAGAATGTCAATGAAAGTGGAGTGTGTGTATATGGTTTGAACAGAGGGGCATCTTAGGGGAGGTCTGGGGAGGTCTAATGTGGGCCGTGTGAGTCCAGAGGAAGACAGAGGTCGCCCAGACTCTTCCCATGACCAGCAGTCATTACGATTTTATTAGTATTCAACCAACTGACCTGCCATTTGATCTTGATTATGCCCATACACAAAGCCTAGCAGAGAATGTTGACTTGTCTTCCCCCGCAACACCCATGCACTTAAAGGTCTGCCAAAGGAGCGCATTCAGAGGCATGGGCCTTTAGCCTGTGAGAAAATCGCTTGAGTCACAAGCTGGTATTCTTTTCCCTCAGCGGGGCTGGTCTGGTGGCCCGTGGAGGCAAACTCATGGTGGACATCACTGCAGCTCTTTGTCCCGAAGCTCTGGCATTCCCAGAATGCCCACATGCCTCAAATGCCTACCTCTTCCTTGTTTTCTCAATTATGCATCTGTTTACTTTCAAAAGGGCTTTTTTTCTCTACAACATGACCGTTTTGTCCCTTCTGGCCCAAAGTTTACGTGGGAGGTAGAAAGTGCTGTTCATATACCTGACATCACTTTCCATTTTCCATCAAAAATCTGATATTTTCCACCAGATGCCTATCTGACCAAACGGAATGATTCACACAGATGCATCTGCATTTTCCTTGGTAACATTACAAAGCAGACCACTGAATATTTATATTCATTTCTTTATAAATATCCTATAATGTAGCATAAAGAGACTAACAAAATATAAGAAGGTAGCTGTCCTCTGTCACTGCTGCTATTAACATATTTAAATTACAATGAAAAGAATATATCGAGAACATAGGCTGAGTATGTATATGGACACTGTAGTCCAGTCCCTGACTACGTCTATGCAGAGCCAGTCATGGTTCCCACCACCCACACTACCTCTGCCTCCACAGTGAGCGGCCATCCCCCCTGACAGGCCAGTAGATCCTTATCACCGGACAGCAACAATTAGCTGAAAACCAACAGGAGGAGAGATAATGTGTTCTTATGAAAACCACTTGTGTTTACCTTCCTTTTACACACACGGAGCGAGAGAGCGGGCGGGTGGATTGACTGGCTGTGCCCTGGCAGAACAGGATACACACGATTTCTTGTTTTCCGTCTTGTAATCCCCACAATCCGTGGCTCTGAATGGACAAGCCTCGGAGGGCAGAGGGAACACCACGCCACTGCAAAATGTATAGATCTTGCAAAGGCCCATAGAGATATTCACTCAACAGCACTCAACTTCACTTCATCTCATCCACAGATGAAAATGCTACAAAAAGCACTTATTCTGCTATTTTATTCCTGAACGGATTTGTACTTTCAGTCTCTTAAAGCCCCCATGCACACTCAACCCCATGGTACAGGAGGCATTTAGTAAATGATATGTAACGTGGTATCAGTAAAGTTTACTATGTTTGCACAGCACTTAAAGCCCCACTGTTTAATCTTCTCCAGAATAACAACTGATATCAAGTCTCCGGCTCTTGGCACACGCCTAAGATATGCTGGGCCTCCCATAACTGGCCTGGACCATACCCAAAATCCTCATATAAACCCAAATTCATGTAACAAGATCTGGACTCGGAGATGTTAGGCTGCCACAACAAATTGGCATCATGTTCAGAGTGATAAAGTAGGAGCTAAAGAGAGGAGGGGGAGACGGGTGAAGGGTGGGGTGGGATTTAGTGAAGATGGGATAGCAGGGGGAGGTAATCGGAGAGTTGGTGGGGGGT
>JASCQY010000258.1:10374185-10384388 GCA_030264315.1 Sardinella tawilis
GTGTGTGTGTGTGTGTGTGTGTGTGTGTGTGTTTGTGTGTGTGTGTGTGTGTGTGTGTGTGTGTGTGTGTGTGTTTGAGTGTGTGTGTGTGTGTGCACAACAGCATTATGTGCGTGCAAAAATGAGTTTTGGAAATGCAAATGTGTGTGTGCGTTTATCTGTCAGGGAATCAAATTAGTTCCCCACTCAGACCCAAATAATAGGGAGAAAGAGAGAGAGAGAAAAACAAAAAAGGAAGGAGAGAGGGATACAGGGAGACAGGGAGAAAGAGAGAGAGAGAGAGAGAGAGAGAGAGAGAGAGAGAGAGAGCAACCCACCGTGACTGTGTCTGTTTTCAGTTTCCTGCTGAGCCAAATCTCTGAGTCACAACACCAAATTCTGTCATGGCATTTCAGAGACACACCATAGCTGCACTCCTCTCCCTCCCTTTCTCTCTCTCTCTCTCTCTCTCTCTTTCTCTCTCTCCCAGGCCTCAGCCAGCGCTCAGCAGAGTGAGACAGTCCAGGCCGCCTCTCTGGCTTGGTATTTACCCACAATCCCCTCTGAGCCACTTCCCAGCTAGCCGACAGGGATGACTGTCACTGCAGCCACCACAGCACACTCTAACAAGACTGCCTTCATGGAAGGATGCAGGAAACAAGACTCTGTGTGTGTGTGTGTGTGTGTGTGTGTGAGATAGATAAATAGATAGATAGAGAGAGAGAGAGAGAGAGAGAGAGAGAGAGAGAGAGAGAGAGAGAGAGAGATCAGATGCATGGGAGAGCTAGACAAAGTGGAAGATCGATACAGCTATCAGACTGGCTCTGCTGATGTGGTGCCATCTTACAGTGTGTGTGTGTGTGTCAGGCGAAGCTCCTCCTTCCAACCTCCTCTATCGGAATCTTTCTCTCCATTGCCATCCATCCATCTCTCTCACAGGGCCCGCAAGAGTCTTGCCCACAACTTTCCACAAACATGTATACAGTAATACACTAATAGTGCGTACACACAAACACACACACACAAACACACACACACACACACACAACAGCTCTCCTTTTGCTTAGAGCTTTCCTTTTTATCTATGCCTGTCTCAACTCTCTATTTCTCCCTTCTTCTCTCTCTCTCTCTCTCTCTCTCTCTCTCTCTCTCATGAAACCATGTTTCCCAAGATGTGCCTCTTGAAGAGCTATCTCCTCTCATCTGGAAGCATGCACTCTGCACTGATGGTTTTAGTGTGAATTACTCTGGTATCAGATACTGGACACTTTCCTTCTGTCTTTCTTACAACAAGTGGTTCATTTTAGTCAAATGTGGGCAGCCATATCTAGTGTGGTTTGATAAGGATGAACACTCAAAAGGGCCATACAAAGATTATTATCTCCTTATAGGTTATGACTTAAATGTCTGCCTTAAATTACTGGATGCAAAATTCTCAAGAGCCCAATTCTCTAGCAAGATTAAAACAGTGGAACAGAAATGACTAAAAGTGTCCCTTTCAGAAACTTAATTTTAGACATGTTGACATCTTCCATGCTCAAGGCAGACTTGCTGTTCACAACAGTCGTGATGTTCTGCAGCTTGGTTCTTTTGCTATTTGATCATTTGCTATGTCCCAAGACATGCAAACAAACAAGTCTGAGAGCATGACAAACAAACAAAGGTCAAGTCAAATCTATAGCTATTATTGTTTTCCCCCTGGCGCCTTAATGATTTTGACATAACCCTTATGGACTGTGTTGTAACGGAAATTTCCAGCTGGAAGACCGAGTGTGCCACTTCACATTTCAGCCCTTGCAGAAGTTATGCTTTACACACAAGTCCTTTGAGAAACACTGAAATCCAACCGTAAAAGTATAGTATTCAGTGCACAATGCTTGTCTTTCGTCAACAGGGAAACGGTGGCTGCTTAGGCCATCAGGGAGCCAGTATACAGGCTTAAGCACTTTTTTTTTACCGTTACATCTGGAATATTTCATTTTACACTGACAGAACCTGACAGCATTGATGGAACACGCCTGCAGACTATCAAGCAATGACTTTCTGAATCATTCCAAATGCTTTCAAAAGAAAGAAAAAAATAAAAGTACAGGATCGGTATATCTCTCCTTTTTCAAGATTTCGAAAGAAGAAAAGTAATCTTCTGGCTTGGGACCACATTGGAGCCAATTCAGACTGCATCTGTGCTGGCCATGTGATGGAGCGCAGAACGGTTCTGAGTAATTGTTTAGTCAGTCTTATGGGGCACATCAAATGACACTAACTACGCCGTCAAGATGACCCCTTCTCCATCTGCTTCTCCCACATTTCATGGTGATTTCATTATGACAGAACAGTGCCAACATTTCTACTATTTATTACGTTAAGTATAATAATAAGCCTTAAACGCCAGCCATGGGCAGGCCCAAGTTGCTAAGAGGCCCAGGCTGAGGGCTGCCCTTGTGTCGGAACAGTTGTTGCCTTTGTCTGGGCCACGTAGGTGTATTGGATTGGACTGCTGGCTTGGCCTGATAATTGCAGAGAGGAATGCTGGTCCAGTTTATGGAACACGATTTGACAACTGGTCATCATTGTTCCAGCGGTTCCAGAGACACTGCGCACCAGGGCCATTGTGGAGACACCACAAGCAAATTGCCTGCTCTTAACTCAGTTTGTTGCCTTAACACGCCATGGGTTTCAAGTGACACAGGGTTTTAGTGCAATTCTCTCTCTCTCTATCTCTCTCTCTCTCTCTGAGCTTCAGTGAAGCCAGAAGCCAGAGGCTGGTGTCCAACAGAAAGGAGTGATGGTGAGGGAGTCATTTTCAGAAAGTCTCATTTTAGCAGATAAAACAAATAAATATGAAACAAATAAAACAACCAAAAATTCACATAACTCATTTTAGCAGAAAAAACAAATAAATACATAAATGCATGTGAGCGATGAAGCATGATGAAGCTCCATGATGAAGCTCCACAAATCCACAAGTGTTAAGCTCAAAGAATATTGATAAAGTAGTTGAGGGATTGTTCTATTAAGGCAAACTATAAAGGTTTTGATAAAAGTGTTCGCCTACTGTAAACTGAAAGTGAACGGTGCACAATACATGTGTCTATGCCAAAAGCCTATAGGGAGCAATCAAGCAGAATTACAGAATGGCAAGAAGGTGTATTAATCTTAGAATGCTTGACTGCCTTCATGTGTTCTGAGTAAACAATGCCAAATACATGTGTGCACATTGCATTACACAACTTTTGTGTCAAACAACAACAAAAACACACAAAGTCTAAGATCTCTGCCAAATTTCATCCACCGTAGGCTATTCTGGAGACTGTAGCACTGAATGTTTGTAGATAGTAAACATCTGTTTGATAGAAGAGATTCCTCTCTTACACTTTGCCCTGCTGATTCATTTCATTTTTTTGATGGAAAAAAATGTACATTTAAACCATGTTTCCGGTTTTAAACAGCATAGCATGGCCTATGCATGACACAAATTCAATCTATCAGGTGATCATCCCCTTGAGAAAAGCTGACAACCTAATTAATCTATGTGTCCATCTTCTCAGAAAGGGTTTCCATGAAAGTTTGACCACAGTAAAGACACATCCGCCATTGACTAGAAGACACCATCTTGCTCAAGCAGCAATCTTGCATGGATCTAATGATGCACTGCCTCAACGTCCCAAAGGCATGCTGAGTCAGAGGCATTGAGTTTTGACCCAAGTTGCTCTAGGTAAAGTCCTTTTGCTCTCTCACCATTACATCAATTCAAAGGAAACTAACACAAACTCACATACGTCTGATCAGTTATTCCTACCCAGCCCAAATGCACAGGAACGTCATTGCCTTGGTGATGACTCTTGATGGGGGCGTGTGTATTGGGCTGATGTGGACTGACACAGTTGTGACATTTGGGGTTGATGGTGTGTCAGGTCAGGTCATTTGGCTTGGTCTCACTGTGTGATCTGTTTGCAGGATCCCACAGATGTCATAGTTTTCTCTACAGCAGCAGAGACAGCCTGCTTCTACAAGCATCGATCCCTATCTGTTACACGTACACACACACAAACACACACGCAGGCACACACACATGCATGCATGCACGCACATACTCACACACAGGCACACACAGACACACAGACACAGACACACACACACACACACACATAGGAGAGGCCTCATTGTTCCACAGGAAGCCCTGTTACCAGCTATGGAGATGTAGAAAAACATCTGTCTATACTGGACTTAACCTTATAATAGAGCCACTCACATTAACCCGCTTCCGCACGCTTTGTGTAGGCTCCAGATTACATAAACAAGATTGGCAATAGCAACACATCACAGCTGAGGAATCTCCCCCTCCCTCTCTGTCTGTCTCACTCACTCACTCACTCTCTCCCTCTCACTTCTCTGAACTTTCTCTTTTTCTCAACCTCCAGTGCACAATCCCTGTGGAAATCAGTGAGCGATATCGGAGGTGTGAGAAAAGGATGCTGGGATTCCCGTGAAGCCTTTGGATTACCCCACAGATTGTTTAGGCCTGGTGGCCTCCTGATACTCAGTGGCTAGGTCTGGGGAAAGGCATCTGTTTCCTTTGCCCGCTGGTAAAGTAGAGGGCTGGGAGGCAGACTCATCACAATAGATGCTGCAGGTGTTGAGTAATTTCAGTGTGGGACTTTCCTTTTTTGAAAGAAAAAAATTGGTGAAAGCTTATTTTTCTTCTTTACTATATAGTATACTGTATACATCTTTGCAGGAAACATTCTTTCCTCAGAATTTTAAGAAAAAGAGAACATAATTAGAAATATCTTAGTGGATATTGGGTCTACAAATCGCAGGTCGATCACTCTTTCATCTCTTTTGTGGCACACTTCCTTCCTGGAACAGTGTTTTGTGGAAAAGAACTTTCTATGACACTGTTGTGAAATGTGCACTCTGCTTCACTGGTAGTGTTGTTGAAGTGTCTGTGACAAGTCATTAGGGCTCAGGCAAAGAACAAATGACCTGAAACTACCTCTCTGCCACGCAGGCCTGATATGCTTATCTAGCTATGGACTCATTAGAACATGTCTGACTTTGACATGTCTTCTCAGTCCTGTGTCTGTCTGTCTACTGGTCGGGCAAGCTAGGCTTTCTCTTCCACTTGATGTTTCTTAGGAATCCCATCTGTTTTGTTGTTATTTGAAACAACATAACAGTGTATCCATGAAACATGGGAAACTACTGTCTTTGGTTTATGTTGGTCCAGCTTAAATTACTGTAGTGTTGTTCAAGCCAGTTCAATCCTCCACTATTCAGTTCAAGTGTAAACCGTTTGCTGATCAAAACAACTACAATAGTGCAGTGGATTTCCGCAAATCTTATCAGGAAGTTTGATGTAAAAACAAAATGGGCAAAGGGCACTGAGAGAAATTTGCGTCTGAATGTGTTAGAAAGTTCGATGGAAGTTTCTAACTTTAGGGAAGTTGTAGATGTTGGTCCTTCACATAGGTCTATCTAACTTTAACAGTCTGGGCTGGATGACAAGTTCAAACACAGAATGTGACAAAGCAGTCAGTGTCCTTACAGTATATTTCAAAAAGTTAGCTCAAATTGAAGTAAAAAAAAAAAAATCAGATTTTCTCTTACATTTTGTAAAAGTTGCTGGTATGAATTCTTAACATCTAACTCTCTTACCATCTAATTAAAATGCAAAAAATTAAGTCAAGTCAGCAAATTCACAGATATTGGAACAAATATCCATACTAAGCACAGAAACACCCCACACATACTAAAAGCACTACTGTGAACTTCATGTTTGCTATCTATTATAACAGGAACACTCTGACAAAGCAACGACACAGCACTACATAATGAATCTAATAATTACACTTTACTGATATAGCCGTAAATCATGAATTGACTCAACAAGTCAAGTTATTTTTAAACGGATATTCATCAATATCCTCTAGGGTACATAAAAAAGGTCAGAGAGCCTCTCATTAAAGTCTGTATGCATGTGTGTGTGTGTGTGTGTGTGTGTGTGTGTGTGTGTGTGTGTGTGCATATTCAATGTGTGTGGTGGTGCAAGTGTGGTGGTGCAAGTGTATACTGAGGTACTGTAGGCTATGCATTGGGTACAATGATCACTGCTTAGTGGAGTTCAGGATAAAATAGATTTCAAATCCTTTTGGACTTTCGAGAGAAACATCATCAATCGCTGGTAAAAGACAAAGTGCACATATACGGCCTTGAGGATGCAATTCAAATACAATTGAATAAAAAGCTGTAGTAGCCTATAGGAATCAAGTCAAGCACAATATTCTTATATAGTGATAATAATCATATGTGATATAGGACTGGTGGATAAAGAATAGCCATATTACTACTGTACAATGATATAAGAATAGCTTGTAAGTACATAGACTGTGTCCAATCAAAATACCTTATAGCCCTGCCGTTCACGGTCACTGTACAGCATTTGGTGCAGCATATACCATATAGCGACGCGGCATCCCACTAACACTTACTGAATGGGGCCAGAAACTGACTTTCACTTTCATTTTTCTTGGCCCCATTCAGTTATTGTAGGCTGATGGTATACTATTTGGTCTATGCTGTATCAAATTTTCTGAGAATTGTTCCTACCAACAACACTCAAAGATCTCCAGAATATCTCTTTAAGCACAGCTAGCTATAGACTATAATAAATGTTTATACACTGAATATGACTATTTTCAAAATAACTGACTTACTAGCGGTTCATTTAGCTACAAATTGGCACCTGAACATGTTTTAATATAAAACCCACACTACATTGATTCACAAGAAAAAAAAAAGCACCTTCTGCCTTTGGCCTGCATTGTGATGCTGGTAAAGAGCCATACCTACTGACATCCTCTCTTCACTCACTTCCTCTCTTCCCTGGGTTCACGTCACAGGCCCTCATCTTTATCTGTGCATCACATCAGGTGACGGTGCAAAATGTGTGGGCATTGTTTAAAAAAAAAACCCAGTGAATGAATCAAAGCAGTACCTGTAAAAGTAAAAAAAAGGAAACAGGTTACTGTCACTGTTATTTTGCTTTCTATTGTTTACTGTAATCTCACACTGTTGAGATAAACTTACACAGAATAAAGGAGAGAGAAAAGATACAGGAGCAATGCATCTCTATTCTGATTATACGATACAACAAATAGGTACTAGGTAAATGTGTCAACTATTGCTAATCCAACATTTTTTAAATGGTTCGCACATTTTAAGAAACTGTTGAGTTGAACAAAAGTGAAATATGGGAAGATTATAATTAAACTCTAAAATAGATGATGTGCCAAAGCTGTACCATACATTATTTAGTCTTAAGTAGTTGAGTCCTAATAAATCACATTGCCTTGTGTGCTATTTTGGCTGGTGCCCAGTAGCCTTCCACCAGTTCTGTGAATAGCCTACTGATTTTATTCACACTTTTTATGTTATGTAAAATGGTGGGTCTAAAGACACTGCAGGCATATGAAAAATACAGCAGACTTGTGTATCACTATATCATATCATTCAGGTTTGGAAGTAGTCTACATGGTACTGCTCCACTGAAACCTTAATATTAACAGTGAAACCATGAGTTATGAACAATGTACAAGAGTAGAGTGTACTATTGTACAGAGCAGAGTGTTCTTCTAAGAAAAAAGAAAGAAAGAAAGAAAGAAAGAAAGAAAGAAAGAAAGAAAGAAAGAAAGAAAGGATCAAAGAAGGAAAGAAAATTACTTCCTCTACTCCCTAACTGGTGCCCTCTTGACTCCTGCATGCCCCTAATAGCCTCACATGTCTGACAGCTCTCTTCACAGGGCTGTGACATATTCGCTGGTTTACTGCTGTTGATGTCCCAGTTGTCCTGGGGCTTCCAATGTCAATGTCAATGCCACCGGTGCTTGCCAGAGGTCAACCTGGTCCACTCAAGGACCAGCCTGTCTCTGTGGCCTATCATCCTATCCAATGTCATGGCACCAAAAAACAAAAGAAGACGTCAACTGGTCATACATGACTTCATTGTTGGGTCTCTCGCGATCGCAACGGCCCTCGGATGATAAATGGATTATTGTAATTACACCACGCCTCTGTCCACATTCTGGTGGACGGGTGAAAATTGAGATTCCTACTGGGCGCTCTCACTAAACTGTTGATGAAAAAGCACTGCTTCCTCCCTGCCGACCCGCTACTGTTGATGATGCATCTCTGTTCTCGACTTGAGTCAGGCCTTGACTTTCCCTTTAAGTTTTACACCAACAAAGTGTTCAAATCAAACAAACATGAAAGCAGCGCTCTTAGGAGCTAGGTAATGCTGTCTTTGCTTGCAAGTTCTGTCATATACAGTAGCACCCTAACACTGAACAACAGTGCTGTATGTTAGTGGGGGGACAAGCATAGACATTGTATGGGTGACACTTTGAGCGTGACTATCCAACTCTTTTATTAGAAGGTCAGGCCTATGCTGGGCCTTATCGGGAACTTATGTTTATTTTACTAGGCTGCTGGCGCTCTAGTCTAGCCTCTGGGATAATTCCTTGACTGTTTCCCACATAATGGTGTAAAGTCCTTCTGGTGAGATACAAATATTTGTTTGTAGACATTATGTAATTGTCTAACTGCTGTAAAGACATGCAATGCATAATCTTCCAGACATTTGACACTGAAGAGGGAGGCTTTTCTTCTATTGGTAGTGGATTATTGAAATGATAGACATTTCATTATGCAAATGAAACATAGGCAAATATGTTATGATTATTTTTAGTGTGAATGGAATTATTCAAATATGTTGACTACAAGAGGTAAACATAGCGTGCAGTATACACTGATATACATGTAAAATATTGTTAACAGAAATATTATAATTTAGACATTTCCAATTCAAAACTTGTCAAATCAGAAAATTTAAGACCAACAAATTACATCACTGGTTGGATCGATTTTCCTTTAGGCAAAAACTTGGAAGACAACCTCCTAATTCTGGGATCCAGATTGCATTAATTCCAAATATAAAGGCCAAAATAGTCCTCATTCAGTCAAAGATCAATGATCAGGATCAATGGAAAGATCCAGAACAACAAGGTCCAATCCACTGAAGCACACAACACTAAGCTAATCAGGCAGACTTTTGCAATATAGGTGGCCAAATAATAGAGATAGTGTTCAGACAACATTGCACTGTTATTTTGTGCTAACAATCAATTAAATGGCCATTTGGAGATTTGCCATCTTAAAACTGATTATTTGAGGGGAGATGTAGGGTCAAAGGTTTCAAGGGGCTGTTTGTTAGATTATCTTCTTCTTAATATATCTTTTATAAAGGTACACCAGTGCTTTCTCCAGTCAATTTACAACTTAATTCTCTGCATAGAATAATTCTGGGTAGCATCTCGGTGGTCAGAATAAAAAAATAAATAAATAATAATAATAATAATTATATATAGTAAGTCTGTAATGGTTGTGGTAGTGTATTAAATTAAAGTTATGTAAGTTCAATTTTATGTTCTGATATGAACATATTTACAGTACAGGCCCACTTTATGTTCAATCCAATCAAACATATTGTAGACTCAGACAAATTAATCATAAACATAACTGAAGGCAAGCATCATGATTGTTTTGATCAACTTTCCCAATGATTGGACGCTGAGCCCTGCATGCCACCTATCATTACACTGTGTATATCCACCACTCTAAAAATATCCCCTACTACATTCTTAGGATGAGATCATGGGCTTTACGAGAGAGACGTCGAGTGTATGATTATAGGCTTTTGTCAGGAGCATGAAATCACCATTTGTCAGCGCTGTGTCAAACTCGGCGTCCCAAAGTGGTTCAGGGGTAGGGGTTGGTGCACTGCACACATCATCGCGCTCATACTGTACCACTGGTCAAGAACCTTTACGCACACATCCTTAATAATCGTTTCATCTTTTTATGTCTTGATAGTTGGCCTTTATTCAGCACTTCTGCAACATCTGGTTACTACATAAACCGACAGGCCTGGTCGTTTTCAGAAACTACTACTAATTTTCAAGTGATAGAGATTACACGCACAGAGATGAAAGTAACTGAAGTGAGGTGGGTGGAAATCAGTGTTGGGCAGTAGCTTCACTACAAGTAGTGAAGCTACTAGTTTAACTACATTTTTGAGTAGCGAGGCTGCAGTGAAGCTGCTTTCTGAATCTAGTAGCTTTTCATTAGTTTAGCTATGTTTTTGGCCATGTAGTGTGGTAGCTTTCC
>JASCQY010000258.1:10387269-10398879 GCA_030264315.1 Sardinella tawilis
GTAGTGAAGCTTCATATAATGTGGAGTAACTGGTAGCTTAGTTTGCTACATTTTCTGAGTAGCTTGCCCATCACTGGTGGAAATGTGTGTTTTACAATATTACAGTAGCCTCCGTGGTCTTATTTCCTCCAATAAATGATACTTATTTGAGTGATGTAATTGCAGAATACTTTTAACTCTAAACTGACAGGATTACCTGCAGTAGAGGCCACACTCTGTCTCTTGGTCATAGGCCTTACCCAGAGGTCAGTGTGAACTAAGAGATTTGACATTTGAAATATACTGTATGTACCGATAAGTCAATCTCGAATCAGTGCTCGCAGAGTAAAAGAAGAGAAATGAACTGCGTCAAATGTTCAACCTAGCACTTTCGAGATGTGCGGACTGTTCCTTTATATGTAGGCTAAAGATCCATCTTTTTTCACTTTTGTATATAGTACTAGTAATACTGTAAGACATTATGTAGAGCAAGAAGAGAAACTAATGTAGGCCTACTGTTAACGCGTAAAACTAAAATTACTTTATAATTAAGTAGCGTAAATAACCTTTCTGTTGGAGTCCTCTTATTGTAGTAGGGTATTCATGTAAAACACAACATTTTCAACTAGGCTACAGTATTTCAGAGGGCTACCCATTGGATAATGAAGTCATGGTAGTGATGAAAGTCCTCGCCTATTGCTCCCTGCTCTGATGGGTTGCTTGGGCTACTTTAGAAGAGAGTATAAATCGATTACAGGCTTTCAAGGTAGGCCATATTTATTTTAATGTTTCCCTGCTGTAAATGCCTATGGCCATCTTATGTAGTGTTTGTAAGGAAGAATTTATATCTGGGTAGAAACCAATAAGCTATTTGAAGTGTATACTGTTGGCTTAATAACCTATCCATGTATAAATTTTTTTTTTTTTTTTTTTTTTTTTTTTTGTGAAATCCAGAGCATGCATTCCATTTTCGTTGATCAGTCGCCACGCATTTCACATAAATGAAGCAAAAGCAATGAACACATAAAACATTTAGGCTAACTTCACACCGCCAAAGAAAATGGCCAAAGCCTCGCAGGGCCAGTAATGGGTGAATCACACTGAGTGAAACATTTATTCAAAGGGTAGGACAGAAGATACAGCTGATCGTTGAACTTAAGATAAAGTGCAATGCACACGGGTTTAATGTATGACTAGTGGTTGGTAGTCCAGTCTGAATCACAGCTCAGATAAAAAAGCTTTTTATAGCTGTGCACTTTGCGAGTTTGGAACACCTTGTTCATAATTGCATTACAGTGGGAAGTCAACCTCGTTGTGTGAACAGTATTCGAACATTGGAAAGGCTAAAACCTGATTCACCAAGCGTTATTATCAAAGTTGATCTACAGCTTACCTCCTGTGAAGATCATACGGATCAACATCAAAATAGTGTTCGGTATTGGGCCTGTTATTTTTCCAGCTTATCAAGCCTACTGCCCTTGCAGCATGATATATCAAGAAACCCTCCTATGAGACTTTGAGAAACCCCCAATACACCCGCGGAATCAGACAGGTCTGTTCAACAACAGAGAAAATATTTAAAGCTTAATGAGTAAAATATACGCCCCGATTTGCATGTGGTTGCTTATGGTAAAATAGCCCACGACAACTGCCTAAATTACACTAAAAGAACGAGCAGCATTTTGTCTGTTCTACGCCTACTTAACCAAAAGGTGGCACTCTTGAGTTTCCACAGGGCAGAGGGATTCGTCTATACACACAGAAAAAGGTTGAGAATCAAGATAGAAATAAGGATAGTTTTATCTTCATGTAGACGCGTTTATTGTGACACTTGTGAAGGCATACTGTGTTTACACCAAACATTAAGAATAACAGAGTTGAATGACAAAGTTGCACTTTTTAAGCATTTTTGTGTTTTTGTTCGTGTCCCGCTTTCTGCGAGAACATAGTTGGCCTAAATGCAATCTAAATGTATCTTTACAATTTGACCAAACCACCTTAACTATGCACAAATGCTGTTCTCCGCCCTCCAGACTACAGTATGGTTGTCATTGTACTGTATAAGTCCGACTCGCAGGAATACCCGATCATATTAAAATCACTTGAATAAAAGTAGCCTATAGACTATTTGAAACGTGTGTTGTTACACGCACGTAGGCTATATCTTAAAACTTAAAGCAACCCGCGGATGTACATAGGACTAACATACGTTCAGAATAATTTACTTTTCTAAAGAGAGCGGGTAGCCTAGGTCAAGCCTATTCTGAGCAGTGTGTAGGCAACGTGCATTATACGCTGATAAAATAGAAAAACAGGAATTTATATGTTGGAGCTTTCATTTTGGGGAAAAGTGCATGAAACAGTTAAGAGTTTGATGTTCAGCTGACAGTCAGCTGATAACCTCTGACAGTTGAGAAAAGTTTTGTTTCTGTAGCCCATGAGCCCATGATAATTAGCTAGTACCGGTTTGAGCCTATTGGCTCGTTGGTCGTGTGACGTCAACGCAGCTATAAAACTCAGCAATGCTTTTAAACTCATCTCCTTAAAATTCTCTTACGAGGCTGGGCAATTTCATTGTTCAAGCTTGCATTTAGCATAATTCAAACAACTCTCAACTCTACCTATCTAAGGTATGCTCGCTTGAAATGTTAAATGTTTGAAATACAAAGCCGCCGAAATTCTTATGAAAAGCGGGGAAAACGATTTCTGCACGTTGAGCTCCGATGCATCTGTACATTAGACTCTGCAAAGGAAAGCTAATAGTTGAGAGTTAGGACCGCGTCGCCGGAAAGCATTGAAAAGATTTTTTTTTCTGACTAAAGAGAAATACATTTAACAACATCAAGCTGGCTCACACTCTTCCAAACCAGACCAGTTTGACAGCTGCTCTTCACCCCCTTTGGAGGACTGTCAACAGCAAGAGGATGGCATCAGAACTGGCAATGAGCAACTCCGACCTGCCCACCAGTCCCCTGGCCATGGAATATGTTAATGACTTCGATCTGATGAAGTTTGAAGTGAAAAAGGAGCCGGTGGAGCCCGATCGCAGCATCAACCAGTGTAGCCGCATGATCGCCGGGGGATCCTTGTCTTCCACCCCGATGAGCACGCCTTGCAGCTCGGTTCCCCCTTCTCCAAGCTTCTCGGCGCCCAGTCCGGGCTCGGGGAGCGAACAGAAGGCACACTTGGAGGATTTCTACTGGATGACCAGTTATCAGCAGCAGTTGAACCCGGAGGCTCTGGGCTTCAGCCCCGAAGACGCAGTAGAGGCGCTGATCAACAGCAGTCACCAGCTTCAGACATTCGATGGCTATACTAGAGGGCAGCAGTTTGCCGGTGCAGCCGGGGGAGGAGGCACCATGGCCGGGGAAGAGATGGGATCAGCCGCCGCGGTGGTCTCCGCAGTTATCGCTGCTGCAGCCGCGCAGAACGGAGGTCCTCACCACCACCACCACCACCATCACAATGCGGGGCACCATTCAGCGCCGGGAGTCCCGAACAACTCCGGCGGAAACCACCAGCACATGCATTTGGATGACCGGTTCTCGGATGAGCAGCTGGTGACCATGTCGGTGCGAGAGCTCAACCGGCAGCTACGGGGGGTCAGCAAGGAAGAAGTAATCCGGCTCAAACAAAAGAGGAGAACCCTCAAAAACAGAGGCTATGCCCAGTCCTGTCGCTACAAGCGTGTTCAGCAGCGGCACGTCCTGGAGGGAGAGAAGACCCAGCTCATTCAGCAAGTTGAACACCTCAAACAAGAGATCTCCAGGCTGGTCCGGGAGAGGGATGCCTACAAGGAAAAATACGAGAAGCTCATCAGCAATGGCTTCAGAGAAAACGGATCCAGCAGTGACAACAATCCTTCCTCCCCGGAGTTTTTCATGTGAGTCTACGTCTAATAATAAGAAAAGAAAATAGCCTACAACCCGAGCTTGTCGGTGCCCCATGTAAAAAGTTTTTCATGTGATTTTTTTTTCTTTTGGGGTTTATTAGACAAAGACAAACCAATATTGCCAACTTTCAAAGCATTTTCTTTTTGGTTTTCTGACAACCAAGGCTCGATCAAGCCTGTCAATCTGACTTTCATAGGATTTTTGAGGGGCTTGACATAAAAGATCGAACTTATCATCAATAAATATGAACTTCATTTTGGAGCGTGCTCTGAAACCTGCCATCTTCGTATTTTTTTATTACCATGCCTATTGTTTTTTTTTAAGCATTTTGTCAAGCTCTTCAGTTTTCATCGATGTTCATTTGGCTTGCAGTGTTTTTGAATAAGATTGTCATATTTTTAGCAAACTACATTTTTGTGTGTGCATGCCTTCAGATGTGTACACCACAGAAGCTCACCAGTTTGCCCTTTTTAGAGGTGCTTGCCAAACCGCTGTAATGACCTTCTGTATTAAGTTTTTTTTTTTTTGGCCTTTTACCTTTTTTATCTGCCAAAGTTAAGAAGACTGCGAGCCTGCCATTTTTACCCCATCACCATCTCATGCGTTATGCTTGCTATTTTATGTTAAGCAGCAATATTTTACATAAGACACAATATATTGTTTGTATAAAAAAGAGACTATGTGTTATTGGACTGCCCTGCATGCTGGACATGTACGGTTTTCTTTCGTTTTTTTGTGCTTGTAAACTTTTCTTGGATGAGTCCAGCATGGCATTCATATATTTCTTTTACCGCCGAGTCACTTTTTTGGAATACTGCAAAAAAGTGAAAGGACAGCTACCACCCCCTTCCCTGAAAAAAGTTGACCGTGATGACTTGCACGAACATCGGCACCCATTTCCATACAGCCCATGCACTGATGCATTCCTGTTGAAAGTTGGCGGACTGGAGTCAATGTTGCGGGCTGGGGGGTGGGGAAGGAACTCATCGTTTCCAAATGGAACCAATCCCTCTTCGGGACTAAACTGTCTGTTGCTTAAAGCGGTTTGTTTATTTAATACATACCCCATTCTTGTGCATTGGATAACTCTGGAATGAAAGACTGATGTTTAAACATAATTTAAGTATAGTTTTATTATCTGTAAGCCTAAAAAGTGAAGGTTGTCATGCCAGAGGCTGATAAAAAAAAAAGAAATGTCATGGCTTAATTAGGTTTAAGTAAGTTGTAGGATTTGTGTGGTCCTATGCACTAAATTTGTTATTGGTGTTGAGAGATAGGAGGCATTCAAGTTTGTATCAAAAGCGGGATTTACATGAGCGGAAACAGAGTTTTTGCAGCATGTGCTTGCAATTAAAAGAGAAGTGTGACCGATGTAGTCCTTGTTATCGCTTACCACTGTCTGTATTTAAAAACCAAAGTATTAAACGAGGAGAAACTTAACATGGATAACCATGCATTCAAAATTAGTTATGTAAAGACCTGAAGTATTTTGGACTGAGTTGCACTAAAATTGCCTGCAATCATACCTATTACAAAATGGAATCTATCTAGAACGCTAATTTAAAAGCAGTTCCATGGCATTGCTGGAGATTTTAACGATATTAGTTGTAATATCACACAGGACTAGTTTCTTTTTTGTCTTAAATTCATTATTTACATGGCAATAATATAATAATCAATAATGTCTGGACATTGTTTATAGTCAGGGATTGACACCCTGCTTGTAAAAATGGTGAAATGCCATTCATCAGTAAATTTTATAAAAGTATGTTAATTAAACTTTCCTCATATATTTTGCTGTGCAAAATTATTTCATTCACTAACCATATGTGATGTTCATATGTGCTTATTTTCATTTCATACAAATATATAATATGCAATAAAAAAAAACAATTTGGGCTCAATTAAGTCTTATGTCTCTCTGGGTATGGATCAATCATCAGCACGTATTGTAGGTATGCTATAGAACCAGTCATGGAACCGAAGTAGAATATTTAGCGACATAGGTGAAATTCATGAAACACCTCGTCTTACACCTGTTTGACACAGATAGGCTACAGTGAAATGTTGCGTGTAAAGAGAGATGAGAACATCAAGAGACTGGCAGATTAGGACATGTCATGAAACTTTGTGGTACCAGGAAACGCTTACAGAATCACAGGCTACTACATATCCCGTCATGACCACCATTGCACGTGCATTACCACTTCAGTGACAGGTAAACTACCGCTTAACTATTACAGTCTTTTACTATAGCTGTCAGTTAGGCTAATCAGGATGTAACTGTCGTGATAACGCCAGAGGATAACGTGCAGAGTATTCTTCAAAGAATGGCGTTATCTTAGGCCTACATCAAACAATAGCCTACCTGTGCCGATATGATCCGAAAGGTAAACCAATCACAACTAGAAATGTCTCAGTTTGTCAGTAAAGTTAACCATTATAAAATGAAATGCTGCGACACAGTGCTATTTCCGCCTGTTAACAACTAGGAAACAGACACCTGTTAGTCGGGAGACTTAAAATGCAATGTTTTATTCAGAGATTTGAGAGTTTTAAAATTAATGTGACCAGCTGAATTGTAACTAGGCCCAATAGGTTATACCAGTAAGACATGATTTATAGGTTAGAGAAGTCCCCACAAAATAACCATGGGTTGTTAGTGTAGGACATGTCTAAATATTTGAGGTTGTGATTAAATCATTTGCAATTTTGATATCTCTGAGACAGTGATTTTCCTATTACATTAGTCAGTGTACAGTAGGTAAATATTGAGTCATATTTTAGTATTGACTTGCAAAATAAGAGTGTTCTTTTAAACCAGTGCATACATGTTAAATATTTTATTGGACATGTCAGCTTGATACCATAGGAGATGTTGAAGCCACATTTGACAGAGGTGAAAATTCAATTAATGTTATTTGCGTCATGCATGCCCTAAAGCTTTATTTGATCTCTTTCAACATCCTTCAAGTAGGGATATCAAGCAACAGAGCTTGGTCATGTGTTCATTATGGAAAAAGAGAGATTGTGCTCATTAACAGTATAGCCTATAGGCTTACAGTATGTGACTGGGTTTGTTTATCATGCAAAGGTATTGCTGTAATTTAGTAGTGCATTTCTTTCTTGATTTAGCAGAACATATTTTCTGAATAACTGTCAAATATACACACGTCTCTCTCACACACAAACATGTTTTCTAGATCACATGCCATATCTGGAACAACCATGGTCAAGCTCAAAACAAGGGCAGTCATGTAACCTATTCAAGACCAGGCCCATGATTTCTGAAAAGGTCTGGATTCCACAAAGTCCAAAAAGAATCGCTCGTCTCGTCTCATCTCATCTCAGTCTCATACTACACAACTGTCCTCTTACTCATGCTCGCATGCATATAGGTACAGAAATAGTTTCACAGTGCGCACTATGCAGGGTGTGGGATGCAAACGAGCAGGGCGGCGCAGACTATAATTTTCCCATCAAATAATGTGCTAACCTGCTGCTCTCGGACTGCCTTTTGAACCTCACACGATCGCTATAAAGATACTTCTGGAAAAGTCACTTAAAGAAATTTAGAGAAAAGGTATAGGGAGAGGGAAATAGGGAGACAGTGGCTTGAGCTTTGACAGAATGAAATGATTTTCCTGATGATTAATCTCTCAGAAAGGAGCCAGCTTGTGCAATGTAAAAATGATAAATCATGAGTGGGGGGTGGGGATGGTGGATGGGGTAGGGTGGGGGGGGGGATCACGGCAGCTGTGCCAGGCTTAGCTCTTAGCATGCACGCGAGCAGCGATTTATGACAGAGCCACGCTCGAGCTTACTTACACTGAGGAAACTGCTCAATTTATCTAATTACATATGTCTTTCAAGGGGGTAAGGTAGATGCCTTCTGTGAAATACAGAAAGGCTTCTGTCATGTCATTTCCTCCCTCCTATAGTCTGCACCTGTATTGAAAGATACTGCTACTTAATTTTTTTTGTTAAATGACACTTTATTTTTTAAAAGAAGGGTTAATATACTTAAAAACACATATAGGCCTACGCCTAATATAGCCACGCGTCTTGTCTTTTTTTTCTAACGAGTCAGATAGCCAGACGTGACACCATATCCACTCAGTGAATCTCAAATTGGCAGAAATACACAGCTTAGGGGATATATCACACTGATGAAAATATAATAATTAGCAAGTCGAAAATGCGTTCATGTCTTTTTCATGATCACCACATTCATGTACAGCAGTGTGCCCTTGTCTAAGTGTGTGTGTGTGTGTATGTGTGTGTGTGTGTGTGTGTGTGTGTGTGTTAGCTGTGTGTGGGAGCCCGTGCATGGTGATGAGTGGGTTGGCTTTTTGGTAGCGGAGGTCTGTAAGGGGCGGGGGCCAGGGGCAGAACACCAGGGCCCATCATGGAGCTGATCCAGAGCCTCATGGGACACTGCACTCATTTCCTGTGCAGGCCCTTAAGAGAGTGTGTGAGACACAGAGAAACACACACGTTCACATACACACACACACACACACACACTCACGCGCAAACGGATGCCCTTTGATACACACATGCACACACACATACATGCGTAGATACACACACTTGCTGTTGTCCACAAGTCTCTCTCTCTCTCTCTCTCTCTCTCTCTCTCTGTCTCTTTCTTCCTATTTCCTCAGAACTTACTGCATCCTGCATCAGAATTAATCATTGCAGGTTTATTGTGGAGGGTGCTTCTGTAGTTGTCTGAGTATACTGAAACCACAACTGCATCAATGCCAGCTCATGAGAGGGAAAACCGCCAATGACTCCATCACATTTAAATGTGAACCAAAGAGTGATGCACAATTAGGCCAAAGTTTATATCCTGTTGACATTTGGTAAAGGTTGGTCAAATATGTGTTGTTTTTTTTTTTTTGTTGTTGTGTTTTGTTTTGTTTAGTTTTTTTCTGAGAAACACTATTAATAACAGCCTAAGTACACAGCGCTCTCTGGTCCAATTTTAGCTTATTGATGATTTATCACAGCCATTTTCTTTCTTTTTCCACACAGTGTGCATATTTTTGTAGAGAGACGTTTAAGCAGTAAACCACAAACCTTAAAAATATGTGAAAATGTGAAGGATAATAATACTGTATTTGAGTCTATTTAGTTAACTTTTTATGAAAACAAACTGGGTGCTGTACATTGCAGTATCAATGTTATGCAAATGTGTAAAATTTACACTTAAAAAACTTTGCAGTTAAAAAACTAACAATAAAATCAAATATTAATATTATTTTGTATATTTTGGATTTTGGAGGAGCCTAGAGTGTGTAAGAGAAAGAGTGGCAGATTTGAGAGGGAGAAAAGAGTGCCTATGAGAGAGAAAAAGTGTGTGTGCGTGTGTGTGTGTGTGTGTGTGTGTGTGTAAGGCTTCCAACTTTCTCCTTTTATCTAACAAACCTGTCTTGGCTGCTGAAGGTCACAGTGAGAAAGGCCGCATCATTCACCTTAAATCAGAGAATGAAAGCTTACCCTCCCTCAGGGGTAAAATGTGAATTGTAGATCAATTAAGACACATTTATTTCAATGAGAATCTCTCTCTCTCTCTCTCTCTCTCTCTCTCAGACATGCTTTCACTCTTTCTCTCCGTCTCTATTGCGCTCTTTTTTGTGTTTAGGTATGTTTCTCTTTCTCTCTCACACACAGTGCTCAAGGTAGATATTTAGACAAAATCCACGACTCCCCCATTAAAGGTGCTGTCCTTGAGAGCTGTCTGGCTCCAGGTTATGTTGATAATGAGGTGCACAATACTCTTAGGAGTCATTTTCTGGGACTGCAAATGTACCCAAAGCAAGAGTGCAAGTGTGCAGTGACGATGAATCGATGAATCCAATAGTAGTTCCCCTCAGAGTTGCTTCAGATGGACTCGGTGCTCACTCATAAAAACCTGCTTTGCATAATAACAATAATGGTTATAATAAAAAATAATACAAAGCAATATTATAATATTATGAAATATTAGAAATATATTTTGACAAGTAATTTTTTTCTCATTTCAAATGTATTCTTAATTTTAGCTATTTTAACGTTTTGATTTCCATAAGATCTTACAGACCTCACAGGCCAACAGTTCGAAAAATTCCTTGCATAGATTAGTCTCAGATTGTACATGAGATTTTTTTTAGTTGTCACCACAAAGACTTTGAAGACAGGAAGGCAGGAAGAACCCAGTGACACTGGTGACTTTGGTGGGTTTGGAAGAGATGATTTTAGTAGAGTCTAGAATGGATAGTTCTCCCTCTCCCTCTCCCTCTCCATTTCTCTCTCTCTCTCTCTCTCTCTCTCTCTCTCTCTCTCTCTCTCTCTCCCTCGCTGTCCTGATGTGCGGTTTCACTGGATGCTGATGCTCACGGTGACTGTCTCTGCCCCTGCGTTCCCTCCATCATCTCCACGGCCGACCGCTGCTTTCCTGGAGTCGCTAAAATTGAGTTATGTGGCATTTATTTGAAAACCCAATAATTTTAGATTTTTTTTCCATGGAGGGTGGAGGTGCAGTATTTCCATACGCCAGCTTGTTTTTCCTGAGCTTTCAGAAAGAGCGAAGGAGAGAGAAAGAAAGAGGGAGAGAGAGAGAGAGAGAGATCAGAGGAAATACTCAGAAATGAGTAACTCCACAAAGTGTGGATTGAAAGGATAAGGAGATGGGCATTTTCTAACCTCAGTATTGGCTGTTTATGAGGGTCATCATATGAGAACATTAATACATCCATCATAGAAATCAAGAGTTCTGTACCTCTCAGATTGCTACTTGACCCTTTGATGTTTGAAAATGGGCCTAAAAGTAAATAAAATGATTTATTATTTCACCATATTATGCCAATATATCGAACATATTGACTATTTAAATGTACTTTTTTCCCCCCTAATAAATATTCCCACCCTAGACCTCAAGCAGATAGTGGGCACAGTATTTGGAGGGCAGTTTGAATAGTCTGTTATGAGTGCCCTGAGAGGGAGTACAGCCCGTGCTGTCCTGCTCTCATCCACTCTGCTCCTCTCTGCTCTGCTCTTCTTCTCTTCTCTTCTCTTCTCTTCTCTTCTCTTCTCTTCTCTTCTCTTCTCTTCTCTTCTCTGTTGTGGTGTTCATTTCAGGAGGGCAAGACAATGCCTCTCTTACATCTGAATTCTAATGAGGCCAAAAAGGTGATTCAATGCAAACAACACCTCTCCTTTTGAGCTCTCTCTCTCTCTCTCTCTCTCTCTCTCTCTCTCTCTCTTTCCTGCTTACTCCTTGTCTCTCCCTCTCTCTCTCTCTCTCCCTCTCTCTCTGACTGTCTCTCGTCACACTGCAAGTCAAACAGACATTGATCTCTCAACTGAGGAAGGTGACCTACAACACCTCTCAAAGTCTTAAGCTTTTTCAAGTGTTGGGTGTATATCTCGAGGCCAGAACGCTGAGAGCAGTGTCATAATCTGGAGGAGGGCACTTGAGAGCGATGAGAGTGACGCATTAAGAGGCTATTGGCCTGTGAAGGAGACTATGCGGCGGTGCTGACCACAAAAATGAACCTGAACGTGTTTCCAGGCATTACGCTCTGCACATGTGACGTTCTGTGGGTTCAATAGAGGTTGGTCTGCTGTATTTGTGGGTATGTGTCTTTGTGTGTGTGTGTGCTGTGTCTTTGTCTGACTGTATGTGTGTGTGTGTGTGTGTGTGTGTGTGTGTGTGTGTGTGTGTGTGTGTGTGTGTGTGTGTGTGTGTGTG
>JASCQY010000258.1:10405187-10412687 GCA_030264315.1 Sardinella tawilis
AGTTTGTCTTTATGGAGCTTTTTACTTGTGTTTATTTTTTTTTATTTGTTTTTTTGTGTGTTTTTTTTTATTTGTGTGTGTGTGTGTGTGTGTGTGTGTGTGTGTGTGTGTGTGTGTGAGAAAGAGAGCGAGAGAGAGAGAGGGAGTGTGAGAGTCACTTTGCAAAAGAGTGCCTGTATTGTAGAAGAATGCCCAGTCTGCACTATCTGTGTCCTTGTGGTGTTCCAAAATAATTCATAAAATGATGCTGTGAGTTTTACCTTTAAATGAATAACAGCTGTTAATGTCTCAGGAGTGATTATGAAATATTTTATTTTCCAAACACACTGTCATTTAGTATTGGACAGAGTAGAGTAGAATACAGTGATATATATATGATCTGTAAAAGTATTAAGAAAATACTAAAAGAAAGCAAATTTAGGTTTAGGTAAACCAGTTATATGTTATATGTTTATTGGATACTTTGCTTTGGAATGGGCATTTTTGTTTAGATCACATTAGAGGCAATTTCAGTAAGATATGTATGGATTATAATTAATTTTTTTTTTCTCTCTCTCTCTTTTATTCGAAAGCTTCTCTTTCCTGGCATAAACTGATTAAAAAAGGGAGCAAATTCATAATTCAGCAGCATGTGGTCATACTTTGTTATTCTCTTTTTTAAAGTATCCTTAGGTATCGCCTCTTTAAGAAAAAACACAGCTCTGCACACAGGCGCTGCAGGAACACTAACACGGGCCCATAGTTGCTGATCAGCACTATTTAGTGAAATGTATTCTGGGAAGAGCACCCATCTCCGTCTCCTCAGGCGCACCCCCAGGCCCTGCCTCCCCCCTTCTCTCTTTTCCCCGTTCTCTCTCTCTCTCTCCCCCCTCTCTCTTTCTTTCTCTCCCTCTCCCTCTGTGCTGCAGAGGTTCCTCTCCTCCTCCATTTGCTTGTTAGTATTATTCTGTGTGTCTAATTAAACTTAGCCTCCGATAAAGTCGCTCCCCGTTACGAGCTGGTTAATGCTGCCGAGAACAGTGGCTGCCTCTGTGCTCCAGAGATGGCTCTTAAAAAAAAGTAGAAGACGAAAAAGGAAAAAAAAAAAAACGAGGCAAAAACCCCCGGCGCAGACGACACGCTGGCTTTTGTTGTGCTGTTTATTTTCGTCTCCTCTCCCGTCTCACCTCCCTGCTCTCCTCCGTCACCCCGCCCCCAGGTGCTCCCAAAAAATTTTGGGAGGCTCCTTGCCAACTCCCACTGTTCACTGTTGGGTCATTAAAAAAAAGACGGCCTCCGTCTTGCCGTCTCTGTAACACATGCAGCAGGGAGACCGGAGCTGTGAGCCCTCCTTCTCTCCTTCCCTCCCAGCCTCCCCCTTCCAGCTCCAGCTTTGCCAGAGTTCCTACAGGCCCTCCGAGTGTCTGACCACCACTTAGCCTCAACTGTCTTTGTGACGTTTTTAAAGGCTGCAGTATGCATTTAGCTGGCATGAGTTTGAAGTCTTGTGCATGTTGTTTTCAAGCAAAGTATATAGTAGCCATTAATGCATGGAATTATGCTTTAAGACATATCTTTGCATAGGTAATTTACCGCTCTACGGTTTCTTACGATTATTTTATATTAGTTTAGACAGACAGGATTTTCTTTTACGTTTTTATGTTTCCAAAGTGCCACGCTATATTCCTCGCTGAGACTTCACCTTCAAATGGCACACCTTCCCTGCTTACCTTGATGAATGACCTCACGGGCGCAAAAGTGCTGAAGTTTCCACTTGCTCTGTCTGTTTGTGGTGCGGAGATATTCATTTCCAACCCAGCAGCTTGGGCCACTGAGGGAGGAAACGCAACTGGCCAGCACTTCCTTCTTCCACTCATCCTCTCCTGTAAAAACTTCACTTATTTATGCACTTGCATGGATTTATTCATATTAGTCAAATTGACGCAGTACTGTAGGTAATTTTGTATTTTTAATGTTTGTCAATTTAGTGAACAAATCTCTATATATTTTAATGAATAGATACATGTGATTGATGTCTTATATCAGGTAACATATGCTGAGATTTTTTTTTTCCTTAGTGACATGGCATAAAACAGTGCACTTAACATAACATGATATAACATAGTCACAGAAATCACACACACAAACACACACACACACACACACACACACACACACACACACAAAGAAAACAAATATCCAGTAACAATTTTTTTTTTCTGTTTGGGGGGAAAAATACTCCCTCCTTCCATCCTCCATCTCACCTAAAGAAAAGTGTGATTTAAGGTTATGGGGGCTCGCACAGGCGTGGTGTTGCCATTTGATTTAGCTTGCTCTCCCACACCGAAAGCACCAGGCCCGTGCGGTGTTCCGTGTTGTTGTATCTAAAGTGCTCGCAAGCAAGAGAACGGGGCTGTTGTTGTTGATGCCATTTGTCTCGTCCTAACGTGTGGTTTAAAGCTCCGATGCATCAATGCGCCCCTGCTCCAGCCATTCATAACTGGAGGGGGGCAAAGAGCCCTCAACACTGAGCTATTGCCACACATAAAAGGATTGTGTCCACGGCTTTATGTCTAAGTGCACATTACTTACAACCCACACTTAATGCTCTGGGCACCAACATATATATTTTTAATAACTGCAAACATAATGGCCCCCACAAAACCAAGATCTAACTCTTCTCTCCCTCTCTCTCTCTCTCTTTTTTCTTTCTTTCTTACTTTCTCTCTCTCTCTCTCTCTCTCTCTCTCTCTCTCTCTCTCTCTCTCTCTCGCCTCCATTGCTCTTGAGGTGGAATGTGCATGTTTTTCCCGTCCTCACGGCCTGTGTTTTCATTTTAATGGACTGTGATTTTGCTCTGTGATGTGAAAAAAATGGGGCAAATATTGAATTGATTGAATTCAACCGCTTGCAGTTTGCAAAAGCTACACATCACATGCAATGCGCATAAACCACAATTCCATGTTGTTTCTTAAAGTGTTTTTGGGGATTAAGTAGACCTTGTTACATATCAGTTTGCACTTACGTACGATACCGTTTTTCCTCTTTTCAACTGCAGCACTTTATCGCTTAGCCAATATAACTGGGGGATTTTAGTCTCCCTTGGCTCAACTCACACTGACAATATTTTGTATCAAATTAATAAATGCTTCGCCTCACTGGAGCCAGAATTGTAACGCTAGCATTCCATAGATTTAAAGCACACATTGCTTTTGTAATACACTAAATTAAGTCATTTTTTCCCCTATATGTCGGTTAATATATTTTTGTGGCTGGAGTCATAAATCAATATATGTAGAAAATGAGCAGCTGGGTCTACAGTAAAGTGGATGAATGTTTTAACCTCTAGAGAGTAGAGGCGGCCAGGTCAGCTTTGAACTGACACGATGTGGCAGCGACAGGGGTGAGAGGCTGACAGTAATAGGTTAGAGGTGGACGGAGACAGAGAGACAGAGAGAGGGAGAGAGAGAGAGAGACAGAGAGAGTGAGAGAGAGAGAGAGGAAAAAGCACAGCGGCTGCCCTCATGATAGGATAGCGGCTTCAGTCTGCACTGCTGACAACTCTACAAATGAGTGCCGTCTCCGTGGAGATGTGACATTACTGCTCGGGGGCCGCTCTAGCCGAGTCTCGGTGGAGCACTGATGGCCCTGTGCTCGTGACAGCTGTGTAGTGCACTTGCCCCAATACTGAACTCACCGCTCCTAAGCTCCGATACCTTCTCTGTTTAGGACACCCGGAGATGGAGGAGCATAGTGAATATGGGCCGAGGGCTGCTTCTACTTCTGCCATCCGCTCACAGCCTAGCCTGTGTACCATGCCTCCCTATGCCCATGTGCAAGTGTGTGTGTGTGTATGAGTGTGTGTGTGTGTGTGTGTGTGTGTGAGAGAGAGAGAGAGTGTGTGTATGCTCCTTGTAACTGTATGTGTGTGTGTGTGCAAGTTGGTGTATGTGTGAGTGAGTGTGTGTGTATGTGTGTGTGTGCGTGAGTGTGTGTGTGGGGGTGCTCGCGCGCGCACATTAGTGTGTGTGTTGGTGTGTGTGTGTGTGTGAGCATGGAGAGGCAGCCAAGCGAGCCCGGCGGCAGCAGTGCCGTAATTGCCCTAATCAAAGGTCTTAATCAGAGATTAGTGTTTGCTCTGCAGTCCCACACTAAAACAGCAGCTGGTAATGACAAGTGGCTGGACTAGGGAGGGAGGGAGGGGGAAAGAGGGGGGGGGGCATGACCCCCCACCACACACACACTCACACACACACACACACACACTCACACTCTTTCCTAAGACTGCAGACGTGCTGGATGTGTTCCATGGTGTGGTGGAGGTCAGGGAAAAGAGAGCGAGTCCCAGGAGAGGGAAGGGGATGGGGGAAGAGCGGAGAGAGATAGCCTAGTGGTGGAACGGCAAGAGTTGTCTCAGGACATGCTGTGTTGATTTAACTTATTAAACACAATGGCTTCAGTTATAATGCTACAGCTGAATGTACTCAAGTAAGGTTAAGGAAATTCTGAGTTACGATTATATGTGCACATTTACAACTCGATGATTTCACTCTTTCTGAGATTAACTTCTCACCTGAGGATTGCTTTTTTTTGTCGGTTGTGTGTTGGTTTTTCAGCTTTAACACATCATATTTTCACAACATACTTTATTCATACTTTTGGTCAAAGTGTCTAATTCCACCATGTGGCGCTGACTCAATAAAGACAATAGATTCCCCCACTTGTACAAATGCGGTGATCCACTAAGGCAACGTGTTGCACGTCTGACAGTGGACTTCGACGACTACATGGTGAGATCTGAACGGGTGATATGGAAAGATGAAGAGAATGAGAGGAAGAAGGAGGGAAGAGTGAGGGATGGCGAAGGAGAGAGAAAGAGAGGGAGAGCAAGAGAACGGCAAGAAGTGGGGAGCGAGGGAGGGAGAGACGGAGCGAGTGAGTATATAGAGAAAGGAGAACAGCAGGAGCTTTGGAGCCTGTGTGTCTGCTTCTTGCGTTTTCCAGTCCAGACATAACTGGTGTGTTTACAAGGCTCAGTGGCTCTTACTGTTAAATTATTGGAGAGGAGGGGAGGGAAGGGTGGTCGAGGGAAGGGGGGGGGGTTGGTGGAGGAGGAGGAGGAGGAGGAGGTTTGAATAGTTCCCTTCTCTCCTTCTTCCATAGTTATGGTTAACCAGCAAAAAAGAATGCTCTTTCTGTGTTTAATTACAGACTATAGTAGCTGTCACCCTGCAAAAAGGACCATTCCTTGCGGGATTGTACTTTTAAAATAAGACCAACAAGACAAAAAAAGGGGGGAGGGGGGCAACAAACAGCGACACTTTTTTTTTTTTTTTTTCTTAAACTTGCACAAAGCTGCGAGGGTCTTGCCCTTCACACACTACTCTAAGAAATGTTTGCTCACAGCTGAGTGAGAAGCAGCTTCAGGACTGTCTTCCATGCAATGTTCAGTGTATGCACATTAGAGACTAAGCCTAATGGGTTTCCTGCTGCAAGAGTCCAGTAGGATGCTATCTCTGTGAGTGATCTCATGCCTGTCTGCTGCGGGGCTCATCATTCAACCCCCTTAGGCAGTAAAGGTATCCAGGTATCCTGCCAAAAAAAAAAAAAGCCCCTTTACCGCTTCCTCATGCTCTGCTCAACTGTGAGGATTGACTTATCTGCTCCCTTGCACTCTGAGATACGCACTCACACACACACACACACACATCCCAGGAAAAAAAGAAGAAAAATATCCTATTGAGTGGTTTAAGAAAAAAAAATCAGGCAACACTGCAAACCAACAACCAAAGAAAGAAAGAAAGAAATCTTTTCACTTTGGTCTCTGTTGGGAAACAATCTCTCTTCTCCTCGTCTCCCGTTTGCGGTGGCGGTGCAGATAGCAAACCTCTCTGTCCATCTTTCCTGCCGTCTAATCTCTAGTCTGGGCCGATCGCCGTGAGAGGAGAGGTCACGCCGTATCTCTCGACCGTCTCCTCGCAGCGCAACTTGAAGGCGGGCGGCTCCGCTCCCTGCTCTGCTCCGCTTATCATAACACGTTTATCCCCCCCTGTAAGCCGCCACTGGAGCTCTCTGTTAGGCCTTGACATGAGCACAAGCTAGACGAATGCATCGCCCTGCTCTCTCTCTCACTCACTCACTCACTCACTTACTCACTCACTCTGACTCTCGATAGCTCGCTGTTTCAGTCTCTTTTTCCGCTCACTATAACACACACACACACACACACACACACACACACACACACACACACACACACATGCACTCACTTGCCCTATCTCTCCCTCTCTCTCTCAGCACACACATTCACACACAAACACACACATATATACACACATGCACACACACTCACACACATACACACATGCACATACACACACACACACACTTTTCTCTTTCTCTTCCTCACAGAGGAAACACCGAGCACACAGGAGATACTGTAAGTCTATATACAGCTATAGCTTCAGCTCTGTGTGTGGAGAGATGAGTGAGACTGAAGCGTGGCATAAATACAATCCCCCCCCCCCAAAAAAAACTGTAGCTTTTCTGTCTGGCTGGATCAGACATTGTGGGTCCATTAGCCCATCACTCTCATCTCTCCCACTGTCCAGAAAAATAGGGTCATCTACACTTCGCTCTCCACTTTCCTCTGAAAGTGGCTCTTCCCTTTTTGGCCACTCAGCAGAAGCCCTGTTTAAGATCATCGCCTTTCCTTTCCTTTCCTCCCCTCCTGCCTCTCTCACCTCTCTCACCATTCACACACACACACACACACACACACACACACACACACACACACACACACACACACACACACTTATCCCAATCCTTTGTCCCACTCCATTGTACTCCATTGCTCTGCAGTTCTCATCAGACTGTATTTTTTTGTTTTGTTTAGTCTTGTTTAATGACAACATCTGTGTAGTGAATAGTGTGAATGCATGACATAAAATACCCCCCCCCCCCCCAGTGTCCCTAGTGTGACTGCATGTGACAGGAGAATCAGGAAAGGTGGATTTTAAGTTCAGTCCATTCTCTGCTCATGTGTTCACTTCCAATGTGAAGACACCAGAACATTGCATTGATTTACCCTTCCACAGCCAATGGAAGTCTAAGAGAAAGCTTCTTGGACATTGACATACAGTGTCTTTGATTAAGAGGAAACATTATTCAGAGACGACTGCAGTTTCCTCTTCACTTCACTGCCTCTGGGCTGACAGGAGGTTCTGAAGTGATATGTGTGTGTGTGTGTGTGTGTGTGTGTAGTCCAGTGTTGGGGCTCAAGCTTTAACTGAACCTTTGTCTCTCTTTCTCTCTGTGTCCTTACTGTCTGTCCATCTGTATTTCTATCTCTTTCTTTCTGTGTCTGTCACTCTTTCTTCTCCACACACACACACACACACACACACAGATAGATAGATAGAGAGAGCCTTTCCGTCTTGCTGCCATCTATTTTATTTATTTATTTTTTTCAAATTCTTCTGTGAAATTTATCACTTGCCTGCATGTGTCACGGTCTCC
>JASCQY010000258.1:10530436-10543019 GCA_030264315.1 Sardinella tawilis
TAAGGGACACTTACACTCCTGTCAATGTCAGACCAAAAGAAACACATATGGGCCTACATACACACACACACACACACGCACACACACACACACACTTTTCCAAGCTTGTCTCTAACTGCATAAAACTACAAGTTATCACTATTAAATCATTTTAAAATTCACCCACATTCTAATTTCCTCATATGACAAATAGCGCTGATTAGCATGAGTCAATAACACTATTTGAGGTGCCTTTTTGTGGTTCTTTTACAATAACAGCACAGGGTGAGCACCGTGTGTGTGAAGTGTGTCTGCAGTCTGCCAAAACATGATGAGAAAAACAGGAACAGAGCCGTATGTTCACACATGACCTTATAGCCTTTGAAGCCCAAGTCTTCCTTTGTCTTTTTCTCTCTGTTTATCTCTCTTTCTTTCTGACTATGTTTCTGTCACTCTTGCTCACATTCACTCTCAAAAACATACCAGGCACATCACACACACATACAGTACACACACACACACACACACACACACACACACACACACACACACACACAGACACAGAGAGAGAGAGAGACAGAGAGAGAGAGAGAGAGAGAGAGAGTTTTCTTTCTCTTTTTCACTCGGTGCCATTCTCATTCAGAAATGCCCCATCTCGCTCACAAACACATTAAAGGCCACCAGTTGTCTCGGTGGTAGCCCAACTGGTTGTAAACAGTTCCAAAATAGAGAAGTAATGTTCAGCTGTATGACAAAACAACAGCATAAACACCTCTGAGAATGGCCACACGATAATTAGATTTTTTTTTACCTCTTTTACTCAATCATACTGTATACGCTAAGATCTGCTCCCATTCACAATGTTTTGCATGGAATCACATTCAAGTTTTACAAAGAGGAATTACTCGTCGAGAGATCGAAGTTCCTGATTCCCGAACTCCAGTAAGATGACCTTTGACCTGTGACGGGTGCAAAGAATCCCTTTGTGATGACAGGTGTGGGTTGTGAAGGTTGAGTCACACCTAGGTCAATGTCACTGCTATTTCAGATTGGCCTGGCCTGTATTGTAAAACCAGTGGCTAGCACTACAGTATGTTTGTTATTCACACAGTGCACTTGACATTATTGTTTACATTTTTTGTTTGTTTGTTTGTTTGTTTGTTTGTTTGTTCCTGATAAGCATATGAAGGGGATTTATTCTACAGGGGCTAATCCTTTCTTGCAAATGCAGGGCTTGTGCCACAAATAAAGATTTTCAAGTAGCCCATAAACACAGACAGCATCAATATTGCAACTTGAGATATTGTTACACAAACACATGTCAGGAGGATATTAAGAGTGTTTTGTGGGAATCTGCAGAAGGAAATCTGATTACGGTAACAAAGGCTTCAAACGTGCTGACCAACTTGCTAAAAAATGATCAGCATAGAATGGAGGCGATATGCCCAAAATGAGTTACAGTATATCCATTCAGCTTATTACATCCGATCCTTCCTTACACACATGCAATATTTCACCTGAGTTTGCATTAAGGTCGAATAAAAGGAAATATGGAAGAATAATTATGGCAAAGCATGTTGATATTGTTTATGAGCACAGGTGTAGGGTAAGGCCTGTGGAAATGACAAACTGATGAGTCCTAACATTTAAACAACACCACATTTGGTGGAATTGTGCGATGGGAAAACTCTCTCTTTCTCTCTATCTCTCCCTCTCTCTCTTTCTCTCCCTCTCAAATTTAATAAATAAATAAGGCATGCAGGAGCTGCAGCCCCACTACAAGTGTAGTTGCTGGAGGCTTTGCGTGCCCCTGCTTCATTCCTGGGGGGGATGTGAGCTTTTAATTGATGTGTTTGCGAGGAGCAAGGAGCCTGTGATTTAGAAAACAGCTGTGCGAATGGGCAGGGAGGGACTCACGATCACACTGTACTGTGCATGTGTGAGTGAGTGAGTGAGTGAGTGAGGAAAAGAGAGGAGAAAAGAGAAGAGAAACAGAGAAAGACGATAGGAATACATGGAGAGAGTACAACTGGAAGGAAAAAAGAAAGAACGAAAGACAGAAAGAAAAAAAGAAAGAAAGACAAAATACAGGGAAAAAAAATGACCAAAAGAAAAGAAAATACAGAGAAGGAAGAAATAAAAAACAAGGGGGGACAAAGAAAGAGAGGGGGCTTAGTGGATAACAGAGAGAGAGAGAGAGAGAGAGAGAGAGAGAGAGAGAGAGAGAGAGAGAGAGGCCCCCTTCAGCACCTGGGCGTGCGTGGAGTCCAGCTGGCAGGCAGCTGCTCTGGCTCTGAGGTCAGCGTCTCCTCCCCTGGGCCCAAAGAGGTAGGCGGTGGGGCGGTGGGGGGGTGGGGGGGGCAGAGGAGCGCTTTGGGGATCCAGGTGGCACAGAAAACACTGGGTGGGAGGTTCGGCCTGACTGCACCTGGAGGCCTGACCGTGACAGAGTCTACAGAGGGCCCGGCAAAATCCCCTCTGAGCCCCAGATTCCAAACAGGAGCGTCAGAGGCCATCCTCTATGGATGAGACCATCGGAATGATTAGCAACAAGGACTGCCACCAATTGACACTAGCTGACATAAAACTCTGAGCTTTTACAGGCTGCACACAGAATATTTGCATGGCCTGTGCCCTCATTAGATGTTTTACACAGCATAAAGGAGTTTATCACACACAGCCCCAATATCCAAAAAAGCCAAAAAAAAAAAAAATGTAGATTGAAAATAGACTAAAATTCTCTATGTAACAGTTGTAGTTCCAAAGTGTAAAACAGCCATGCAGAAAATGTTTCAAGTCGTCAGGTGTTCAGTGCTGTAAGAGAAAGTGAAGTGAATGAAGGCAAAAGCATATGAATAATTTGTGTATGATAATTTGAGAGGGGATTAGAACCACAAAGCTCTCCCCTGCTCTCCCCCTCCTCCGCAAGTCTCTTGTTGTCTTCCACTCCCCCTCAGCTCGACTGCAGCAAACCTCGGTGAGCAGGTGTTGATTAAATGCTAGATAACGGCAGTCTGCTGAGCCGACTGCCAGCCCCTCCAAAAGTTCACTGCAGGCAATACACACAGGCTTTGCTTTCCCATCAGTCCCTGTGTCTGAACAAGTTTGCTGTCGGACAGGATAAACCTACCACTATCTCTCCCTCACCCCCCCCCCCTCTTTCTCTCTCTCTCTCTCTCACTCTCTTATTCACTCGACTCTTCTCCAGGAGCTCATCTGAGCCTGCAGCCCCGATAGCGTGTTTGTGTGTAATTCCATTAACCTTTAGACAGCGAAGTGAACCTGTTTAGTCTCTCGCTCCTGACAAAGTTGACAGAGCTGAGGGGGAGAGAGAGAGAGAGGGAGGAAGGATGAGAGAGAGAAAGAGAGTGTGAGAGAAAGAAAGAGAGAGAGAAAGATGGGCCTCCCACACATCTGCTGTGGGTTAACACTGGCGCTCGACAAACATTTACCTACAGGGAGCTCAGGCACGCGGCGGCGGTGGAGCCTCGGGTGGGGAGGCCAAGGGGTCATTCTGATTCCCATTGAGTTCATGACAGAAGCCACGGCCAGGAATGACACACTGTTATGATATATATCTTCATCTGCCCAGAAATCTGTGTGTGTGTGTGTGTGTGTGTGTGTGTGTGTGTGTTAACATAAGGCATTTGTGCAATCCTGTAATATGCTTACACATCAGTGTTTATAACTGTAAATCTGCTGTGCTATATTCCAGGTATTCTAATATGTGAAGAGATCTTTTGTTCCACAGTATATATATATATATATATATATATATGTTCAATTTGAGGGGAGAGAAAAGCATTGTAGTGGGTACTATAGATGTTTTGCATTTAGAAGGGAGCATTCTAAAAGCAGGTTCAAAATCACATTTAGATTTTAGGTTTAGGTTTATTCTACTTTGAGGCTTTTGTTTTGAAATCCTCCCTCCCATGATTAAATGATACTTCACATGTTCTGGCCCTATTGTGCACCTGCATATATGCAGGCATGCATGCAACTCCCCCTACTTAGAAATATCTGCGGATTCACAAATGCGTGTATGTGTGGGTGGGTGTTTGTGTTCCTTTCCACGCGCGTTTGTTTTTTGTACTTGCAAACACAAACAAACATGCACACACACAGAAACACGCACGCGCACACACACACACACACACACACACATACACAGACACACATTCAGAGAACCACAGCAGCCCTCTAAAAGCCTGTCCATCCTTTCCCAATTAATCTAATTACATGGCTCAGAGCCCTGTCTGAGATTTTTACCCCACCTACCCTTACCCCTTCCCTTCCCTGCACGCTCGGCCTGCCTGCCTGCCTGCCTGTCAGTGGGTCTGCTTAGACTCTCAGATTAATCTGTCTGCCAGAGGTCCAACGACATGGTGCCTGTCAACAATATTTCACCCATGTGGCGGGGGCAATACAGAACACACACACACACACATACAGTACACACACACACACAAACACATACACACACACATATACACACACACACACACACACCATCACATACACACATATGTGCGCACACACACACACACACACACACACACACAGACACACACAAACATACCGTACGCACACACAAACAAACACACACGCAAACACAGGAAGGAAGGAGGAGGCGAGGTAGTCTGAGACTCAAGTTTATAGAGTTGCCAATTCGGCTCGAGCAACGATCCTTTCGACTGACAGTGTTGAATTGTTTGCCTATAAAGTCTTAAATGTCACTGGCGTGCAGGCCTCAGAGAGTTTCACTGAGAAAGATCTACATGTAGGCCATTCTCTCGCTAAGTGCCCGTTCCAGCGTCACTGGTCAGAGTAAGAGCAGAGCAGCAGATGGGTGGGAGAGGCAGGTTGTGGTGCAGAGTCGGTCGTAGGAGCTTTGATAGAAATATAAATGGCACTGGGGTTTGTTAGATCGCATAACGCGCAACGATTAAATGACCGCGTCTAAGCCCGACTGTGATGAAAGAAATCCCCTCTCCCTTTCCAAATGGCACCGGCAGCCGCTGAGCCTGCTCCGTGCTCCGTGCTCCTGCTTCACGCTCCTGCCCAAAAAGCTTGACAGTGGTTGTGGGAGAGCTTAACCCAGTTTGGCCTTGGGAAAGCAGCTCCGGCACGCGTCTCAAAGGGAGCGCCTCCTTTGCATTGTGCTGCGTGGTGCGGCGAGGCACAGCGCGGTGCTGCCAAAGCCCTCGCAGTCAAGGCTCCTCTTGGAGGAGAGCTGCATCTGACAGACTTGGGGAGAGGGGTGTATGTGTGTGTGTGTGTGTGTGTGTGTGTGTGTGTATGTGTGGGAGGGGGGGTGTTCCAGGGCGTTTGACGGCTCTCGTTAAGGCTATCGACGTTTTTTTAATACCACCGAGTGCTCTTAAGATCTACAGCCCCCCCCCCCCCAACACCACCCTCTTGCCCCCCTCCCGCTCTGTTTCCGGCCCTCCGAAGACTCGCAGTGTTCTTAATAGGTTATACCTCGTGCGATTCCGGGGCTTAAGCAAGCTCCAGTAGTACCCACGCTCCCCCTCGATTAACCTGTTACCTGCCATAGAGCATGATGGGAAAATGCGTGCTGCCCGGCCCCCGACTCTCTTAGCAACAGCATTTCTATTGATTGGGAGTATGTGTGCCAAATCCCCACTCACAAGCTTGCATTCATAACACACTCGCTCACTTCAAATCCATTATTTCAAGGAAGTTAGGGGGGTTTCTTCGCCCCCTCACAAGTTAACTTCAAAAAACTTCCAGCGCGGCCTACATTCGCTATTTCTAATTGGGTTAATGAGACATGAATTTACACACGGTGGCGTGGAGTAAAACCATGACAAAGCCGAACACGAAGCTCCTCACAGGTCATGCAGTCGAAAGAGATTCCATACGTGACCAGCGTGAGCAGTTACTCAAACACACGCACTCCCACTACAGTGACTATGTGACTGAGAGTGGTGTCACACTGCACATGAATCATTGTGCAATAGTGAGTTCCAGGAATTCAGGGCCGAAGCATATTTAGAACCGAAACTAAACTTTTCATTTGCATAATCACCTCAGCCCTGCTCCACCTCATATCAGCCTCTATCTCTGTCATTTTGTTGGTGTTCTGTTCTGTATACAGGTAATATGCTCTCTGCTTGCTATTAGTCTCTAGAATACTGTTTGTCTTAAGAAATTTATATCTGAGATACAAATTGTCACCTTCACTTAACCTTTGCTTACCTACCACTTCAAGAGAAGAATGCACCATGTTGTTGGGGAGGAGGGGTGGTAAGCTAGTTATTCATAGTTACAGAAATGTATCACCGGAAACCACTATCTGAATATCTGCAAGAGGTCAAAGCCAAAAGGAAAAACAGAATGTTCCTCAGAGCAGTCTCACCCACCAGATGAAAGAATATGATACCAAAACATTTGTCTCAAGGTTATTTATGTAAAAGTTTTCAGGTGTGAAAAAATGGTGTATGAAAACCATGAAACTGACAATATCGCAATAGTTTGGAGTTATTCTAACTTAAAAATAGTAATGGATTGCATGCAATAAAATAACATAAAATCAACTTTTGCCATATATTACATTGATTACCTGATTACCATGATTACCTGAACTTTATACTTTATTGCTTTGCACCTATCTGTTTCTTAGATAGGGTTAAGATGATCACTGCAGGAAATGGTGTCTGCAATGATGTGACGCCCAAGGACAGAGGCATGTTTGCCACCGCTTGTTGCTCACATAGACAAAGCGGAGAGAAATTTCCAGTGTACCTGTTACCAGTCTTTACCAACCTCATGTTTAAACCGCTGCAAATGAATTTCCTGCTTTGTTCTTTCCAGTTGAGGCCTGTTATCAGAGGCATACAAACGATCTTTCAAACGACTTGGAACAAAAGAGACGAGCGGAAATCCTTAATTACATACGCAATAAAACGATAAAGTAAAAAAAAAATAATAATCTTGCAAGCAGATACCCTTGATGGTTCACTCACGGCCAAGATGGTCTGGAGATTGATAAGTAACGCAAGCTCTTTTTTTTCCCTCTCTTCCATGGGTGATCCGTATGTAATTCGATCAATGCTCACATTTTGCTATTTAGCTCTTAATATGAAAAGATTAAAGGTAGCCCCGAAAAGGATTAAATATTCATTTAAAAGAGCAGCAGCGTGCGGCCACTCTATCCGTGAAAAGGATTAAGAAAACTAATTAGCTGGAATTTGCATCCCAGGCTAATTGGGCGTGCACGTTAAGGAGGGCGGAGGAATCTTGAGGGTTCAAGGGAGTTTGCTTCCAATCTTATTTATTCATCTATCTGTCCAGTCTGGCAAAGAAAAAAGGAATGAAATGGGATTGCTAGGATATTACCCCAGCTAATATGGACGAGCCAAAAGGCTAATTGAACTCTTCATGGTAAAAATTGACATAGCCTTCTTCGACCATTTGGAAAACTCTTAAAATAATTTTCAATTTGAAGATGCTATTAACCTCCTGGCACACGTTGATAACACTGATGATAAATCAGTTATTTTGGTAAAAAAAAAAACAAAAAACAAAAAAAAACATTAAAGATTGTTAATCCACACGACAAGGTATGATCCCCACTCCCTTGATTTCTACATGAGATCAGTATCCAAAGAGTCATGTGCTGTCGCTACAAAGTGGATTGTGCACCCCCCCCCCCCCATTCCCCCGTCTCCACTGCCAGAGCTACTCAGCCATGAGTGTCACGTGTCTGCTGAACCATACAGATAACAACTGCTCACCTGCAAACACACTGCAAGTGGACAGGTGTTTGGCCATATGCAAAGGACAATATAAGCAGTGGGGTGTGTGTGTGTGTGTGTTGGGGGTGTTGTGTCCCAAGCACACACTCATTGTGTGTGTACAGCGTAGGAGACCAGCAACTGTCCGGTATATGTGCACGCTTGTGTTAGCATGCACCTTTCTTGTTTATCAGTATTGCATGGCTGTGATAAAATATACATGTGAGTGTGTGTGTGTGTTTTAGATGTTGTCGTTGACGGAGCGTCTTGTGTGGGCGAGCGAGTGAGTGAGTGAGTGAGTGAGTGTGGTGTGCACAGGAGTGGCTCTCGGACATGTGACACATGCGAGAGGGGAGGGCCACACTGCGGGTGGAAAAAGGAGTGGGAGTTTGTGAAAAATGCTCTGAGCTCGCTTGTCAGACACAAACACACTCTCTCTCTGCCTTTTTTATACATATGTATTCACACACACACACACACACGCACACCCACAAATACACACTCACTCATACGCACACTCTCAAGCACATAGACACACACACACACACACACACACACACACACACACACACACACATTGTTACACTGACTGAACTAAACCCCTCTCACTTAACCGATAATGTCTTGCGGTCGGCGTGTTGCTACAGCATTTGCTATAATGACCCATTTAGCTGAATGTCACAGCATGACAAACACTCTCATGACCATTTCTATGCAAGGCTCCAGCCATGACATTTTTGCTGTACAGACTAAATTAGGAGTCCAATATCTCACCTGGTGACTACCACCATCAGGTCACACGACGACAGTACCTGGAATTGCTCTTTGCTTCAAATGGACCCTGCAAATGACAATCAGGAGGTCAATTTATTTATAAAAAAAAAAAAGAAAGAAATTACAGGGTGAAACGGTCAAGTCTATCCATATCTCTGTGCATTAAAGATAGACAGGTAGCACTAGGAAAGGGCATGCCAGTGTGACTGCAGTCAGTCTCGGGCACAGACGAGCGCATTTGAATATCTGACAGACGATGAAAGTGCTGCCATTAAAACGTCCGAGGCATGTTTCAGGAGTGAAATGGGGAGATAAAAACGAATTCCCCGGGGTAATCAATATGACTGTGAATTAGCCCAGGGTTTAGGAGAGAGCCTTTCGCTTTTAAAAACCCTCCTCTCCTCAGCTTCACACTGGGTAGAACAACCTTGTGGAAACAGAGGGAGAGCTGGATGTCTTTTTTTTTTTCGCCCGTGTATGTGCCGTGAAAGCCCCGTTGTAAGCGTTCTTTAAGCCTCGTGTGTGGAGGATGAGCACTTAACATGTAAATTGCGTGACCTCCACGGTGGATTCAATCCTATAGCGCGATCACAAGGACTCCGAAGATTTCCCACCCGCAGCTTTTGATCTGGTCGTGACGTCGACCTATGGCATGTAAATAAAACCGTCAACGAGAGAAAACAAAACAAAAGAGCAAAACACAAAGCAAACAAACAAAAACAATAGCCTGAATCTGGCTCGACACACAAACAGAGAGTTAGATCCTGAGCTCGCTGGCCCAGGGGTTAAATTGCTGTCAAGTGGTTTGACGCTGCGCTGAAAATGATTTTGTCACAGGAACAAGGCCGAGGCAGTCAAGCTTGGGATGTCCACCCAGGGGGGTAATGAACTCACTCAGGCAAGGAAAGAAAAAGAGGGAGAGAGAGAGAGAGAGAGAGAGAGAGAGAGAGAGAGAGAGAGAGAGAGAGAGAGAGAGAGAGAAAGAGCAGGAGAAGGAGAGAGAGAGAGACAGTGAGACATGCAGAGAAGAAGGAGGAGAGAGAGAGAGAGAGAGAATGCCTAGGAAGAAGGCAGCAATGTGAAGGGTAACAACAAGCCTATTGGAGGATGAATCCCCTCATGGTGGGTGCATCAGCCAGGAACTGTAGACATGACGCTCACACTGATATAAGAACGACTGTGTCCCAGCGACGCCAACTGTCAACAGCACTGAGGATCTCCTGAATGTCTTTCTCTTTTCTGACACCTGGCCCTTGAATCCGTCTCTCCTCAGCACACAAGCTCAAAACTTATTGTCATGCCTGATGGGGTCTCTCGTCTACCTTGTGCGTTGCATTAAAAATATATGGCAGACTGTTGGGAAGTGCCCTGCACGCGTCTACGAGAGGTGCCGAGACAGGGATGATGGCTCTTTGTTCCACTGTGTTTTAATTTCTCCCCGGCTGTCTTGTGAGACTCTGCTCTGGTGAGACTTGAGAGGTCCATGCCACACTATTAACCACCTTCATTATTTCAAGGCCAAATCAAAGACAGAAAGTGAGAGTGTTCAGCCCTATACTTTAGTCACTAATCGACAGTCGAATTTCACCTATGACTTACCTTGTAGCGTGAGCAGTGGCTATATCATACTTTGCATGGCATTCTGTGATCCATAAAAAAATGAAAAAAAAAAACAACAAATCCTGAAAAAAAAATTAGAGAGAAAATAGATATACTATCATGGACATACGCACAGTGAAAAACAAACAGCTTGTGCTCAACCTCTGAGTGCAGTGGCAACTTTTTCTGAAATAAAAACAGATCGAGCACTTGTCTGCAGTTGGAGATTTATTCTGTTTGCCAACACGAACCGTGTAGGCTGTTGAGGAATTTGGAGACAAATATCAACTTATGATTTCCAAGCCAGAATTTTACGAACTCCTGACCCTCTACCTGGGGCATTAGCTTGAACATGTACACACACAGAAACACAAATACACACGCAGTGGTGCACGTGCAGACTACTACGCTCTGTCCTTCAATATAAACTGCTGAAATGGTTGTATATGAGCCTTTAAAAGTAACAGATGAACTTGGGTGAGTTGATAGTCCCAGGTGTGTTTTAAAAGGCTGAGCCATGCTAACTGGATGAATAATAGCAAAGCTACAGTATGAATTGTAAAGTTTTGTGCCGTGATCTTATATCAGATCATTATTAAAGGGAACGCAGCTGAATGCTGGGTATTCTCACAAGCAATGACCTCATCTTTATACACTCTGTCCATCACTGGTGTGGAGAGAGAAAGAGAGAGAGAGAGAGAGAGAGAGAGAGACGGTGAAGAGAGAAAAATATGCATAAGAAGGATAATAACCATAGAACTGCAGTTATCAGTGGTCTGAACAACTGAATATTTCATTCCATCCTCTCCTCTCCCATCCCATTCCATTCCATTCCATTCCATGACACATTTGGAAACCAGTCCATTTTAAAGCCACATTTATGTTGCATAAAAATATTCCTATGAGTAGTCAAATCACAAAATGAGACGTCTTTATCATTCTTACACACCATTCCGATTATGTCGCTTGAGCTGAGATGATTTTCCATCTGATAACATACTCCGTGCCTTCCCGCGTAAACCAGTCATGATATCATACTGTGGGGTTTGTGAATATATGCATTGTGCACACAGTTAAATGGGTCCTTTCGTGCCATTTTCTGTGGTTAGGTCTGGAAGAAAGGGCCTTGTCTAAGAAATTCTTGTCCACCGCTTCACTTACTGGTAACATGAATAATAAAACGTTTTCCCTCAGTTTGATTAGACAACACACTGTAGGCTACAGTAAGATGTTACTGTTGTCCCTGTTAAACATCATCCTGCCACAAGGAACCCAAAAAAGGGCTACCAACGAACGCTGCTTAAAGGTCATAGTGTACTGTACCTCAATTCATTGTCATTGCTGGGTGTCTGTGATGGTTTCAAATTCTAATGCTTATTTCCGATCTCGTGTTGTCCACACCAATTATGTACATGCTAGAATACAGTAAGTGTGCAAATCATGTCAGCCACTCCTTGAAATATTAGGGTTTCAGTGTTTGACACGAAAAACAACACTCTTCGTGCATTTGTTGAGAGGAAACTACCAGTGTCCTATTCTAACAGTGACTATTTCAACAAGTTTGTGCCCAGTCTGTAAAAAGTATGGCAGCTCTGATCAGTGAAGCACCAAACAACTTTGCTCTTCTGACAATATAGCACACAAAGAAGGCGAGCATAACGATCCCATAGGGACTTTTCCTGTTGGCAATAGGCTATGTCATTTTTAGTGTACAGCTCTGTGACGACATGTGGAATATGTAAGAGGTACATTACTTTGCTGCAGCCACAAAGAAAAATGTCTCTAAGAGAGATATTGTATCTGCTGAATTTCACTGTACTCCACTGTGGGTTGGCTTGTGTACTCCCTCAGTTCTATAAATCTCTTTTAAGGCCACAAGACACAACACTCTCAACAGTTATAAATAGAGATCTAATTTAATTTACTTAAGTGAGGGAAAATGGATGCTATTCCGCTTGGTAATTGCCAGAGATGCATGATAACCATACTGGAGAAAATATAGGTCACTTTCAAAGCACTGGCACATACGGCACACATTACACTTTATATATTTGCAGGGAAAATAAGATTTTAAGAGCCTAATAAACATGTTAGTGATGCATCAGTGGAGAGTCTTCTGCCACAGAGGGAGGTCTCGCTATCTGTCAGAATTAAGTTCAACAGCGCGTATAGGGAAACAGTAACTACTTGTACAGGCCACAGCCAGAAATGAGCCCAGGCTACCAACAAGCAGGGAAGTAAATTGAAGCAGCCGCCAGTAAGGTTTTGATGATGAAATTAACAGAGGTTAATTAACAGAGGGGAGAAAAAAAAACATTTTCTTTCACTCTGAAAGAATAAGATTATGAAATGGAACCAAATCGGTCAGAATGAAAAAAAAAAAAACTTGATGAAGGATTTAATTAATTATGATTTTTTTTTTTTTTTTTTTTTTTTTTTTTTTTTTTTTTTTTTTTTTTTTTTTTTTTTTT
>JASCQY010000258.1:10628864-10641664 GCA_030264315.1 Sardinella tawilis
CTTGATTAGCCTCACGTTCATTTCTTATTCGCATTACACAGTTGATGGAAACACATGCAGAGTCGCATAGTCGCGAGTCAAATTAATTCTATGCGAATATTAATAGCGAATAATGTTGGATGGAAACCCAGTCATTGATACTAATGGCAGTGAATAGTGAACCTAAGTAGCACAGTGGTTTACCAAGGTCTGCCGTCCTGTATAAAGCTTCCGGTGCACAAGCCTCTATAGAGATGCATCAGTCACAGCAGTTCACTGTCATACTAAAGTGCATGGTGAGGTACTAGAGTTAGAGCAAAACATGTCTGTACGCAAATGAAGTATGTCTGAAGGATTTCACTGTATCGGCTTAAAATGAGATGAGCTACTGTAATAGTTGTGCTTCTGATTAAGTTAAAGTATGATGTATTTATTTAAAAATTTAGTAAATGTAACTGTATCTTGTGTCAAAAGTACTGTATGCAGGGCCCTGAGGAACAAGAATAAAAATGTTTATGAGAAGCAGGACTGACTTGGTCAATATGATCACACGGTCTATATTCACAGAGTCAATCTGTCTAAATCATGTCAGACATAAAAAAAGACAAGCTGAACGGGCCAGTGCTCTGCAGGTTGACTGCAGGTGAAGCATCACTTTGTAGGGCGTGCTCACACGTGCATCAGTGGAATTTCAAGACAGCAGAAGTGGATCAGGCTTGGCTCATCACATGCCCAAATGTCAGGTTGTGGTCAAGTCCAAAGCTCCCAAATTGACACTTGACTTGACATGACATATTCAGGACTTGCTTTCCAGAAACTAAGAGCTCTGAGCAAGAAACAGAAACTTTGCCATTGAGTTCACACATTATTACAGCTCTCAAGCTGATCATAAGTCATTAAACAATACTCAGCAGAATCGAGCATGACACACTCAACACGTTTTCAGCATAAAAGCTATGACAGACAGATTATTCATTTATTTTCAATTCAACAGTGTGCCGGGGCTAGTTGTTGTGCTTTTTTAAGGCTTTGTGAAGGCATCCAGCTGCAATCAGGGGGGAGTATAGAGCCTGGCTAAGGACAAATCTCCTGATGAACGTGAAATCAATTTGCCTTCAAATATTCATGCCTGTCCCATGCTCTCCCTGAGCCATATCAATTACACCAGCCTCCCTCGGCAGCTGAGGACGGGTCCAGGTATTGACACTTAGACCCTCACCATAAACTTTATTGACAACTGGAGATTTGAGCAGATCTGACTATATATTGTAAATATTATGTGACATTACATAACTTAAGATGTGACTTTCAATTAAGGGAAAGGTGTGATGATAACTAGAAGGCCAAACAAGACTCTATTTGGCAAACAGAGGTATTAACCTGGATCAAGTGAAAATGGAAATGCAATTATAAGAACCCGAGGAATGAATATCTTTTCATTCATTCATTCATTCATTCATTCATTGCTGCTAAGAAGTAGGCAAAAAAGAAGAGGGAGAATTTGGGACGTGGGGGGGATTTAAAGAGACAAGGGAAAAAATCAGGATGGATTTTCTCACCATTTGTGATCAATGAGCTAAAATAATGGCTCTTTAACAGTTGTGGAGTATTTGGACTTGGCGATAAATCTATGCATTGACAATCATTTGATGAAATGGTAAACAATGCAGGTGTCAAAAACCTGATGATTTAAAGGGTATTGTCTTTCAGGACTATCTAGTGTGGGTTGAAAACAATAAAAAAGTATTGAAGTTCTGTGTTATTCAGAGCATCTATTGATTCCGAATTCATCACAAGGTGAAATTATATTGGACTGGTATGTCAGATATGCATCTATTTGTAAGTGATCATAAAATTTAGAAATACTGAAGTCGACCATTCATCTTGGCAGCTTTGCAGCTAATTACAATCATTACTGTTTTGATGTTAATGGGCATGCCCTTTTCTCTGCTCCCAACCAATCTTAGCAGATCAATATATCACCAAGAATATGTATTATCATATTACCAAAAGGCAGAAATCTACTAAAGATGAAACATTTGGTCTCAAAGGGCAGTCTCAGAGAATTTAGGATTGATGACAAAACCTCAAATGAATCATACATGTACATACTGTACATACATGCATGCATGCATACATACATGAATACTGTACATACATACATACATGCATGCATGCATACATACATACGGAATATAGGATAGGAATAGAGAAATGACAACAAAATGCAACATTTTAATAAAATGGTGTAGGTGCATCAAATTGGATGTGAATCTTAAAAGTTTTCATCTCCCTCCTCTTTTTCCTTCTTAAATGGATGGCTTTGTTTTGGGCATGGATGGGGAAGCATGACTAGGCTCTGTGCACGCTCTGCCTCTCTCTCTCTCCCCTCTATGCATACAGTATGTGTGTCTAAACGTGAAAATCAAACCCCCAGAGGGTTCCAAAGAAATACTCCCCCTGAATAATTAGCTTTCAACAATATCCTCCTGTGAACACAATAGGGCAAATTGCTTTTTGTCCAAATAAATAAATTAAAATAAATAAAATCAGGAAGGCCATTCCTCTCATCAGCCTACAAAATAAACTGACATACTGACACGATGGGAGTTGCAACAGAAAGCTGTTGAGAGACACACACACAAGTGTCTCTGCCAGTGTGTTTAGTGTGCTTACTCTTAGCGGTGCCCTGCAGGGTCCACGTGCCATGAACCGGTCACACACACAGAGGGCTGATGAATGCCTAATCACCCTGCCTGCAAAAATGGAGGTGCTTTGGTTTATACGACCATGCACCAAATATGGGAGAGCGATTAGTCAAAAGACAAAATACAGCCAAACAGAGTTGGTCTTTTCTTTTAATCCCGAAGATTGCATTTGTTTTACTTGAACACCAGGATACAGTATCCAAAAGTTCAAGATTCAATGCACAGCTTCCAGTTCAGGTGCTGGTAGTTGCAGGATCAAATAAGATATTCAAAGTAAAAAAGTCTCCCGCACACTGCTTGACTTTAGTTGATTTTATTCAGATACAGTATGTTCCTCACAATAGGACACTTCCATCGATACTAACTTGGAGTACTGTAAATTCCACAGCATTATACAGTAAGGTACCTTTCTCCCCAGAAGAAACACGCACCAGGTACTGTATGCTTTCTTGGGCACATATTACAAACACGAAAATAGATAGAGTGAACTACATTGAGAGTGTCACTGTCAAAGAGATTCTTAATTAAAATAAAATTAAGTCAATTAGATTCTGTAAAATGCATCACCAACAACTTTTACAGACACACCGGAGCCAAATGATGAGAGTTCTTTGTCTTTTAAATGCTTATACATTCTGCCAGAAGAGAGAATGCTGTGCAGAATTAGAAGGTAAACAGAAACATTAAAATCTTTGTATTTGGAGGAGAGAAAGAAAATGTTTAAAAAGATCTTTATGCAAACTAACACAAAACACAGATTGAGACTTCACATCTGTTGTTAAACCACAGCCCCCTCTCCTGGATATAAAGAGTACAGGTTTTCTCTCAACAAAAGATTACTTAAGAGAACGACCCCGATAAAAATTTAGCTTGCTCAGCAGAAAGAGCATGCTGAAGTGCAATCACCTCACACTGCTAAATCCTTTTCAGCCTGCCTTTTTAAACAAAATAACCACCCTCATAATGACCTAACTATACTGGATCAATTCCATTATAATCACTGGTCTCATTCCTTTTAACACACTAATTACCGAGGTGTACACCTCTCTGTTTACCATAAATCAGTGATTCAATATACATGCCTTTCGATTACAGCACTTCTTTTGTATATCTGGGGATTCTTTGTATGTGAGCCAGAAATCGGCGTGAAGGCAGTGTGAGCAGCCCGGGAGAAATAATGATGCATTATGGGTGTAAATGTACCCACGTAGTTTTCTACTTCTCTTTCACCCTCCTGAGAGCCAAACTTATTAGAAGTTACAACCCTTGGGCCCTTCTCGATTTCAGCTTAAAAAAAAAAAAAAAAAAAAAAAAAAGAAACAGGAGTGTTCCAGCTCGTGACACAAAACAGATCAGGGCCTGCCTTCTTTAGCATGTGGGCCTGGTTGGTTGAATCCTGTGGCTTCCTCCATGCCGTATGATGACAGCCTGCGTGGCCGCTCCGCACACAAGTGCGCCAGGGAGCCCAGCCAGGGCACGTTCCCTGGCTGCCTGTGGAGTCAAGCGGATCCAGACCCAGGTCCTTGCCTTGGTTGGCTTTCGGAGTCAGTGCCAACCCCACCCCCTAACACTCAGCCGTCTCCAACATACACAAGCATACCACACCAGGCGCGGAATAGGACAAAGAGCAGTTTCAGGCAGGGCACCTTCAAGATGGTCTAATAGCCTTTGCAATCACTGCTGATTACTGACAAAACATCACAGCCTGACAGCTAAGGTGTGCCCAGTGTTCATGTTACAAGACAAGGTGCATGGGTATTTTACTAGGCTTTTTTTTAATCAAGCCATAACTAAATAAAATATACATACTGTATATGGCATCTCTAACATGGATAACATGGATTTCATAAATAAGAAAGTACTATATGCTCAAAGCTATAATATATTGAGCACAACTTTTAATTTGCACTCAAAAGTGTATCTGAATTTTTCAGAGGTCTTCTTAGCATAGGATACAGTGAAGGAAATGCAACCGGAGGCAATGAGAAGTTGGATTTTGCTACACTTGCTCACAAGAAACAATGAAAGTTCTTTCAATCATTCTGTTGTACTTTTCCTAGCCTTGAGAAGACTGCAAGAGAAAAGCCATGTTGGAGAACTAAGGGAAAAAAAAAAAACAGAAACATGAATAAAACACACATTAAACCCAGGCGCGACCCTCTCTTCCTTATTTCAATTAAAACAAGTTTCCACAATTCAAAGGCTGTCGAATCTAAAAGTCACTTTGATCTTGTAACCATAGGACAAACATGGGTCCGTCTGGGGAGGAGAGCACTTGTAATTCCACAACGATGGGGCATCTCTGTTCGGCAAATGTTTTAACTGGCACCGCGGACCCTCAAAAGCACAAAAACGTCAGAGTGCAGAAGCGGAGGCGGCAAACAAATGCTCAGTCTTTCTAATGGAAAGCACCAAATGTCTCAGGGCCTGACAGTTTCTCTTTCATTCTTTTTGTCAATCTGCCGCCCATCTTTTTTTCCCCCCTCACAGAAATGATTAATCAAGCCTCTACATGTAAAGGCACCGGGGGAAAGTGGCAGCTTTCATCAAACAGGGGAATGTAATAAGTTTAAGGTAATGACTAAAGGCACGAGAGAGTGGAGTGAAAGAATAAAATAAAAATCTCCTCTCAATAAACACCAATGAACCCCTGTGTTCTTACACCAGACCTTACTTCCACATTTACATTTTTCACTTTGAAGTGAAAATGGTGTGTGACACTCAAACTTCTAAAAGGACTGAGACTTCTTTAAAGGATTAATTATGTCTTGATGATAATGATTTAAATACTGGCAGGAAAATGAATAGGTCAGCTTTGGAAAGCATGTTCATGGGCAAGGAGGTGCATATATAAAAATGAGTCGGACCCTCAAGGGCATTTGTGAGACTTGATGCATTCGTCTGGTTTTCAACTCGTTATTCCATACAGAACTCGGCTCTGAAATGATTACACTACAAAACAGTTGTTTATAGGCGACCACAAAGTAACCCCCCCCCCCCCCCCCCACACACACACCAAAAAAAAAATGCCCAGCTAAAAACAATACAATCCATAACTTTTCATGTGGTGACCATGTGGTGTTAAGTATGACAAGTTACATTGCACAATATAAACTTGCCGAATTTTGTAGATGGCAGTGTGTTTACTTTTACTGCAAGCCCACAGTGCACAAGATGAAGAGGAGGTGAGGTCTCAAAGCTTTGCTCCACCACTCTACCAGAAAAAAAGGGGGCAGCTGAATGCTGGGTGTGTTCTCTTCTCAGTGTTATAACGGTGCATACCACACACACACACACACACACACACACACACAAACCGGATCAGAGAGAACCCCCCTCTGCCTCTCCATCCACACACACACACAAACAAAAGCACCACCTCTAGAAACCGTTGCCCTTGCCTTTCATCCTCTGCCAATGCTGGGCCACAGTGCATAAAAATCTCACAATCACTCGTCTGTTAGTGGGAGGCCATTAGCGGCGGCTAACTTCTCTCAACAAGAGCCTACACGGTCACGACCACTTGGGAGACCCAAGCATCTGACTGGGCAGCTACTGCTGTTTAAGACATTCATTTACAACAACAAAAACAAAACACTGAGGAAAAACCTGAATTAACACCAAGCAGAGTCCTGGGCACCAGAGCTAAGCATAGTGTAGGCTTTACTGTTTGGTTAGACAGATTCTTTGAAGGTCAGGTTGCAGGTTCTTCAGATGTCAAAGATACTGGCATTCATACGTTATCGACTCCACTGGACAGCGGTAGCGATACCAGCACTGGAAAACAATGGGGGAAACAATGGCGGCACTGATTGAATACTATTGTTTGACAGTAATTGACTGTGAACTGGTTATGGGTAATATCCAAGTCTTGAATATCCTTCAGGTGTGGAAGGGAAGGCCCATCCTCTCCATAGTCAAACACACCTCAAGGACATGAAATTAAAGACAGGTTCTGTTGAAATGGAGCAGCTTGCACACTTTTGTAGTGAGAGCATGATGCCTGTGTTTTCTTTTCTTTTTTGAAGCATATGCCTTATGGACATGCAGATGAAAGACTGGCAGTAGAGCATGAAAATGACTTAATTAGCGCTAATCGCTTCTGATGGAACATATTTCCACTATTTGCCTCAATTAGGTATGGTTAATTTCTCCTACTCGTTTTCTTCCTCAACCGACTGCAAACCAATCTGTGCCAGGTGTGATTATTGACACATTATATTTACAGAGGAACACGGCACTTTCTCTCCAAACTCTCCTCGTATGAATCAGCCAGTTGAGCTCTGAAATAAATCTGGCCACTGGCACAAGTGGAGAGCAGAGGAACACTGACTATACACTTGGCTTCAGCCTCAGTATCTCCTGTAACCTGAGGCATGTTCCTTGCGCTACTCAGAATCAGAGTGAGTATTAAGCAATTGTGAAATTAACAACATACTTGCCAACACAAACATGAATGAGAGAGAGAGAGAGAGAGAGAGAGAGAGAGAGAGAGAGAGAGAGAGAGAGAGAGAGAGAGAGAGTACTTCAGCTGTTGAATAACTTCAGGCCACCCCTGTTTCACCAGCTTGAGCCAAACATTGGGTCACTCTAGGCCACAGACAGAAATGCCATTGATTTACAATGTGATGTCAAATCTGTTCAAAGGTAAAAACACATTATCAATCCACTATTCATTTAAAAGCAAATATAAGCTTCATTTAAAATGGCTCCTTTTCAATTTCTCCAGAAAGCTTTGCAATATGACCAAACCAGCTGCAGTTCTGATGTTTTGAAGTAGGCCAGCTGCCAACAGACAGAGGTTCACCTCAGACAGTGCTGAAATTATTACATGACTGACAGAGATGAGGTCTCATATTACTGTATGTGCCAGCGTCAAAATACACCATTTTACACTCTGAACCTCTTAATGTCCTGATCATCCCTGCATGTGCCATGTCCAATAAAATATGAAGTAACATTTACAGTGCTAACACTGCATTAACAAAACACTAGCTTATGCTGTTTAACAGGCCAGGGCAGTTTCCCAGGAGCATCCTAAGCCTACACAGCTCACTGAGTCCCTCAGAGAAACATATCAAGGTTTTCAGGCCAATCCCAGACACTTTTCACACTGAAGAACATTGTTAAAAACAGTTTTACATGATCCATAGCATTCACAATACAAGCATGGTCATACTCTAGGCCTTACACATAGATGGTAGAAGACAACATTTAGGCCTAATGTTGTGATAAACACAAAGGCAGCATTTGGCAATTATTTATCATGGTTGCTGGTTTAATGTCATATCAACCATTGCCCTGTGACACAACATTTATTCCTCCCCATCTCATTCACCATACAGTACAAACTAAAGAGAAAGACAAACACTGATCAAATTCCACTACATCCATTAAACAGACCAATATTAAGGAATTTAAATAACTGCCATGTGTTCGTTTGCAACAGACAAGGTCTTTTAACTTGGCTTGACATGACAATTTCGCTGATTGAAGAGGGCCTCCATGTGACTTTAAAACAACAAAAAGGTAACTCTGCACTAAAGTGTACTGTGATGCTTAAAGCAGAACTATGTGCAGGTACTACTACAGAGCTCCCCCTACAGACACCAATTTTATTGGAAATTCACACCAATATCTCTCCAATTGTTGCACATACTGTAAGTGTGGATTTGTTTACAGGGCAACCAAAGGAATTAGGAGTCAGCAATGATCATTTTGAAAAAAGTTATGTTGACTGACAAGGTAATAAACACAATTTCATACTGTAAGGCTCAGGCATCATTTGGTGGTAGATTCATTTTCAGTGGGTGGTATTAGCAAAGTAGTAAGGCCAAATTATCAGCAATTAAGTTGAGTACCAGGACGAAACATGTATTATTCTCCCTGTTGAAAGTGTGTTTAGCATCCACATGACTAAGCTGTTATACTTTACAATTTTAGTTAAACTCTCACCAACCTAAAAAAAAAAAATAATGTGTGGATATCCTCCACACACAGACATTATGTCACGGGCCGGTGAATTAAATGACACAAGCCTATGTTTCACTGCTTGTTTGCGCTAGCAGAGAAGACAATTCCCTTATGCTAATGTTTGTACAACATGAATCTCCCCCCCGCCACCACCCCAAGGCTGCCGCGGGCCTTTTTATTTTTATTACCTGAGTGCTCCTGGGGCCCAAAGGCCAGAGCCGGCAACCATTTGCAGGTGGACGCGTGGAATATATAGCGCCATAAAAGTCAGCCTGCCATAGCAGCCTGAGCACAATTACAAATGGCATTATGTAAACCGATGTGTTGAACAGGAGTAGCCGTATACCTTTAGCCTCCTCCGAAGCTCTCAACAAACTCAGGAGAATGGAGAATGGACCACTCTGGCCACCCTTGAACCATTCAGTGAGGCGAGGCGGATCCAACCATTTGTTGCCAATTGAACGGCATGGCTGTTGACATTCATGTATTTCAGGTTTCACAAGGGGAGTTTGAAAATGAAAGGGAGGGGGGGCAGCATCAGTTACAGCGACAGGGGGATAGCCGCTATATGCGATTCTGTTTAGAAAATATAATAGATAATTTAACACTCCATTTGAGTATTTTCTGGGGTGAAATTAGCATTTTATTTCTTGGCAAAGACATATTCTTTCTCCTTCTCTCTCTCCTGTATACACATACACACACACACACACACACACACACACACACACACAGATGCCCAGGGGGCCAACAGGAAAGTAAAGGACAGCTTTGTGTCAATACTTCGGACAGTAAGTGCTGAATGAGCACTACTATGTGTGAAGGGATTAACGAGGACACCATCAGACTGGAGAGAGACAGAGGGAGAAGAGAAGGGGGGTGAGAGAGAGAAAGATTGTGTATGCTTATGGGTGTTGAATCATCTGTGATTTGAGTCCATAGCTCTAACCTGAAATAGTGGAGGCAGTGTTCCCTTTTCTTCTGGTTAATTATTTACTTTTTTATGGATGTTAATCCAACCTTTTTTATAGAAACAATTTTTGAACATTTAAGTGTGTGAGAGTGTGACAGAGAGAGAGAGAGAGAGAAAGAGAGAGAGACAGAGAGAGAGAGAGAGAGAAAGAGAGAGAGACAGAGAGAAAGAGAGAGAGAGAGAGAGAGAGAGAGAGAGAGAGAGAGAAGATAAGGCTAAAGGGAGATTTCAAATGCATCCCCAGCCCTCATGAATGCTTTCCTGGCACGCGGCCGTGCAGCTCTCGTTGATCACTTATTCCTCTGCTCCTTTGGTCGACTAGATCCTCTAGCTCTCCCGCTACTCCTTCACCACTGGCCTGGGCCACTCCATGTTTGAAATTAATTAGCGGCCTCCCTATTATTGAGTAAGTCTCAGGGTTTTGCCTGAAAACTGATGAAATATCAGACAGCCAGCCGGGGGCTGAGGCATAAGTATGTGAAGGAGGTCAGGGGTTAATCCCCATTGATTTTTCTCTGCTTGCATCCGGGAGCTGCTGGGGGGAGCGAAGAGGCCATTACCACACAAATGCTTTTATAAAGCCTCTGTGTAGGCCTAGTAAGTTAGTGATCACTCTTACCTGCCGGTCTATACTTAAACAGATAGAGAAAAACTAAGTGAAATAAATAAATAAATAAATAAAATTGAGAATAAGTTCAACAAATCATCACTTTGACCACAAACTGAACAGTTTCAATTAGCAGAATTAGGCTAGGCTATTTTAATTCTAACTTTTTGATGCTTGCTTTGTTTCTTAACGCCATACTACATCATAACTGGAATAAGACAATTTTCCCCTAGTTCATGTCACTTAGAGTGTGTTCATTTGAAGGTGAATATTAAATAGCCAGCCAGGCATCCGTTTCCCAAAAGCATAGTTGCTAACTATGTAAGTTACTACTGTATGTTGGTTGCAATGCAATTTCCCATTGCCAACCAACATGGTTTCTAACTGGTTAGCAACTATGCTTTTGGGAAATGGATGCGAGGTTGGTATGGACAAAGATACCTTAGAACAGTTTCTGGTATGGATGAAAGGTCTGGTGGTACAATCTTTTTCTTGCGCTTGAACTACTGTATGTTACTTAGTGTCTGTGTTATGTAATGGTCCTAAAGAAAGTCATAAAACAAATTTTTTGAGGGCTTGGCAAACAACCTCCTTTGGTAGCAAGGCTTTTCACATCATCATGCAGTACTGACAGGAATGTGTGCGGTTCGAAAATTCTTGACGCACGATATCATTCCAAATCCATGCACTGTGGCTTTGGATAAAAATAGTAATTGGACCGGCATACTTGTACAGTTACATCTAATCCACATATTAACCAAATTTAGCAACATTGCATGGTAATCCACTTGCTCCTCACTTAAGAGTGTCAGGGTGAAACATCTGCTGCCGACACAGAAGCCCCTATCCAAACACACAAGCAGTGAGCGCTGCGGTGCCCATAATCTCACAAAGAGAGGCAATGAGGGTGAATCTGTCCCATTGACAAACGCTCTTGTGTTCTATTGATAAGCTGGGTTGAAAAAAACACGGCCAACGATGGATCCTCCTCCTGGAGGAAATCCAATAGGAACATACTGAGACACTAATGCCGCATCCCAAACAAACAGAAACACTGATCAATGGCCAGCAATCAGCAGATCGATCTCACATTATATCATTGGCCTAATTTAGGCAGATAATATCTAATCAACACTGCACCTCCTACGCCATACTGGCCCGACCGACCCCAACAGGTGGCCTATGTATCATCCACAAGGTGAATGATGTCTTTGCCTTTAAACACGCACATGTAGGACCCAGGTTGTTGACTCATTAGCTTCAATACACTACTCTACCAATCACAGATGCCTTTTATTCAGTTCACAACTGATTGACTGAAAGTACCCAATAGTAATGAATTAAATTACAAACAAATGAATACATAATACATTACAAAGAGCAAGGGAAAAAAAACACTTTCAGGGAATAAAAAAAAAAAAAACTTTGTTTGCATGGAGGCTTTATATGTTTGCAAGTGTGAGAGGATATGGTTTCCTTTACCATTAATTTGTGCAAAAATTCCACCAAAGCAAAAATAATTTCTCAAATTAATTTCCATTCTCTCGCCCTCTCTCCCTGTTTACCTCCTACTCTCGTCTCTTTCTCATTGCCTATTCTTAATCCTATCATGCAGGCAATAAGTGTATGCTGCATGAACACATTTAATTTTCCCCGTTAGTCCTGGGCAAGCCCAGAGGTGAGCTTTAATAAGGATCAATGGCACTTTATCTAGGACAGGACCCACTTCAGCGCATGCAAATTAAACTCCAACCTTTTTAAAAAAAAAAAAAAAAAAAAAAAAAAAGAGGCAATGGATTTAATTAAAATGAAAACGTAACACCACGGGCTCTGGAAATTCAATTAAAGGATTTATGCAAAGGTTCGCTAGCTTTTTGTGTTGCTGTTACTGTTTGTATAATGAGCTTTTCATATTAAAAATCAATAGGTAATCTAGAGTGGAGGATCGTTCTCCTCTACATGTTTTTGAGATCAATTTGTGAGCTAGTCTATCAGTGCTGCTGTCCAAGCCATAAGCTCTCAGCAGCCTTGATCTCTTACTGAACATGGACATCTGTGATTACCTGTAAACAAGACCAAGCAAGCAATGTTGTCAGTTGGTATGATGGAGATCTCTGTCTAGATGTAAAAGACTATTAGATTAACAAGGAAAGGTAACTTGAGATGGGAACAAAGGAATACAAGCGTATGGATCCATGAAGGAAAAGCATTTGCCGTAAAATTTAAGTTGCTACACTGTAAAAAAAGGATTTGTAATGCTTGCTTGAAAAATGTGTGGAGACTCGTTGCCTCAAACAAGTTAAGTAACCATAACTTGCCTCTTTCAAGTTATGGTAAAGATAACTTGAAAGACACAAGTTATCTTTACCAGAGACACTTTATAGGAGAAGACACAGCACTCCCTGAATCGCCCCATTGAAATGCATTGAAACATTTTGTTACACAAAGATGGCCGAATTGAATAAACTGGAAGTCCTGCCCCGTAGTGAAAGTAGCCAAACACGTTGCTCAAAGTGGCGTGATTGATTGGTTACCTTTTGTTTATTTGTCCGCCATAGCC
>JASCQY010000258.1:10649111-10665799 GCA_030264315.1 Sardinella tawilis
GGGTTGGGTTGTAGTTATCCTCATAATTTTCAGAGGTGTGAGATGAGACAGTGGATTCCCAGTGGGTGATTCGTATCCCAGCCTGTTCCGCACCTCCCAGCGGAAGGGAGGTCTTTTTTTTTGTGGAGCACGCAGCCTGCTGTCTGGCAAGGACGAGTGTTGGGAAACACGTAACTGAATATCCTCACTGCTACCAGAGAGCTGACCTTCAGCGACGAGAACAGTAACTGGATTTCAATACCAGAAGAAGTATAGATACATTAAAAAAAAGAAAAAAAAACATGGAGGATATTGAGACTTCTCAGAAAAAGTGTTTTGAGTGAGAGATGGAGTGTCTGCTCTAAAACCTTGGCTCTGTGTCCTATTTCCACAACACAAATTTTAAGCAAAAAATACAGTAATATCATATCTGCCTAAGAGTGTTTGCTCCAATTACATTACACTGAGCTGCATTTGAAACTTAATGTTGAAGATCATTTTCAAAAGCATTTGTATACTTTATACCAGAGGCTATATACAGTACAGTACTCTATGAACATCCTAATTGATAAATCGACAGGTGTACCAAAACAAACAGAAAAGGGAGGCTGTTTTTTTCTTGGGCCAACAAAACAGCGCATTGACAGCTGTATATTTGATCATTTCCACTTGCAAAATGTGAATAGCTTGTCTCTGGACATGCAAACTAAATGCAAACCCTGTTACATCAGCATTTTACTGAAGACACTTCCTATGATCTCAGCATCTCCGTATGTTTTCAGAGTAGTATTTGTATGAAGCATTTAGGGATGTATATTGCAGTATACATATCCTAATTACAAAACATCATGAAGTCAAACACTGCTTTACATGTTCAAAATCTACTAATGTAATTAGTTAATTTTTTTTTTTCACCAAATCTGGGCCATCATAAATCATTGCCATGGGAAATGCTGAGATCATAGAGAGTGTCTTCAGGATAATGCATTTTTGAATGAATGCATCAATGTGCTTACATCTTGTTCATGACAAACGCATCAGGATATCATGAACACGCCATGGAGAAAGAGGGATGGAGAAATGGGAGAGTGAGACTGACAGAAAGAGAGACCCTATTACCCACTCTCTTTTGTGGACACAAAGCTCATCAGTAAACACTTACCTTGTAAACAGCACACAGAGACAGTGAGCTCTGGCAGATGGCAAAATGTTTTCACAGTACATTACATTTGAGCACACTTCAAACAGAGTGTGCTAAAGAATGTGTCATTCTTTGATTGGTTCTGACAAGGAGCCGAGTGTGGAGGTGGTACGAGCAAGTCCCCATGGGTAGTGCGTGGCGGTGTCTGTTCAGCGCACATCAAACCCGAGCTGCTCGGGGATGCGATAGCATAGGACCTCCCTGAGTGCATGTTTGCCTTTCATTACAGCCTTAATCCCACGACTGTACAAGAGCAGCTTGCACTAACAAGCCTCTCTGAATATCTGATCATTTGTTGCCTGAGGTTTGTTTGTACTTGCCAGTAAAAAAAAAAAAAAAAAAAAACACAATCGCAACAACAAAAACAAGGATACACTTGCACTGCTCTGCAACAGCCATGCTGAAATGATGCAGGTATAATATCAAGAAATGTGTAGATCTAAATTCCATATGTATCATTTCTTTTTGGAAAAAATAGGTATGTATGACACTCACACCTGCCAACTTCATCATTTCCAAATACTCTATAGCAAGCCGCACATTTTACCCGGCACTTAACCCCCGGGACTAAAGAGGTGAACACTTTTCAAACAACCTTCCATCCTGGAGAGTGTATGGTGTGTGTATGTGCTTATAGCTAATATGTGTGATGCATTTACTGTGTCCATGTTCATGCCATTTAGGTCGCATCAAGTCAGGCCTTAATTCTATCGTCCCTTCCACTAGAATAACTCCGAGTACTTTCTTGGCAGAGGCAAGCGGGCCAGGCGAGGGTTACTGCACGGTCGATCCCCCTCAGCCACCCACCCATCCACCCTGAAGAAGAAAAAAAAAAAGAGGGAAAAAAAAGAAAAGCTCCATTCTGATTTAATCAATCTCCACTCCATCTCCCGCCAAAATCAATCCCCCTCTACCAGACAGGCCAGCGTGGAATGCTTGGCTAAGCTGTGGGGACCAGGGCTGGACTGTGCCGCACCTGCAGAGCAGCACCACGGGCCAGCCGTGCAGAAGCACGCAGATATGAAGACCTCCAAATTCCACCGCTAATGCCCCCAAAAACGAGGAATTGTTAGGAGGTCCATTCAAAACATTTTCAGAGCTGGTGCTGAAAATGTCTCCACTGCCTTGTTGACTAACTAATAACATTGTAGGTATATACAGGAAGAATAGTCTTGTTTTTGTCACAGTGAAAGATATGTGATGTCTATTTTGTGCTTCAATTTATAAATAACTGTCAAGGGTGAATGCAATATCTTTAAGTAAAAAATGAATAAATGACAAATGCAATGTGCGATATCAGCAAAATCACAAACACACCGTTCATCTGGGCAGATTTTAACATTGATTTAGGCTTCATCACAGAGAACTGACAGGTTCTCATGCAGTCCGCCTCCTTAACCTCTCCCCTTGTCTCCCTCATGCACTGTAGATGTGTGAACTCCCTGCGCAGGCCCACTTCATATCACCCCAGAGGTCAGCAACGGGCACCTGAGCAAATATGAGTTCCGCTTAATGACTTGTTTAAGAGTCCTGTAAGTGTCTGGCCTCCATGGTCCGGTGGCAGGGAGCTATGAGTTGACTGCTCCCTTCCTCCCCACTCTTCCCTGGGCCTGTGATGAAGTGAAGTGCGGATGAAGGGAGACTGCAAGGGGAGCCTCCTCCAGCATGGGCAATTACTGACACTCTCCCACTCTCTCTCTCTTTTTTTTTTTTTTTTCTTTTCCACCAGAGGTCCCCTGAGATTTAGGCGGGTAGATAGAGAGGGCCGCTTGGCTGCAGGCCAATGCAAATATGGCCTTGAATAGTCATCACATAACCAGGGGAAGAAGAATACAGGCTTTCTTTGAGAGTGGGGGGATGAGAGCGAAGAGACTTGATTAGGAAACCTTAATGGGACTGCATGTCACAGTGGCTGCGGGCAAAAATCCAAGACAATGGCCGAGCCACACACACACACACACACACACACACACACACACACACACACACACACACACACAGGGACAGAATGAAAAAAAAACAAAAAAAAACAATGAGAAGCCATGGACCATCCACACAGACGAGATCCCGATAGCGAGGAAGACAGAGTGCTGCATTGTTTTGTGCTGTTTAGTTGATGCCAACCCGAACCCCTGAGGTCCACCTCATTTAAAGTAATAATTCTTCTGATACACATGTGAAAGGTCTTAATGGAGAATAAAACCACATGTAAAATAACAGAACACTGCAAGTTTACAGAGGCTCTCATTGTTCTAACATTATAATGCAAATGTGCTAAAATTTCTCCAAGGCCACAGCCATTAGTGTTTATTATACTGAAACGCTTTCAAACGGGCAGACATGTCAACTGAGCCTTATTTGTGCCTCAGAGGTGGAATGTAAACTGTGGCAAACGTGGCAGTGCCACACACTCAAACAATTACACAAATATGCGGAAAAATGGATGGATAATTTGGCATGTAGGGTATCCAGTTTCAGATTTGTGATTGCCACCCTCCAGTGACCAGTCAGAATGTGAGTGGGTCATTGAAAACAGGGAACAAACGTCTACCAAAACAGGTGTGGTCGCAGACCGAACAGATGAACACAGGGTACGGCCGGATGGCAACTGAAGCTGTTTTGTGTTAAGGGCACGTGCCACAGGAGTTTCTGTTTCAGACGCAGATAGGCTATGTAGCAAAGGCATCATGGAATTTGGAGTGTGTGTGTGGGGGGGGCATTGTAGTTCTTTGAAATGCTACATTATGGAATTAGGCTGGGGCACACACGTGGCTGTATCAAAACAGAAGGGGCTACGGAAAGAGGCAGTTTTCCCATCCTCTGTTTCTGTGGTATGAAAATTGATTCCTAGTGTTGCTTGAAGGAGCATTAAACATCAGTATGATTGTCTTGCCTTCTTCGCGGGGAGCAGGAGTGTTTCAAATTATTCTTGGCAGAGGCAGAGCATTTACTGCTTGCACAGACCCAAAGATTTAAGATAAATAGAATTAAATTAAAAGTGGAGAAAACGAGTGAAACCCTATAAAGTGTAATTGCTCATTTGTAATTGGAGGCCGGCTCGTCTCTCGGTGGGTCTGCGAGCTGGAGTGTGGTGGCAAGAGCCAGCAAGCCCCCACTTCTTCTTTGTGGCCAGACGCTGGGAGCCAAGAAAACCCTGGCTGCTCTTCCCCCGATCAGCCGCATGATTTGAGGGGTGACCTTGAGTCAGTCATGGATGTTGCTGCTGCTGCTGCCTCCCTCAATCCCTCTCCCTCTCATCCACCCCCAGCTCCCCCAGCCCCATCTCATCCAGTTGTTTTAGGGTAAAAATAGGCGATTACAGCACCCAAATCCCCATCAATGTACTGTCCTCAGAGTGAAAACTGGCTTTACTATTCGAAGGAACAAATGCAAAGGTAGAGTTCATTGCTCCTGTGCTGTTATACTCACTGTAATGCACACATATGATCATGCATGCATCTGCTGGGGAATGCTTTTGAATGAATATGTTGATTTCATTGAAATGTCACTTTCTAAGGTACAATGCATGACACGGAACAGGTGCAATGCATATCCCTGTCTGAACCGATATGTCACAGAGTGATTGTACAACCAAGGTCAAAAAGATATATTACACAGCTTGGTAGAGTTTTTCTTTTTTTTTTATCCACCATCTGTATCGTTATTGTATGAAGTCTTTCTTCAGCCTTAAGAGGAAAAAAGGAGGAAAAAAAAATCAGCAAGGAAAATCAAGGAAATGGTCCTAACCAAACGTCTCCCAATGTCTCCTTCAAGGCCCAGAGTGAAATAGAACAGCCTTGATGAAGGTCATGAAGGAATGCAGCGCTCCAAGAGTAACAGGAACTGGGGGGCCAGTGGGATGGAGGTGGAGGAGAGCCACACCCTGGCCCCCTGCCAGCTCCAGATGGGTCTGGGGGCAGCCGAGAGGGTGGGGAGGGTGGTGGCTGTGGAGTAGGTAGTAGTGGTGGTGGTGGTGGTGGTGGTGGTGGTGTTTTACTGGGTCTCCTCTCAAGAACAGCAAAGCCATGACCTCTCTTAAGCCAAAGCAATCTCTCAAGAAAGCTGTCGGGTCATGTTATTGATTAATGAAAGAACAATTTTTTATTCTCCTTTTTTGCCACTCGGGGCTGAATTTCTACATGTTCTCCAAAAGAACTGTAGGCCAGCATGCTGTGCCAATGCTCAGTTCATGATCTGCTCTACTAGAGGACAACTTTCTTCAAATAGTGGCATAGAGAAGCAAAACTGATCAACAACGCTCTATGTAAACTTCCAATAAAAACCAAAACCATGAAACTAATTGGAAATTTTCTAATGTCGTAAAAGTATTTCCTTTTCTTCAACAATATTCGTAAATTGCCACAAGACACTGAAATTAACCCGGGGAAACTTTGTGGGACAGCATTTAATCTGAGTGGAACAGCGTTCTGATCCAGGGTTTGATTTTTAGGCCAGCAGCATCTGAATAAGCCTAAATGACCAAGCTACGGAAAAGTAGAGCAGTCGGAAAATGAGCGAATGGGATGACAGAATGATGACAAAATGATCAAGGGACAGCCGAATCTTTCTGGACTGCTTTTTACAACATCCCCAACCAGCGTAACATGTTTATGCATGTCATAGCTTTTAGCAGCTCCTTCTCTTCACCCCGGCAAAAGGGAAAAGGCCTCACTGTCCTGTATTTTACTTTGGACACGATCTCTGGGCAGAGAGACAGCAAATGTGAGGGTTCGCCTGCTGCCCCCGAGATCAAAAGTGCACTTCCACGGAACAAAACGAGTTAATTAACAACATGCCTTTCCAGTGAACTCTTCTCCCTCAGTGGCAGCCCAGAAGCACTGAGTGAAAACCTTAACGAATGGTTTTAATAGCCAAAACCCGAAGCCCACATGATCTCCTGCTGCCTCCAGTCCATTGGGACCGCTCCGAGTCACAACCACCGTGCAGATATGAGCAATTTGTATACGTTTCTTGCGGGAGCTGTAACAACCACACTGGGAGACATTACTTCATATAATTATTCAAAAGAGAGAAACACACTCTCTCACACAGACACACACACAAACACACACACACACACACACACACACACACACACACACACAGAAGCCAACCTCTGGCCCACTGGTAATCTCTGTGTGCGAGAGAGAAAGTGATTGATTTGAACTGATCTCTTCCAGGCTGTGGTGGTTAAGCCCCTTTGTGGATTGTCTCCGGGGCAATTATGCATGGTCCTGAAATGTTTCGAGTAAATTTCCTTTCGTGGAAAATTATGTGTAGCCATCAGTCTTTGCTTTCTTAAAGACGCTGCAGCAAATCTGACCTCTGCATGGAGCGAGCGCCATGTTTTAGTCACGCTGAGACAAAGCAAATGTACACAGCCATGTGGCCAGAATACTTCAGCAGATAGTGTGGAAATGCCTTTGTGTTGTCTATTACAGCCTTCTGTAATATTTCATTAATGAAACTCAAATTTCAATATGACATCCCAACATTTGTAATAGCTGTCACAACAGCACCGTGAAAAATAGCTCTCGCCATGTGCTTCATTACGAAAATAGGTGATTTTGTCTTGTGAGAGGTTAAAGTGACACAAATATATCAATTCTAAAGATATTTGCATGCAAAGGAGCAGCTCGTCTTCAAAAGAGAGAGAGTGAGAGAGAAGCCAAGTGTGCACACAAATGTGTGTGTGCATGTGTGTGTGTGTGTGTGTGTGTATGTGTGCATACACTGGGCTACATGTCGCCTGCCGATGACAGTGATTCTGTGTGAGTGCGTGGAAAGATATATGGGCTGTTTTAGGGTTGAGGGAGCCCTGTCGACAGCTGCTTGCTGCCATTCACACCTGAGAGGTTCTGTGTTCTGATGAGAATTAATGTACTCTGACATCCTCAGGGACTACCCCCTCCCCAGCCCTTCCACCAAGTGCCTGATAAAGAAATACAACCTTGCCAAAGCGGGGAGCATGCCACTGTGCTGCTCCCACTGGACCAGGCACAGGAGCTCAGGGGGAACAGGGGGGGGACTCGGAGTCTGGATGGTGCAGCAACTGGAGGCTAACTGGAATCCAACTCTGGCAGACAACAGATTCAAAGTTTGAGGGAAATATTTTAGATATTTTCGGCATAGACTGTCAAAGTCACTATGCGTTTTTGGGACAAATAAAGCTTTCTGATTCTGATTCTGAATCTGATTCTGAAACTGGAGCATTGGTTTTCATGTCTCTTTAAGAAAAATAAGTTTATGGGACTAAAAAGACACTATAATATGCAGCAGAATGCTAGACTACCTTAAATCATGATCAGGCCTGAGCCACCTGCAACTCATTCAACACTGTCTACCAGGGCACCAACCAAACCTAGAGCAAGAGTACATTAAACACCCATTCATACTCCACCAAACATCAATTAGACAGGAATGTCCTCTTGTTTACAGGGCCTCTGTGGCCTTGCCGCCTTGTACCCTTGTATTTGACAGAGCACCTTTTCTGTAAGACACCACTGAGAGCTCTAAGACCACTTATACATTAACATACCATGCTGGGTATTATCCAGATCAATTTTAACCGAGTTACAGTTACGCTATTGCTACACTATGGCTCCTATGCTTCGGCCCTGGGCAAAAGCCCATTTCATTTGCTTAGGATTTTAGCAAAAAGCAAAAGAAAGAGAGGATTGTTCTGTGAAACTGTAAAACAGTACAAATACTATATGTCTGCTGTAAGCTTATTTAGCCACGTATTTTGCTATTTTTTTGTTGGTTTGTTTGTTTTTTTTATAACGCAGGAACATATGTTCCAACCCCTACCTGTATTAATGGGCTGCCAAAAACTCTGACCTTTGACATCTTTAATGCCAAGGGATCTCCGGTATAGCACACCCTAACTGGAAGGGACTGGTTAATTTCTGTAAACCTCAGGACTTCCTGAACCTCAATATATCCCATCTCTCCTCCCTCATTCCTCGTCTCCATGCCCTTCAGTGCCCTCACCATTTGTGGCATCGGAGGTCACTTTCAAGTAGGCACGGCGGTGAGAGGCTCTAATTCAGAGAAATACGGCGATGTGGAAACTGCAAGAAACAAGGCAAAAAAAAAAAAAAAACACGGCATAAGGAAGCAAAGGTATGGACAGGAGGAGGAGGAGGAGGATGGAGAAGCTGGCGTCTGACCAAGGAGCGGGTTTGGCAGGGGCACCACCCTGCTCGAGGGCAGCCGGCGGCTACCAGAGCCCTGAGGCTCCCAGAGGGCCATTCAAGGACCTACGAGGACGGACACCGGGCCATCTGCCAGCAGACGCGGCTCTGGAAAAGGGCTCGACTCTCGGTCGGTCGGCCGGCTGGCCCCAGCAAACCGCCCGTGAAAAGCTGACCGAAACAGAATTCCAGCTGCGCGCGAATGACGTCAGAGCTGCCCACCACTATCATTAGCACATTCAGATGGCGTGCGGTCATGTCATCCGGACCCCAGGGTACTGTGAGGGTGCCCTCTGATAAGCATGTCATAAGCCCAGCAGCAGCCGGCCATGCAAGTGCTTTTAGGACCCAGGCCAGAGGTGTCCAAGCACTTGCCTGTTTCACTCATGTTGTAGCATACTGAAAATCTCTTTCACCACCTCTTTTTGCCTTCTATTTTTTTTTTACTCCCAGGCATCTGAGCATAGTAAATAACTAATGTCATCCCACTACGGGCCGCCACTGCCAAACCCAGCCTTCAGTCTTAATCCTAGAAAATTATAGTGTAACACTGGACGGACTCGGCAGACGCTAAGGCACACTCAGTATTTCTGTCTGCCAGTACAAGTTTAAAAGTGGCCTGTGCTGTGTATGGTTTATCCATATTCTTAATTTCATTTGCATTTGACTTATTTTATCCCTGCTTCTTAGTTCCTGCTCTCGTCATCCCCTTTTAGTATGTGTGCTGTCAGCAGGTGTACAGTACAGTATGTGGAATTACCACCAACACAGTTATTCAGGCAGGGAGCTGCAGAGAAAGAGGACAAATGGACTCTGGGTGTGAGGTGGGAGACGGCTACGTCCCTGGTGATCTTTTCTACACAATAATCCATTGTCTGCAGTAACGCCTTGCTTCCAGTGAAGATTTAGTGTTGCCAGGCTCTCTCGATCAAGGCAGTAGCTCACCTTTCCCAGTTTCATACATAGAGTATATGTCCCTGCGTTTAATTTGTCAATAGCTCATACGCCAACCTTTAGCGGGAAAAGAAACAAGGAAGGGAGTAGGGGATATGTAGACTTTTGCCGCTCTAAAGTGGAATGTTTGGACAAAACTCTCTCTTTCATCCACCATTAAAATTTCCCACACATTTCTGTCAAAACAGTCCCTTCAAAGTCCCTGTCAGACATGAATCTACATCAGAAACTCTCTTGCCCAGTCATCCTGTGGGCAAACATTACTTACAGCTGAGCAAACACACCCAGACAGAACATGCCATACATCACAGAGGGGGCCATTTTCCTCCTTTAAGTTGGTCAAAGCCCATATTACATATATCTGTATACATAAATTCCCCCCATTCAGTCCTCCACTGAGACGTGCCACTTTGTTGGTATACTTCAAACAAAATGAAAGTTTGTACAACACTAAAATAGTCATCGACGTCAAATGACCTACCACAGAAAATTATTTGGAATAATACATGAATAGTACTGACATGAATTAAGAGTCCAATTTGGTGTCACATTAGGTACAATTGTACAGTATTAACTGTGGTAGGCCGTAGGCCGATAATTTGGGTACCCTTTCCCTCCCTGGGGCAATCAAAGCATAATTATTGTTAAGAGTGGGAATGTATTCAAATTCGAGGTTGTGTGTTGCAGCTCCAATTCTCGGGACACTAGTTGGATATAATCATCGTGCGGCCCTGGGTCAAAGGCACACCAACCTTAGGGGTCAGATCAGTAATTATGGCACAACCCCTCTGCCCTCTTTTTCATTAAATATTCTCTAATGCTATACACACTCTTGCATATGTGTGAAACAAATGCAAAGAGTTTTATTAACTAGGTGATGGATTACCTCTGTAATTGGCAATTGATTCTGGAATACATAAGGATAAGAAAGCTACAGGGAGTTTTTGTGAAGGCCTCACTATGAAAGTGACCCAATCAGGAGCCAGTAACTTCTGTCCCTGTATATCTACAATTTACATATAGCCAGAAATATCTTTCTAATGTTAAATTGCAACAATATATTTGTGCCAATAATGGTATAATAAAGCAATCCTCCAGACGCTATGTTTTAAATGATACTTTTGTTAAAATGTAAAGCTAAAATTTAGATATTTTACTATCAACTCACAATTAACAAAATGTTGTATCAAAATTTTCCTGCTCTTTTCCCTTCCGACAGTACTCGGTGATGTTGAAAAACATGACTACGGACTGATTCACATAGAATTCCCCCTTTAAAGAACAAAAAAGAGGCCATCAAAAAGAGATGTCTCTATCAGAGCACAGCTTTCACACCTATTCATACAAAACAACATACAGTAGATACAAAATTCAATTACAGGTGCTTGGCGATTTTTCTTTCAGAAACATCAAAAATGATTTCAAATGGCAACAGAATGCTAAGTAATAAGCACTTCAATGCAATGTCTCCAACACCTGTGCTCTGTGTCGTGGCGATATCTCCTGACGTCAGCATGCAAACTCACAGCACAGTATAAGTGCCAGCTACAGCGCAGCTCTCTACGCTGCACGACTGTGTGTGTGGCCACTGTATTTCATCAAACACAAATAAACAAAGTGTGCTGTGAGACTACAGTATATTCAAGACGACCCAAAGCCCACAAAATTTCTACATAACTCCTTTAAAAAGCCTAAGGCACACACAGTGGTGCAGCACTGTTAAGTTTTGCTCAGAAAATCTGTTTCCCCTTCATTCAAACAGACTGCCTAATCTTAGTGCATCATGATCAAAATGTCATCAAACCTTGCATTTTAAAAAACAGTCCTCAAAGCTGCTTTTGACAAGAGATATTCTTGGAGGATGCATGACGAGGAGCTCATATTGGTCTCGGAAGATGTACGACTATTTTCTCATGTTCTGCCAGTGTGCTGCACATTGTCCCTGGGTGGATGTTTTTGGTGCAATGTTTCAAAAGGTCTCTTTCTGGGCCGTTAAACTCTAGCCTCTTAAGAGTGTAGGCTGGCAAATCACATAGGAATAAAACATGAGAGGGAACACAGTGTCAGTGCCCCGAGTTCTACTCGAGGATTGTGTATGACAGGGCGCCACCACTTGTTCACTGCTCTGCTAAATGGGGAATAAAACATCTACTTATCTGCCTCCTCTGTGGCGAGCTCTCTGTCACAAAGTGAGAAGCCGGGCTATGCTCACCATTAGCACGGATGATGAACTGTACTGAGGCCGGTCGCAAGCGCAGAGAGGAATGGATGCTCGCCTCGACCTGTCACTGACTCATTATTGCACTCAGCCAAAGTGCCACTATCAACCCCTCTGGATGTCTCTCACCAGGACCTAGAGAGACAAGGGAGGAGGGAGAGAAAGAGAAAGAGAGAGAGAGAGAGAGAGAGAGAGAGAGAGAGAGAGATCCCCAGTGTTAAATCATGAAATCATTTGTAAAGGGAAAAAAGGTAGAGAGGGCTCATCTCCATAAGATGTATATGCACTAGAGGCCAAGTCACTCGGTGTTACTGCGCCGTGACGCGAAGGGAGCCATAGCTCATGACAAATGGTGTGTGGAACTCATAGCTCAGGGTATGAGGGGGGAAATGGAGAGGATTTGATCTTAAGCTTGAAAGTGAAGCAAGGGTGAATTCATGGACATGTGTGCTGGCATGCCTGCATCCCTGAATGGTGAACATTCACCATGTCCACGCAATTATCCCCCCGCCAAACGCACGTTGGGTTTCACAGCTTTCTCTTTGCAAGATATTACACAAGGCCTCATATATCAATCTTTGTGTACAAACATCGATGTATGCTGAAGACTACACACTCCTGTGACCTGATCACAGATCTCATACAGGGATTAAATATAAAATGATATTTATGCATGTACGTAATATCTATAAAATCAGACTGAAATCATGTGCACATGAACCTGTTTAGACATACTTAAAATTGGCATATGCTTTTTTTCTGGGTAAACATGGAAATAATGATGAATAAAACAAATGTTAAAATATATACTGGTATTGTATTCAAGGCAAAATAATGCATTTCATTTCTGTATTTTGCAATGCATTTGCATCCAATTTCACTTGCTAAATGTTAAAGAACCATTCAGGCCAGTGCACCACAATACGTATTTGATTTTGTAACAGTGGAGTATCAACAAATATTAGTGGCCCTTTTTCTAAATCAGAGTGAACATTCAGATTTGCCTGATTGCATTAAAACATTTCCTGTACCTGTCTAAAAAGCTACATTGATAGTTCAAGCATGGTGGGATAAAGTTCATAATATTATGTGGACAAGAGTACTGTGATGGTTGCAAGGCCCGCTTGCTTTAAATCAGTTCTATTTCTTCAGTATGCCTTCTTGAGAAAATTGTATAGAGTTATCAAACAGCGTTTCATTTTCTGCATAATTTTAGCATGTACAAAGTGTTGATACATCTGATACAAGGAGATGTATACATATGACTCAAGAAATGTACTATGCACCACCACACACTAGCATGCATGTGAGAAGGCATGCAACCATGGTATGGACGCATAGAGGATGTTTGAACAATACCGCAGAGGCACAAGTGCAGAAAGCATTTGCTTAGATTGGTTGATGAATGTGACTCAGGAGCAGCTTTGACGGGTTTATTTTTATGACGAGAGTAGTCACTGTGCCAAAGAGTCCCCTGATGGCGATGTCTCTGGGATTTATCATTCATCCACTTGTTAAAAGGAGGTACACTTAGGCACCTCTGGGCAAGTAGGTATTTGTTCTTCAAGCAGTTCTCAAGTGAACCCCAAAATCAGTTTTCCTCCAGCTGTGACCCCAGGGGGGAAGAGTTAAAGAAAATTCTAAAGACAGCAACAAGTCGGTCACGTTTTGGAGGACAGTTTGACTTTACTTGTCAGTTGCCTTGGTTTTAATCAAATAGCCCCCACAAGTTCAATTTTAGCCTTTGGACACAAATTATGTTTAAAGAGATTTAAAGAGAAGACTGAAACTGAAGGTTGTCAGAAAAAGATAAGAATCACCACAGTCATTCATTTTGTTCATACATATTAAAACCTAGTGCATGAAATAAAATTTATTATCTGGAAAGAGGAAAGGGAAGAACAATGCACGTAGGAAGCTCCAAGGTGGTAGAGGTGAACAATTAGACAGATGGCTAGCTCTCCATCCACTCAGAAAAGATGATGAGAGCTTGAGGGAAAGAGAGAGAGAGAGAGAGAGAGGGGGAGAGAGGGTGAGAAAGAGGGAGAGGACGGCAGCAACCAAAGTCATTAAGAGAAGCTGTTCAAGGGCATGGGGAAGCAGAGGAGTCCTCACAGTTCTACACTGGATTAACTGCTGAGTGAGCAAGTTACAAAACGACAATGGTAACCGCTTTCGGTAAAGCGCCATTCGCATGCTTTGTACTCTTGCGCTCCTCCAACTTCAAAGAGAAAAATGTTCACACATGCTAAAAAGTCAAGAAGAAAGCAAAAAAAACATTCCTGTGTACATATGGCCTCACCACTTTTTTTTTCTTTTTTTTTTGGTTATTATTATTTTTATTTTTTTCACCACTTTTCTTTTCCAAACATTTGTTTCTTTATTTGGCTATGTCCAGTACTTAATCTAGTTGACAGTGGGGTGGTAGCATGGCTGTAAAATGTAGGGGTGAAGTTCTCCTTTTTAAGAAATGATTCATGAAGCACTGGGTATCTCATGAGTCAACAATGTACCCGGGGAGCGTCTTTGGGGCCCTTGCTATTCTCCGTGTGGGTATCAATAGGTGATAAATCTCTCCCTGTCTGGCCTGAGAGAGGGGTAGGCAATGTAAACGCGCCCTCACAGGTAACTTTTTCCTCCTTGTTTCTCACACTGGTGTTACAGAGTCACACTTGCAGGACTTGGAGGTCATTTGTGGATAGTAAGTAAGGTCAGAATGGGAGCAAGGAGAGTAGGGGTGGCTACTATATCATCCATGTCTTGCACAATCTGCAGACTTCATTCACATCAGAAAAAGGCAACATGGAGTCATGGCATCTTATGACTTCTTTCCTTCCTATTTGTGTGCATGTCCACACCAATAAGGCTAGATGTGTGTAACTGTCATTGTGTGTGTGTGTGTGTGTGTGTGTGTGTGTGTGTGTTAGAGAGAGCGAGAGAAAAAGAGTATAGCTTAATGCCTTACAAGGGAGTTATAAAATAAGGCTAATGTTTCAGTTTGCATGCCTAACATCACATGTTAAATGGTGCACAATAACATACTGAATAAGTGCACACACCGCCCCTTCCGCTAAAACCACTTTCTGCCTAACAAATGATTTACATGCCCATTAAGCCAAGAAACCCTCCAATCTGGAAAATTACAGCCCTGGCCCGCACGGTATATCACTTTAAACAAATGCTACTGGATGCTGTCTATATGATCAAATTGGTACAAATTTTCCTGCTTTCGGTTTCTCCACCGAGCCCCTCGACTGTCTCTCCACTACGCTTATACTGTACCCTCTCCCGGCCAATGATGTTCAGTTTAGTTCACTTGCAGTTCAGTTGGAGCTAAGAGGACTGTTTGTAAGCTCTCTTTTCAACAGTCTGCAATTGGTGATGCGACTTGGAGGTGCGATCCGCACCCAATTAGAGTGATTTATGTGTGACCTCATTGTGAGAGTTGCAGGAGGGCCAACGGCGGTGGCTCTTAAACAACCATGCACATAACCAACCAAATGAGAAAGTGAGAAGGCAGAGGGGACTAATAACAGAGTTACACCCCAGTCTATTCCACTGATCCATGGTAGACATTTCCAATGCTTTACTCCAATGCTTTATATTGTATTAGGACGATGCAATGTAAAACAAAGAATGCATATTATGTTGAATTTCTGTGATTAAACATCCAGACTATGTTGGCTCATAGGGCTACTGTGCTACTGTGATTAAGCTGTAAGTCTATGATTGATGGTTTCGAAAACGACTCATTACAGTCAATTAAAGTGTGCAATTATCAGGTACAATTTAATGACAGTCCCATTTTCATAAAATCAGATAAAGTCAGTCCTCATTAAAATAAGGGAACAGCAGACCAAAGTCAGAAATACAAAATCCAAATCTGAATTAAAGAGTACTTGTGTGGCAACCTCATAGCCTTACAGTCACTTTGATAATATGACTATGCAACATCCTGATCACACATTCAAAACTGTGAGCGGTCACACTCTTATTTCCTCTTTTTAATTAAAACAGGATTAAGCCTCATATCCAATAAACTGCATTATTCCATGGAACACCCATGCCGGCAATACTGCTTATTCCAAGGAATCATTCATGCATAAATACTGTGCACAATTAATATATTTGATTGACATTCTGTGTTATGGAATATGTATGTCAAATAAACGTTATGAATTTCCAATGGCTTGTTTATGAGAAACTGTAACAGGAGTATTTAGAGTAAATAATCCTTTGGCAGTACTTTAAAGTATGACACTAACACCAACCTGAAAAATAGGCTGGATGCATTGCACTGTATGTGTACAGTATTTTACTATAATACATCATCTGTGTATTTTCTGTCTGTTGGGCATATGTCAATTGACCATACTCACCATTAGCTTAATAGATTAACTGTTACCTAAAAGACATTAAATTACTGTGTGCCACTGTACTCTGAAGGGCATGGAAACCTAAGGTGAGCTCCCTGAAAGTGAAGCACCCAGAACAGAGCGCAGTGTTAAACTTCATGCTTTAAAAAAGGCACAAAGACAGGGCACGTTGCATTGAACGGGAGATGAAACATTGGTTAAAAAAAAGAGCGAGATGAATTTCAAAAAACCTGAGCCAGAGACAAAGGCGGCTCGGGGCGATGGGATGGAAGGAGAAATGAATTAATCAAACTGCCAAACGCTGAGGACCAAACGTTGACCCCTCTATGCTCTCATTACTCCGCCATTACCCTTCCTCACAAAACCCCCTCTTAGTAAGACCACTAATTAAGGATCATGCATTTTACTGGGCTCCTGAGGAAGAGACAGAGGAAGAGGAGGAGAGCGACACACAGAGACAGAGAGCGGGAGAGCTGAGGGCATCCATGTCTGTTAGGGTGATATCTCCATTTGTCAGTCTAATAACTCATGTTTGAAATCTCTGAGAGGGGGGCGTCGCAGTAATAATGTGTTTTCATGGATTTTTAAAGTAGCCCGTTTGACCTCGTTTAAATCAGGAGCTGCAGTGCAAGGCCACAAACGATGATGACCTGTCTTTATGAGATGGAGGGAGGACCTCATAAATCATTCAGTGGAAGTGCACACCAACCAGCCCTGCTGAAACCAAGTTGTCTTGGCGGGGGGGGGGGGGGGGGGGGGGGGGG
>JASCQY010000258.1:10666345-10673845 GCA_030264315.1 Sardinella tawilis
ATTGAAACCCATTCATTTTTTCCGAGCTCAGAGGTCCCATGAAATCGAGCGGAAGTGGCGTCACTGGGACACTCTATTGCTCTTTCCAAGTAACAGATGTGCTACAAAGCCAAAAGAAATAAATGAATATTAAAACTTTTTTTTTTAAAGGACTCACCAGTGTTACTACATATAGAAGCCACACAGTCACACATGCATCAGTGTCCTCTTAATATTTAATTCCTGCAAATTGGTTGTTTTATGTGGTAAGATGGTCTTATTGCGGCAAAAAATAAATAAATAAATCCCTCCGTGGTCAACTATATGCAGACAGTGTGTTTCATGGTAATTTTCCAATTCCTGGAAAAATCTGCTCTGAAACAGGAAATGAAAATGTGAGCCTCTATTAGGCTAAGTGAGAATAACACATATTTTCCTCATTAGGTTATAGGTACAAATGCGTCAAAGCATGAAATTACCACAAAGCCTACATCACGAAACAACCTAATTTGCAAACGAATGATCCGTGTAGAGAAGTTTAAAAAAATGCTGATTGTTACAATAAGAGGAAGGTTTGCCTAAGCTTTTCTCAAACAATTTAGCACAGTGCATGAATTAAGGCCACATCCAATATCATTGGCCATGCATTCAAGCTACATAATCAAGCTCTATAGCCGCCCCTAAAAGGTGTATGATGACATAAAATGTGCTTAAAACCTTTAATTCAGACCTCCTATTAAAATGTTGGCTTGCATAAAATAGTGGGAAAATGGAAACTTCCTGTGACCTCAATTTGAAGAGGATCTGATGTTTTGGCTGTGTCCCCATATTATATTTTCTTTTTTTTCTAACTTGGAGCAGAGTGTGTATTCACTCATTCCATTTCTCTCTCCATTCACCCTAACCCCCACCTTCCCCAACCGCCCGCCGCACCCATCCACCCACCAACAATAAGCAAAGGTATGAAACCTAAAAGGGAAACAATCAGGTCCCATCCTCTTCAAAACTGCCCTTGTGTGCCCAAATGCTGAAAAATGACACGGGGTGACGCAGAACTCTGCATTACTTTCGAGTTACTATGGATATTTGCAATTCAAAGTGATCTGGAAGAGTGCTGACCACACCAGGATAGTCTCCATAACTAGTGGCCCGCAGAGGGCAATAAGACAGAGGTGAAATGTGTAGCCTCCAGCTCCAGCAATGTGCTTTTGGGCAACTTAATGTAAAAATATGATAAATACGAAAAATAATGAGGGCAAAATTGGTTTTCTTCCAAAAATTATGGAGGTGTGCAAGCTCAATTTAATCAAACGATCAAGGTCGTTTTAGAAGATTCCTTAATAGCGTAGGCATTGGCTAAAATGGACATTTTTGCACTTCTGTCCATTGGGAAATCTTAGCATTTATGAAGGCAGTGAGGCATGTTTATACATCCCATGTATTGCAATGTATTTTTTTCTGCTTTTAACCACATGAAGTCATGTTCATAAAAAAATCTCACAATGCTGAAATGCAGGCAGTACAGTACATTGATGCGTGCACAATGTGCACAAAAAACTTGATGTAAAAACCCATCCACAGTCAAGAATGGTCCAGGATCGGCGGCATGTCTGGAGCCTCAAATGAACATCACCCCGTGTATACAATTGTATGGAAAGCATTAATCAAAATGGGCAACTCCTGTGCAGCCATATGGAGAAACAGCATGGGAACTGCACCCAAACTTGCTGATCCTCTGTAACAGGACCCGATTAATTCAGCCCACTGCATCCATACAACACATCAGCTCACATTTTACACCAGGAGACACACACTCTACCACCACTTCCTACAAGGTACCCTGTATTTGTATGAAGCATCTTGACACAGTATGAGGAAACGCAAAAAGGTCCTGTGGATAAACTAGAAATTCTTCCTGTATGTTCAGGGGAAAGTGAAGTTCCTGCATGTGAAGTTATAGTAATTAAAGATGCATGGAGTGGATCTCTAAATTCTCATAACCATCACTAACTAATGTTAATGTAAAATATATTTTCTTTAAAAAAAAAAAAAAACACTACAAATAATTTAAAATTGTAAATCAACATAATTGAGAACTAACAATTCTTTTAGAGGCTTCAGCTGTAAACTGCACAACCTTTTTTGTCCTAACTGCTACAGGGATTACACAGGTATGTGCAGTACAGATGCCCTATTGTTCTTTTTTCACTGCGGTTCAACCTGCCTGATGAACTATAAATTACCAAATCAGTTCAAATATTTACCTATTTATTAGCTCCCTATTTTAAAATTCAGATTACAAATGTTTGATGTGAGTCTACAACATTGTATTTGTTTGTGTCATCATTATAAATATCAAGAAGCTGCTGTGTGTTAGTGTGCCAAATAACACAAGATTGTGCCTCAAAAGCAAAGACTAGACAGAGGGATTGGCAAGGAGCTGTGGGAGTCTACCTGGGCAGCCGATGAATTGATTGATTGACTGACCCTTGCAATGTGAGAAGGCAAAAGATACTTTCTCATGCAAGAGGATCAATGTCCTCTGCAAGGCCAATCTATCGCAGCTCATTGGCAAATCGCACCGTCAAAGGTGTGCTCCACTGGACAGGATCTTACCAAGCCCTCAGTAACCTTGACCTGGGGCGATGTTCAACACCAAGGCCACAGGAAAACATCCAACAAGAGAAAGTGTAAAACGAAGTAGTCTCTGATATAGTATGAGACATTTTGGCAGGGTAAACACTACAATATACTGTAAGGTCCATTTCAACCATAACATGGAAACACAATCGTTTTTTGGGACAAAACATCTGGCTGCTTCAAAAAACATGGAGCCACTTTGGATTAAAATAAGCAACATTTACTAAATGTATGTGAGTGCCTGGCATGGATTGTTCTTTCAGCTCCCAAGCAACAAAACATGAGTGAATGAGCCACATAACTGTGGATAATTATCACAACATCCATAACATTCAGCGATTCAGCATTTAATTAGGGTCCTGCGTGCATTTTGTTTAAGGTAGCTTTGATTGTGTTTGACTTAAGCAATAATCAAACCCGTTGGACCGCGGTCTATCTACGCTCGGCTGTAACTGAAACCAACACTGCTTACGCTAGGCACAGCATCTGGCTTTCACATCACATTTGAGGCTGGCTTTTTGAGAAGCCTCTGAAATGTGTTGGAATTAAATTAAAACCTGCTCCCCGCCTTAGCAAACTGGACTTTTTCCAAGAGTGCATTTCACACGCCATAAACACTACAGAAACGTTTAAACATATCATAACTGAGGAAGGCCGCAACAAAGAGTTTTCAGATATACCAGGCAAAATGCATTTGAGGGGTTGATCCAAAAATAACAAGCAGTTTTGCATTTGAAAGTAGAGATGGAGGGGACTTCCTCTGAATTCTTGAAATCAAAAAATTTCCCGCTTTTTATGCATTTTCACCATACATGTAGGTAAAATGACTGACAAACTGACTTTTGATAGTCTCCCGACTCCCATACAATGTGAACACATTAGAGTAGACAAAAACACTATGACTAAATAAAACCTAAGTTGGTTGGTGTACATTGCTTCTTCTTTGTTACTGCACATCTCACACTTTCAATTAACACCCAACAACACAGGACAAGTGTGAAATGTGGTTAAATCTCTGGGAACCAGCTTACTTTGACTGCAGTTCAATCAGCTGTGCCAAGAAGCCAAGAGGCCAAGGCAGGCAGTGATTGTCACAATATTTCACAGTACTGGATCCAAGGTGGGAAGTTGTGTATATGGGTTTGATTCAGGAGACCAGGAAGTTGGATTTAATCTGGGACGTGTGAAATACATTCTAGAACATTCCATACTTTGCCACACCGAATCCAGTCTGAGATTTAATCCCCCAGCTAATACCATAATATCAAATAGAGTTATCAAATTGAAGTTCACCTCAGGCTTGCCCTTTGCAAAAAGTCTTGAAAACAAACAGTCACCTAAGACCCAAACCCCATGTCAAATAGTGCCCAGCTGTCCTCGAGACATATTACGGTAAAACCCAACACACTGTGTTGGCTCAAGTAAAACCTGTGCAGCATGTGTGAAAAGGTATTATTATACAACATAATATTTTAATGATAACAAATCTGCCCAAATATCGACGAGGGCCACAAAAACTCCATTCACAACTAGGCCTTGTCTTATTATTCCACTCCAAACTAATCCTTTTGGACAATAAACTACAAAAGTGAGTCTAACAGGATTATTGTCTAGGCCTATATGTCTGAGAAGGAAGGAAAACTTTCCTTAACAGATGTAACGATCAACGGAAGGTACAGAACTGGAGACCTACTTACAGCCATATATAAATGATGACATATAAATGATAGCTCACTTGCTCCATGATGAACTTTGCTCTGTGAAGAAACATTGAAAGAAATGTTGAAAAATGTAATCAAATCTTAAGACAAAAAGTCAAACTAAAGCTAAGAAAGATGTGCGAAAAAAAATGTTCTCCAGAATTTGTGTCAAGATGTTGTTATGTCTCAGTAATCTACAATGACAAGCCATTGCAGCTGTTACAACATAAAGCAACATTCTTGGGATATAATGTAGCATAAGCCTTACATTCTGTTCAAGTTTACTGACAAAACAAACTAAATATTCTAACAAAGTGATCAGAAAAATAAATCATTCTTTGTTTGCTTCATTCTCATTATTGTGTAGTCCAACTACATCACTTCACTATTAAAAGATTAAATATAAATTTTCCAATTTCACACAGTTCCCCTTATATTGCTCAGTGCCATGGTTCAATTACTATTTACCATTAACAGCTACACACTGGCATGTCTTGTTTGCTTTGGCGAGGCTTGCCAACCACCATGAGTGGTTATGGGCCTCAACAGGGAGAATTGGAACTGCTGACGGCCAAAAATAATGTCCTGCGACATTATAACCATATTGGCAATGGAGGAGGACCCTATGCAGTACCGAAAGAGGGAGAGAGAGAGAAAAACCATAATTTTAACTGTCACTTTACATTACTGGCAGTATTATTCCAGCACACACATGCGGTACACACACACACACACACAGATTCATACATATACAAAGACATACACATGAAAATGAACTACAGATCCCACCAGCGCTGAAGCCCTTGCATGATGGACGGTGCTCAAGCACACAGGACCACCAACCCTGACTGGGAAGCAGGGTCATGAGCCTGAAAGTGGTCATGTCCACAAGTTACGGAATAAATAAATGTAAGATCCAAAGCTGGGGCCAAAATAACACAGCTTTGTTTTGCCAGGGATTGAAGAAATGTAAAAAGCTTTATAATAATCAAGAACATTGAAATAAAAAATTTAAATAAAATGTATATTGCATCAACACAGTCCAGTCAATAACAGCTTCAACTCATTCCCACAGTATAAAGACCATTCTGGGAAGGAATTGCCAGACTCTTGCACTGAATATTGACATCAAAGACGCATGTCACAATAACAATTACTCCATCAAGTGGCTTTAACACTTAAAGCAACACTCCACCATTTTTGGAAATATGTTAATTTTCCATCTCCCCTCGAGTTAATTAACTGAGCCAAACCTTTCTCCTGTTCATCCAGTCCTTCTCTGACTCTGGCTATACCAATTTTAGCACCAAATTAGCATTTATCATTGAATCGGATTGGACCGTTAGCATTTCGCTTGGTCTAATCCGCTTCAATGATAAATGTTAGCTTGGAGCTTAAAAAGGTATCGCCAGACTCAGAAAAGCACTGGATGAACAGGAAAAAGGTATGGCCGTAACAACCTCTGGAATTTCTATTGGGTCAGTGACCCATATTGCCTTTGCGGAGGTCTGCGCTCTCCGAGTGCTTTTCTAGTTTACAGTGTATGATAAGAGTTTTGTGTTGTTTCAAAGACTTGTTTACATCTTAAAGACAACCATAGTTCCATAAAAAGCCTCATGCTCAAACCATTTTTACTCAAGTCAAGTACGAACTTCTGTTCCACTAAAAGGCGACTTCATACCAAATTTACCGTGCTCAATTACAAGTAACCTCTCCCAAAGGTCCTTTTCCCCCCACTGAAGCACGGCTTGTGCGAGAGCTCCCAAAGTTTCCCACCTTAGGCTGCAGCACAAGGATGGCCGTGAATCACACCTGACACACAGCATGTGTCTAGTCTCTCCCGTGTGCTACATCGCCATCCAAAAGGCACATGGCCTGGTCCTCAATAAACATGACTGGTCCCAAAGGAGCATTAAGTGCAAGGGAAATTGCAAGTGAACAAGAAGTGTGAATATGGTAGGTGTGAAAGCTCATCTGAGACGCCAAAGCATGCACCTTGGTTATGAAAGATGTTCGGGGTGATTTTATTGACAGAAATCCAAGAGAAGCACTGACGTTCCAATTTATATTGCCAGATATTTGGCATGACAGTCACTAAGCCACTATGCAGTTTATGCATTTTATTATGATCATTATTATTCAGGTTTCTGGATCTCAGAGGCCTGTGCAACATTATTCAATGCACCTAGCTTCCAAAATTAAGCTCCCTTCCTGTGCAAGAGTAATTAGAAGTTCTCATGCACAATGGATCCCTGGCCATGAATATGCAATGCCATCAAATGAGTCATGCTCCTATAATGCAAGCCCAGCGATGACTACAACCCACCATCAAGGACAGGCTTGTGGAAACTAATGAAGGCACACCAACGTGGGTGAAGCCGAACAAGCCAAAAGGGATTGGAGAGAAGGGAGGGGGGGGCAAGGGGTTGTTGGTGGAAAGCAGACTTCATTTTTACAAGGTTCGCTCCACCAGTTTGCCCATTGCTCAAAACAGGAGGCATGCAAAGGGAAAAGATTATAGAAAAAAAAAAGAAATTCAGATGGTTGATCCCATGGGGTATGAGTGAGTCGTTAAGTTTTCAGAAATCCTGTATTTCGACTGCAAGTTTTGTTATGTACTGTTTTATTGAAGTCTTGAAATGCTAAGTTGTTTTGTCAGTGCTTTTGCCCAGTAAAGCAGTTACATCATGTTGAAAAAGGGCACAATATCTCTGACAAGCACAAGTGATGACAGGCCATAAAAGGCTTGCTGTCTGTAAACTCACCCATCAGAAATCAATCTGTGTTCTTTTTTTCTTCCCTTTCCTGCAATGAAAACTGTTAAATCTCAAGTGGAAGTGCCATTTCCAAGAGCTTTCAAGCAGTGAAATATATCTGTATGTCTATCCAAATCTCTCCTCTATCATGTTCAAAGAAGATGAAAATACACTTTTGTACCAAAAAAAAAACAATTTCTGAACTCAATAACTGATAAGACTTACAGTAGAGTAATAACTAAGAATTTAATAAATAAAAAAAAATAATAAAGAAAAAAAAAATAGTGAACACTCTTCTCTTTGTCCAGAATATTCTTTAGGGGCATTACCCCCCCACCCCCACCCCCCGCCTTGTTATTCCTCCTGCCCCTCATGTGTGTTAAGTCAGCATGACATTTTATGACGCCTGCTTATTAAAAAACAGT
>JASCQY010000258.1:10678845-10682808 GCA_030264315.1 Sardinella tawilis
CAGTGTAAAGGCACCAGGCACCAAGAAAGTGACGTACATGTTTGATGAGTTTTGTCAAGTGATATAATAATGGCAGCACGTGTTAGCATAAGAGCAACGCCCCCGTCCACGTTAAGCCCCACCAGGGAAAGCAAGACAAATAAACAGATCCCATTTCTTCGGCTGGATGGATAATAAAAGTCCGAGACAGATGGAGGAGTGCCAGGTCCCCACAGAACACCTCCTCCGTTCCTCCCTCCTTCCCCCTTTTCCCTCCTTCCCTCCCTCTGACGCTAAAGTGGACTTCCTGTTAACATTCCTGCCTCACAACAAGCATATCGTTGCTTTTGAGGTTTGCAGGAGTTTACGCTCTGTCAAACGTGGGCCGCCAATTCCACCCCCTCGGCACCTGAATCAAAGTACACTAGAGTGCTTTGTGTCACCGTTGCATTCCAGACGCTCTGCATTTGACTGAACACCCTCCGTCTAGAAAGCAACACACACACACACACACACACACACACACACACACACACACACACAAGCAGACTGCTGACTTTGATCAGCCTCGCCACTAATGCATCAAAACCACCGTCATTCACCACAAGCCAACACCTAAACTAACAGTCTTCCAGGATCACGTTTCCACACATCACAGGTACGTCCTGAGTGGCCTCTCTCAGTATCAATAGGACACAGACCTCGACCAAAAGGAGCCTCTCTTTAAGAGCTCCCTTCCTCAAGCTCCATAACTGTGCCTTAATCCCACCGCCATGTGACTGATGACCAGCAGACTATGCATTCAACTGCCTTTCATTCCTCCCCTTTCTTCAATAACGGGAGAGGTCAATAAAACTGTAAATGGCCCACTCATTAAAATATGGTCGAAACACTAGCAGCAGGCGAAAGCAAACACATTAAGTGGTGTGTGGCGGCATTGTGGCCAGTACTGACATGAACAAGGAAAATAAATACATAAAAAAATGTACCCAGGATTCCTCTGCCTGTGATATACCCATCTCCGGCCTGGTAATAAGTATATGAATACATAAAAGATGGTCCTCAAGCCTTCCCTGTTTATATTAATGTTTTATTTAGTGTTTTGCATTATCATAATCAAAATGGCAATAAAAATAACAAAGTAGAATAAAATATACATATCAAGTGACAGGCTAGTTCGGTAACCTGTCCCGTGTGGAATCTTGATGTTATGTTAACAAACAAATTAGCATTTAAATGAGTCCAGCATTTTATTCTTCAAGGTTATGTTGTTATGAATATTAAATTATGGTGTGTGCGTGAGTGTATGAGTGTGAGATAGCGTGTGTGTGTGTGTGTGTGTGTGTGTGTGTGTGTGAGAGAGAGAGAGAGAGAGAGCGAGGGAGTGAGACCTGTGCGTGAGTGTGTGTGTGTGTGTGTGTGTGTGTGTGAGAGAGAGAGAGAGAGAGAGGGAGGGAGGGAGACGTGTGCGTGCGTGTGTGTGTGTGTGTGTGTGTGTGTGTGTGTGTGTGTGTGTGTATGAGTGTGTGAGAGAGAGAGAGAGAGAGGGAGGGAGGGAGACATGTGCGTGTGTGTGTGTGTGTGTGTGTGGTGGACTTGTCAACACTCTACTGTAGTGCAAGAGAAGGGAGGGGTGTGGGGAGGGAGGACAGACAGAGAGAGAGAGAGAGAGAGAGAGAGAGAGAGAGATTTGGTTCATAAAAGAGAGCAACATCCCTGATTAATGGTTTTCATTGGGAAGTGTACTCTCCAAACATGCAAACAGTAATTTACCCCAAAGTCCCTTGCTCTCCCGCTACAATGACAAATCTTTAACTGGTCTAGGAATTTTCCCCGCATATTTTTTCATGCCGTGCTGAAGGGAAACCATAATTTAACAAGATGTCCTTTTTAAAGAAAACAAACATGAAGTTTCTTCTCATGGAAGGACAAAGAGTGGCGGTGGCACCATTTGGACACCCTGGCCCGTGTGCGGGGCTGGAATGTTATCTTCTTGGCCCAGTTCCTATAGCACCAATAACAAGGATGAAAGTGCATTTCTTGTTATTGTAAGCCCACTACAGTCACTGTTTAAACACCAAACAGCCAACAGACTGCACCCCCAATCCACACACACACACACACACACACACACACACACATACATTCTGTCTGAGCCAGACTGCCAGTTTGTAATATAAATTCCCAAAAACTGGGCTTCCTCCTTGAATGAATGGCCCCAATGCCAGCATTCAGGTTACAGGTACACTGTATTTTAAAAACAGAAAGTTGCCTTTTAATTGCAATTTGTCTGTTTAGTTTCTTTACCTTGGATGAGCACAGGTGACGGGACACATATACGAATAAGGCGAGAATTTTACAGAGATAGAATGGGTCTCTGCTTTTCATTCTGAGCACTGTTTACTTTCTCATCAAAAGGAACGGTATGCCTTCTGAAAGGTAGCGGAAGTGAGAAAGGTGGGAGATTGTCTGTAAAAGATAGAGCACAGAGCGGAGAGGGCCGTTCCCCATTTCTGTATTTAAATCAGCATCATGTGGACCAAGATAATCGCAAAGGCAAACTAATCTCCTCACTTTAATATACTTGATTCATGAACCTGCAGAAAAACATGTTGTTTTTAATCTACCCCTTGCCAGCTGTGCGGTGATAATAAAATGTGGATTAACTTGTAAGCTGTGTGATATGTAGGGTTTTTCCCTTTTTTTTCAACAGTCCTCTAGCACCATGCCTGCCTCCAGTCTGCAACTGTAAATATGTACGCTAATATGCAGCCTCATAAAGTCGTCAAAACCACTCTGTGAATCACCGTGGCAACACAAATGCCTCCTCCCCACCGAGCCGTGATGACTTTGCCCCAGGCATCTGATAACTGGAGGACTTAGAAATGGCAAGGCTGCGTCAACCCGGTGCACACACACTCATTTGTTGTGCCCTTTGTTTGTTGTGCTAACATGTGTACCATTAGCTGTTTGAGTGCATCTATAATGACCTGAGGACCCATACTTGCATACTGTTAAGAGCCAAGACTGATTATCTGCAGGAGGAATGAGCAGTTCATCCTTCTCAAACCTGGGCGCATTCTACAACTATATACTGTAAGGTGCTTTGTGTGTAGGTACTTCAGAAAAATGCAATGCTCATTATGACAATGAAATAAATAGAAAGATTCATACTGTAAATAAACAAAGATCTACCTAGCTCTACATTGTCACACAGATGTGGAGGAGTAAGTTAGAATTGTGTGCAGAAGTCAACAAGAACAGCAAACACACACAAAGATGGGAGCTCACACTTTCCTATTTGCTCTTGCTTTCTTCTTTCAAAATATTTTTGAGCCTACACACCACCACAGACAAACTGCCATTGTATAAGGCGCAGATCTTTTCTTGGATATCCCTTAAAGAGATACATCAACGGATATCAATTGTACGTTTCATTTCTGCATGGGCACAAGTTAAGAATTGTCACGGAGAGAAGTTTGCGTTGCTTGATCCCTGCCAGAGTTACGGCACTCTTCTCTTTTCTAGCCTGATAACGTTCTAATGGGAGTGATCCAGCACTCTTGCAGACGCGACCAAAATCCTATTTTTAAACCACTTAGAAGGTTCGAAATCACATGAAACTTCCTACAAAGTATCATCAGGGTCACTACTCATAACCTCAAGCATAGACAACGTTGGTGGTGTGCTAAAAGACTTAGTAAAACAAATGTTTCTGGAGACAGTGCTTACCGGTAAACTTTGTCGCAGTCATCTTCGCCATCGAGTCACGTTAAAAGTCCATCTCCGAAACTGAATGAACACAGGTAATTAACAAAATTTTCACTTTTAAAGGAATATTCCACCCAAACATGAAATTAAGCCAGTCTCGGTCACCCCCAGACTTAAAACAGTGAAAAAAACCTGATTAAAATCCGTCCAGGCGTTGTCCTGCTTTGGGAACAGCGTTTTTTGGCTTTAGCTTAGCGCAGTTGCTGTAAACCA
>JASCQY010000258.1:10686075-10705420 GCA_030264315.1 Sardinella tawilis
CCTTCTGCTTCTCCTCAGGCTCTGGGGAATGAAGGGATAGAGGGATAGAGAGAGAGAGAGAGAGGGGCCACGGGGCAAGTTTCAGATTTCACATTCTCATGTTATCAAGGTAATAAAGATTTTCTTTATTCACAGTTTCACTGGTGGTTAGAGTCGTCTCATTTTTATAATCAGCTAAGAGCTTCATGAGCACATCGTCATGCCTTACAACACCTTAAAAATGTCAAATGTGGACTTTCATATTATTACATCAGTTGTTTTTATCATTTCATCTTTTCTTGACACATTCCCAGGACTAAAGAGGCACTCCAAATCAATTTTCTTACTCTATTATTCATCTTTGAATAACATAGATCATTTGAAAAAATGTAAAAATTGATAAGCTTACTATTATCAAGTATAAATTTAACAAATTGTGTCAAGACAGGGTTGGATAAAAGAAAATGAAAAAACGACTACAACTGCTATCCACATGTTTGTGTGTCTTCATACCTGCTGGGCTTGAATGCTCTAACTAAAGATGGTGTGTGCGTGTGAGTGTGTGTGTATGCATTCAGTCCTACCTGCTGGGCCTGAGTGCTGTAGCTATAAATCGTATGTGCATGCGTGTGTGTGTGTGTGTATGTGTGTGTGTGTGTGTGCACGCATTTACTTCTACCTGCTGGTCCTGAGTGCTGTAGCTATACATGGTGTATGCTTGCGTGCCTGTGTGTGTATGTGTGTGTGCGTGTGGGGTGTGTGTGTGTGTGTGTGTGTGTGTGTGCATTCGTTCCCACCTGCTGGGCCTGTAGTCGGTGCTGCAGCTGCAGGCGGAGCTGGTTGGGCTGGTTGGGCACCACGCCGGGGGGCCGCAGGCCAGGCCGCTGCATGCGCAGTTGGATGGGGTAGCCGGGCCGCTGGCCCATGGGCATGCCGTGGAAGCCGGCGGCGGCTGGGTCCTGAAGAGGCCCGTAGCCGCCCTGCGCCATGTGGCCCGGAGGTGGGCCGTACTGCTGGGGCGGGTAGACTGGCAGCTTCTGGTCCAGCAGCATGCTGGGGTCCTGGCCGGGGAACTGCTCTGGTTCCATAGCCTGACTCTGATGGGCAAAACACACACACACAAACGTATTAGAAAATAAGTTTGTTAGAGAACACACACAGACATGTACGGAAACATCAGACACAGACATTAGAGAGAATATTAAAATGTACATATGTGCAAACACACACACACACACACACGCCTTCACAAAAAGACATTGAAATATACACACGTACCCACCCACCCACACTCCATAAGGTACATGCACAAGCACACCAAGACATGCAAACTCAATCTCACACACACACGCGCACACACACAGAAATACCTCTCTCCCCCCCCCACACACACATGCATGCGCACAAACACACACACACAAACACACACACAAATACCTCTCCCCCCACACACACGCACACACACTGTTACTGCAACAAGAAAGCCTGAGGGACATACTGTACCTTCTGTATACATTCACAGTATGTGTAATTAATACCATCATGTTATTGCCTCTACTCCCTTCATCCTCTCTCTAACACACACACACACACACAAACAAATGTTATTGTTTAAGTCCACACTGGCTGAGTGAGACCCACCACATATTTGAAATGGGGACAAAAGAGCTATTTATGTGTTTTCCTGGTCAAATCAGAAATAGCATTTCCATTAAATCCTGGCATGTGTGTGTGTGTGTGTGTGTGTGAGTAAATCCTGGCATGTGTGTGTGTGTGTGTGTGTGTGTGTGAGTAAATGCTGGTGTGTGTGTGTGCTTTGGTAAACATGGTGCTGCGCTGTAGCGAGGGGCTAGCGCAGTAGCAGTAGCAGTAGCGGTGGTGGCTGTAGCGGCGGCGGCACTTGTGCTTGTGCTGGCCACCGCCCCAGGGCTGCTGCTCAGCAGGCGCCGTTATGAGCCGTTATGCAAGCCGTTACGTAACGCCGCTCCGCCAGACCCTCGCGCTCAGCGCAAAAACACACACACACACACACACACACATATATATACAGGAATACACACACACATATACACACACACACACAGGTGGCAAAGATTCAGGGGGTGGGGTGGGCAAACAGAGAGGGAGGGGGAGGGAGAGAGAGAGAGAGAGAGAGAGAGAGAGAGAGAGAGAGAGAGAGAGGGAGAGAGAGAGGAGGAGAGAAAGAGAGAGACAGAAACAGAGGCGAGAGAAGACAAGCGAGAAAGAAAGGGGGAGAGCAGTCAAAGACAGACTGGAGAGAAAAGGGAGGAGGGAAGAGAAAAATGAAAGGGAGAGCGAAAGAGAGGGAAGTAGCGGGAGTAAAACCAAACACACTCACACACACACACACTTGGAAACACAGACACACAGGTGGCAGAGCGTCAGGCAATGGGGTGATTAGGTAGAGGGGGTAAAACCAAAGACAGTGATCAGCACTGCAGACAGAGAGTGCCAAAAAAAAGGAGAGCGAAAGAGAGAGAGAGAGAGAGAGAGAGAGAGAGAGAGAGAGAGAGAGAGAGAGAGAGAGAGAGAGAGAGACTAAAGCTATCTTCAGTTTTCAGGGAATAAAAAGCAAACACATAAATAATGCATGTCTTATTTCTGTGGAGGAGCACTGTCCTGCAGTTTAAATATTTGAGTCCATCCAGGGGCTTTGTGTGTTCTTATATACAGTACAGGTCTGACTGAGCAATACAAGCTGCACTGGTTTGAATTAAAGTTTCGCAGCAGAAAATGTTACTTGTCCACGCTGGATGTTCAGCATAGTGAAATGAAATTGGCACATTAAGTTTCTGAGTATACAAATATACTAAAGTGATTTCAAGACTTTAAAAACCATTGTTGTGTATAGGACTGTTCTCAGAATATATTACAATACAAGTTAATGTACTCCTCTGACAATATCCACTGATGTTGATGCTGCTATAATGACAGGACATCAAAAATAAATATACAAACTAGAAAAGCACTTGAAGAACGCAAACCTCCACCAAAGTGATATGGGTCATTGACCCACTACAAATTCCAGACGGTGTAACCGATCAACACCAAAATGTATTAATCTGTTATTTGTCCCAATACCAACATCTGTGCAACACTTTTTGAGTGAAGTAAAACAAACAAACAAACAGACAAACTCGACCGACAACATAACCTCTTTGGCGAAGGTAATAAACAAAAATAAATAAATGACAGCATGAAAGATTAAGTTAATAAATTTGAGAAAAGATTTGAAAAAGTTCAAATGAGTTTTGCACAATTGTTTTAAGTGCTGTGATCCATATGGCTTTTTTTCTTTGATGTAGATAAAATTACAAAGAACAGCTGTTAAAGTGAACTCTGTTTGGGACATTTGGAAATACTGTAGTATGCGCTGCACTGTAAGCAATATGCCTCTGTGTGGTGATTAATAAAATACAGTATTGTGAAGTAGCAGGCAGTAAATAGCCCTTGCATGGAGATTGGTTGAGGGATGGATATTGGTATCGATGTGGCTGTGGCTCGACATGCTCATTTATTGTCCACTGGTCAGGATTTTTAAAAAATGACAAAAATGTTTCCTATCTGATACTGTCCTGTTTCTCTCACAAAAGCATTCTTGTCTTGCTGTTGTGCCATTTCTATAAACAGCTTTGAAAGGAAATTAAAAGACAATGCACCATAACTGCAAATCTGATGACCGGTGACCTCTTGTGATATCTAGGAAGTACTTGCTTCCTTGGGACCAGTGGATAGAATAAGTAGTATTGGTTTTGTGTTTACGTATTCTTCGACAACGCAGACAGGTCTGTGTACTGTACCAGGATCTTGCAAACGTCATCAGATAAGCTTTAGTCAAGGTTGACCTACAACATCCAGTACAATACAGCTCTAACGTGACCAGAGCTTTGGTCCCCGCCCTGACAACTTTGCAGAAGTGACAATGAAGATAAAGATGCAATGCATCCATATGACATTGAACACACCATGCTCATGTGCACGTGCATGTACACGTGCACGTGCACACACAGACACACACACAGACAAACACACACAACTTGTGTGTGCACACAATGTACCCACACATCCTCGATATCTGACGGTGTCTTTGATGGGTTTTCTGTTTCACTATGGCGCATGTCAGGCCATAAATAAGAGCACTAATGAAAAGCTCAAAATAAAATGACATAGGATGTGTCTACTACGCTTCCTGGGCCATCAGAGGGAAAGAAGGGCAGTATAATGGGAGATCAGTTTCAACCTCATTTACACGTCCCCTTCACTCTGCACTCCCTCTCCGCTCCGTGACCCCACCACCTCCACCTCCACCTCCACCTCCACCTCGCACTGCCACCACCGCTCTGCTTCAGTGCACTGTGCTGCTTCGCCCAGGCGGAGGTCAATGCTATCCGGACCTTCCATCTTGCACGGCACCCTGGTCATAAAAAGACATGTCGGTCCCTCCAGAAATAGCCTCAGGACCAGATACAGAATCCTGTCTGCCTACGTCACCTTATCGAAAATAGGGGACACAGGGGAGAGTGAGAGAGAGCGCAAAGGAGAGAGCGGGAGGGAGAGACAATGTAAGTGTGTGTGTGAGAGAGAGAGAGAGAAAGAGAGAGAGAGAGTGTGTGTGAGGGAGAGAGAGTGGATTACGAGTCTCTAAAAATAAAAATGTGAAATATGGCTTGTGCTATCTACCTCTCTCTCTCTCTTACTTTGCTCTGATAATGCAGCATTTAAGGGTCAGTGGTTAAGGTTTCGGAGCAGGGACAATGGAATTAACTCCATCATGCACCTGACTAGACATAAAGTAGTGCAGCGGAAAGTACTGAGAAAAAGACAGAATAAGAATCAGCCACCCTTGAAATCTTTCTTTTCCTTTAGTTTTCTGGACAGACAAAAAGAGAAGACACATTATCGAGCGTCTCAACTGTGATGGTGGCGTACGGTGCCAACAATGGTGCGTACTGTGGCGTGATGTTTGATGGCCATATGTGACCTAAGTCCTAAGCGTCAGTCCCCCAATCCAAAAACAGTGCTTGCTCCCCATCCCCATCCCCAGTGCCTAGAGGGGAAGGTGAGCGGAGGAGAGGAGGGTGGCGCCCCCGTGTCTTCGGCCCATCCTGCGACGGCTCTGCACCGTGTTTAGATTCATGTTGCACAATGCGGCGCTCAATTAACAGCTCTTCAGCGCGCGCTTTAAAGTTTTCTTTCATCTTCATCTAAAGCCCCTGCTTTCAATATGCAGAGATGGGTGAGATCCCCCCCCTCTCTCAGCAGGGCCTCTGTTTATCCTCTGCACTCTTTCAAAAACCGTTGTCTCTCCATCAAGAGTGCCATGCTAAGTGCTTGGGCATTAATGCAGATTTTAATCTCTTTCATCCATTTAAATGAGGAAGGGAAAAAAATATACTTAAAAAGAGAGAAAGGGGCTGGAGGTTTGTTTCATCTAAAACACATTCCTGAAGGCCTCACCACTTTTTGTGGTGTGCACCTCTTTACTTTTTTAGTTTTGTGCATTAGGCCTTGCTCAACAATGTGTGAATGTGGCTGGGCATGTTTTTTCTTTAAACTGTGCATGAAAAGCCCTTGAAACTGGGAAATAATGGCGCTTACAGTGAATTAGACCGTCTCCTGCGGTAATGTCAGAGTAATGGCAGTGATGACAATGAACCTGCCAGACGTACAATACAGGTCTGCATTGGCAAAATGAGCTTTCCTGAGGTAGAACACGTTTCCTGGAATTGAAGGTTTGAAGAGCTGTCTCAATCAGTGACACTCACACACACACACCACAGCGTTATTGTCTTGGAGAGGCCCAACCGCAGTCACTCCAGATTGACAACGGCGCAGAGGAGAGCAAACATGCAGCACACCACCACACCACACCACTCACACAACACAATCAGATTACCAATGAGTTACGGTTATTGTGAGGAGCAGTGCGTCTTTTTCGCCTCTTTTGTTTTTCATAGTTCCCCGAGGACTTTGGCCTTTCGCCCTAATTGGTTCCAAAGCACACCCTAACACAAGCATCTTCAGAAGACGCCTGTGCTGCTCATCTTGGTACGGCTGTAACGATCGCTTTACAAACAACACAAACGCCTTAATAAGAGACCAGGTGGGGTAATTGATGTGGTTACTAAGTGGCTCATTTGCATCCTTTAGGCATATAAAACAAAGCAGCGGGGGAGGGCTTTAAAAGGCACCGCAGACTTTTCTTACCAGTACAGAAGAGCCCTGGTGGAAGTTCCGATCAGTCATCAAACTCTTCAGGGGTTTTGTTTCATTCTTTTGCCCTCACTCTTTCAAACACATGCACACACTCTCTCTCTCTTGCACACACACACACACACGCATGTGTACACACACACACACACACACACAAAAGCACACACACACACACACACACACACACACACACACACACACACACAAAAGCACAGACAAATAGGAAGGGAGGACAGACTGCAAAGATTGGTTAAGTTTTAATAAGGAATATTATAATGTGCTTCCATGGCTTTAATTTTTGAATTGTCAGCGTAGTCTGTGCTTAGAGCTGATCTTACAACAACGCTCCTATTTGGAGGCACTCAATATCACCTGAATGAAAAATTCATTCTGTAGCCATCCTTTTTACGGTTGCCATGTAGTGAAAAATAGTGGCAGGTCAGAGAGTAAATATTTTTGTTTGGAAACTATTCCTGGATGTGTGAAAGCCCTGAGAAGTTGTCAAATTTGAACTTGTACAGAAACATAATGTCTTTGAATAAACACTTTAGACTATTTGTTTGTACAAGCTAGTCTAATATCCAAACCATGCCATCACAAAAAAATCCACAAATAACTTACATGCTCCACATCTTTCTCATGTTTACAGACAAGAATGGCCAAGATTTTTCAAATAAGAGGGCAGGTGTCTGTTTTATCCATATAGTCTACTTCAAACCATCCAGGTGTGCCTGCCACCCACTCTGCCAGGACCCCTGAGGCACATTAGCCTGCTTTTGAGCCTGGCTTTTCCTGGAGGCCCTCTCCACACAAGTTGCTCTTCCATACTACGCTATGATGCATCTGCCCTCTCCCTCCTCTTTCTTCTTTCAATTCTCCTTCCCTAGTCAAGCAAAGGAGTGTCTGTCTAATGGCGTATCTCAGGGGAGCACATCTGCTGTTTAATGTTCTGCTGTGGTTTATGGAGGCATCAGCGCGCGCCATAAGAGCCGCACCTGCGGAACCGTCCAAACAAGAGGAACAGCACTCTCATTGTAAAACGCCCTTGTAACGTAAATATTTCTCTCTCTTAACTCTAAACTCCCATAATGAAGCTGACAAATTCTAACCACATGTCAGTGATACATGGAGGGTGGCGGGTGGGGGGGGGGGGACTGACAGAAAGAGAGAGAGAGACAGAAAGACAGAGAGAGACAGAGAGAGAGAGTGAGTTAGAGAGAGAGCACGCAAAAGAGGGAGATGGACTTGTATATAGTAGGTGTGAGAAATTTGACATAGAGCCGTGTCAAAATACCAAGAGATGCATGCGATGTACAGTATACCAGGATGTTTGGGTTCTCCAAGACGACACGCTTACGTTTAGCACGCCAGACTAAGCTTTAAATCTCATATATATGGCTCTGCATGTCTCCCCAAATCACTTCCAGTTCTCCCATGCAAACAGCGTGCCCAGATTCTCTCACTAGAACATCCCTCTTTGCCGTTTTTTATTCGCCGCACAACAAAGTGCCGCCTCACTGTCCGTGACATTAACTCCACTCCCCCATCTCTCAAACCTCATCCAGCACTCCAACCATCCAACCGCCTCCCGAGAACCCCACTGAGCAGAGCTAGCAGCTCCAGTTCTCTGTCCACTCCACTCCAAGCATGAGTAATCACTGAAACCATGGATGACAGATGCTTGGTGCGATCATTAACAGTCAGGACCACAAAAAAAAAAAAAAAAAAAAAAAAAAAAAAAAAAAAGGAACGGTGCTTATGGAAAGAGGGTACGGCATATATAAAGGCCACCTGCTGTTGGGGGGGAGGGGGGTATTTCCATCGGAGTGTTTTAGTGAATGGCGGAGGGAAATGTGTCCACCATCTCTTAAATAGATGAAACGAAAATAAATTCCAGGCTATTTATCAGCTTAGCTGCCTGTGGACCTGTCAGGGTACCCCTTGAACCATTCATCCACCACACTGGCATTACGGTCAAACAAAAGAAATTCTTGCACACAAATTAAGTTGGCGCTTTCCTGCTAACCCAAGCTAGCCCGAAAAAAAAATGTCCCATGGCTTGCCAAGCAAGCAAATGAGCAGTTAGAGAGAGGACAGATGCCTTTCTCTCATCATCAAGATATTTGACTTTTCCTCATCGCCACCCCTCAAACCAAACTATAGTAGGCCGGCAAGATCTCATCTGGAGGACTTTATGGTGTATAGACATGCTGACCACAACATGAGTAGAGGGAGTTCCCTTGTCAGTCAAGAGTCTCTAAGTTTGAGGCAGGTCACATGACTGAATGAAATCTAATTGAATATAAAGTTCTGTTATGCCAATGGCAACCACAAATGGTTCCCTAACTAATTAATTTCACTCTCTCTCTCTCTCTCTCTCTCTCTCTCTCACACACACACACACGCACGTACAGTATACCAAACTGATTTTTAATGCATCATAACACATACACACACACACAATCACATACAGTATACCAAACTGACTTTATGCATCATAACCATAACAAATACACTGTGCTGTTGACCACCATCTGTCATCCTGCACATTTTCTTTATAAAATTGTATTTTTCTTCATAAAACTGTAGTCATAAGTACTCCAACTCTTATGCAAAACTGCCTGTCGTCATATCAATAAACTGTTACGTCACTTTAGAGGCACTTTACACTAAACGTTTGGGGCTGAAAAGCGCAAAACATTTAATCGGATGTCCTGGTAACGGAGTGTTTGGGGGATGAAAACGCAAAAAAGTGACACCACCTCCAGAGTGGAAATCTTAAAAATGATCCACTCTCTCGTCATCGTGTAAAGAATTGAAAACGCAAAACTCGTTTCTCGTCACATAAAGTTGATGTGACAGGCGTGCGCCAGTGCTAGGAAAACATCAATGTTTGCAACTGCACTGATCCCAGTCCACATTTACCTGTGCCTTTGTGGCTTTATAGTCTAACGTGATGTTGAGCAACAGCTCTACCTCCTTGCTGCCTGTCCTGACAAAATTGTCTGATTTCGTTTCATTTGTTTTTTACCATGTTGTTTCACTGTATTTGACGCACTAGGAGTGAACAAGTAGAATGATTCTACACACGTACTTGGGTCTTGCTGGTGTTGCATAAATAATATACTGTGTATAGGTTTCTGTATATCTATGGTGTTGCCACCTAGCCATCTGGCGTGCATACTGCATTGATAAATAGGAAATTTCACACACATTTCTGTGTCCGTCTGCAGGCAGATTTCACATCCCAAAACGCTCGTCTAAATGCGGAGTTAAAAGTGAGAACGAAACGCCACTTTTGCACTTTTGGTTCAGGTAGCCTAAATCAACAATGAGCCATCAAAGCCGGAAAGCAGAAAGAAATCACATTGTCAATGAAAGTGAGTCCAAATTCCAACATCTTCACATTATGAAAACCACCATATGGAGTCCCACTCCCTTGTCAAATCAGTGTCTTAACACAGACACACAGACAGACAGACAGACAGATCTGAATGCACTACCAACTTGGGGCATGGGTGATTATCAGGACAGAATGAGGACATTAGCGAATGCCTTAAACACACAGAACTGAATGTGGAATAACCATTTGTTCATGGCACATCACATTAGTTCTCAGTCTGACATTGTGAAATGCTGAGGTGTGGATATGAGAGTTTTTTTACATCACAACATTATGTTGCAAACGACTTGTTTGCACCCGTGAGTAACCATAACGATCATTTCGAAAGGTGCTTTGGCCCGCTTTAAAAATAGATGTACCTTGTAACACAGCAGCAGCAGAAGTGTTTGTTTTTTGAGGCATCAAATAATGGGAGAACAAGACGGCCATTACAGGAGACTTTGTAATTCACTGGTGCCTTTATAAGGGATGATCTATAGGCAGATGTATCGCTTAGAGCCTCAGCCATGTCTAATTAGACCCATCATGCTAACTGCGACAGTTCAGTCTTTGTGCAAAATCGTGATCGTTAGCAGCCCCCAGGCTATAGCTTCATGCTTAGGCTATATCCCTGAGAGTCACTAAGCATTTTATAATGTCTTATTTTTAAGAGAGAGGTTTTCGGCACTGGGTAATGGTAATGAGATGGGGTGTGTGGAGGTGTGGCGTCAGAAACCCTGCAACTTTAGATCATCAAACCGTGTAAAAATGTTATCGCCTTCAGACAATAACCGAATCAGGGCACCTACACTTTCACCATGTTTTATGGTTACACTTTCGCCGTCCATACCTAGAAATCAAGCTGTGTGTGTGTGTGTGTGTGTGTGTGTGTGTGTGTGTGTGTGTGTGTGTGTGTGTGCCCGTATGTGTGTGTGCGTATGTGTGTGTGCGTATGTGTGTGTGTGTGTGTGTGTGTGTGTGTGTGTGTGCGCATGTATGTGTGTGCATGTGTATAACCTTTCTATTAGAACGTGTGAACACAGACACTCAAGTTACCAGAGAATGACCACTGATTGAACTGAATTCTAGCACAAGTAAAGGAGTTGTTTCTCAATTCATAGTATTACGCTGAGCAACAACCTCAACAGGTGCTCAAGAAACACATACCACTAGGAATGCATCGCGGATTTACTTCTCGATGAAAACATTTACAAGCCATTTAAGCGGTATGGTATAACGAGTCCCTCGGCGCCAAAACACACTGACTATTAATTCTGAAACAATAATCCAAAAATCCAACACAAGTTACCCTTCCCTGGGAGTGCGTCGTTAAATCATTTACACACTTGTAGCCAATATTGCCTCAAACAAACATGGGAAATGGTTGGGGTTTTTTATGGTCTCTGAGGAGTCCTGGCATCGATTGCTGATTTAATGAAAGCTTCTGTTCCCTCTGGCTCCCTGTGCTTTTCCCATTCCTCACTCTTTCGGGTCACTCCGCTTAAAATGCCTCCCTTAATCAGATTTCTGTTAAAAGCCGTAAATAGAATCATGGCTCGGTTGCCAAGACACGCTCCCCAATCTGCAACACTAAGCCAAAACCTGTGATGGGTTCTGTGTCTCTGTTGCAACAGGCAAACAACTGCACACAGCCACAGTTACTCAACTCTGGAATGATAACAATAGCCAAAAGGATCGGCCTGCTCAACCACAGATAGTCACACTATGGCCTGGCTGCAGAGCATCTCAGTTTGGCTTGTCTGAGTAACACAGTCCATGTGGACACATTCATTACATTAATAATGCATTTGGTTTACCCTTGTTTATCTAAAACAGTGTCAACAACGCTTGTTTGCATGTGTGGGTGAAGTAATTATTTTTGATAGATTTACCTGCTAATCAACACAGAAGTAGCCCTTTGTCTGACTGGGAAAATCCTGGATGGGACTGCCGCTGAAATACAGAAAATTCAGACTTTTGAGTGGGCTGTTCAGCAAGATGTACATCTGGAAGCAATCACATCAAACAGATCTTGGCAAGGTCAGTGTCTCGAGTGAAATAAAAGATGCTCTGTTTTCAGGTTGATAGGAGGTGTAAAAATCTCAGCCATCTCTATCCGTGCACAGTTTACATTTGGCATATTTGAATTGGAGGTACTACTGTGAAAGTCAAACACAAATTGAGAAAATAAAAAACAACCTGTGATATTATCTCAGCTAATCACGCTGTGGGGTCCCTCTCTGAACGATATGTTGATTCTACAAATATTGACCCATGAAAGGTCATAATATTAAACCAAATCGAGGCACGGTGGTTCTGGGTGAGCCCCCACACATTCATACCATGCGGTCTGCCCTCTCCACTCTCAGCTCTTGGTCATGCCCAGCAGTATCAAGCATTATTTTTAAATCCAATGAAGGGATGTCACTTTGATTTCTTCACTATATAAGGGCAAAGTTGCCAAAGTATCCTGATGAGTATCCTGATCCTTGAAAATTCTCTATTCCCCATTCAGGAGCTCTGATATACTGGAAGTGTAAATGATGCCTTGTCTGTAAGGGCCTATGATGCACTCTTGATTTAGCATGTGTCTGATTAGGCTAAATTTAATATTAACGCACTGCGCAGTACTAGTTTCTTCATCCCGCTCCCGCCCACGTCCGCAAAATTGCCCCGAATTTCCGCCCGCAACTGCGGAGTGTGTTATTGAATTGAAAACTTATTTGTGTGAAACACCGTGTCTGAATGACCGTTAGGCTACCACCAGAAATGTCTTTAAAATGGAGACAACACATGCTGTACATAGGCTAGAAATTCGGTTGATCATTATTATGCTAAATCTCGATCCCGCAGTGTTTTTTATTAGCCACCTGCTCCCGCCCGCAGTCAAGTTCATATCGCCCGTTCCTGCGAAATTTGCATTAGGTCCCAATCCCAATGCAGCTCTCAAACGCACAACCTATTCCAATGTATAAAATCTACATTTTCACATTAGTATAATGAACTTTGCAAATCTTCATACCTTATGCCTTTTACTTTTTTTCAAAGTGTGTAAATGCATGGTAAACATTTTAGTGTACTTATGCGAATTCGTTTTTACAGTGCCTACTGTCTTTCACACAGATTATACTTTCTAATGTTTCATGCATATAATCACTCAAACTGTTTATGAGACTATTTATAAAATAACCAATCATGAGATGAGAAAATCATTTCACGCAGGGAGCCATTAAAGCTATAAAAAAAAAAAACTTCACTGTGTCACATTAACAACAGTGATCTTCTTTGAGTGCCTATAGGGAGATAATAAACGGTATTCAACACAAAACAGAGAAAACCTTGTCCTTTGAATGGCATGACCCATTTACCAACTGATGTATACAGGAATCATTTCCTGGTAATTAAACTGTCTAGCATATCAACAATGTTAACTTCACTATGTCTATGCTGGCCAGAACTGCTCTTTCTGGGCTTTTAAGGCAATTAAGCGATGGGTCTGGACAATTATTTCTCTTTTCCCAGACATTGATCTTCCTCTTTTTGGCTCTAAAGAGGCCATTTCTCCTTACCACCTGAGACATGCGCTCAATGATTCCCTACTGATTAAAATAAATCTTTGAATTCCTCATTTCCGCTGCTTGAAAGAGTGTAAAATGCACTGAACAGTATGAGTTTAACAAATAGCCTCAAAGTGGAAGACTATCCTTTGACTGAAAACCAGTAAGAGCATGTTTTTCATTAAGTGGTGACCCTCTGCCATTTAAAATGCCACCAGATAGATAGGTTTATACTGCATATTGACTGCAAAATTTGGCCTTAAGAAATACAAAAAAAAACGATGGAGGCCTATAATGAAGAATGATGTTTCTGGTCTTCTGATTTTCAAATTTCTTTCTCAACTATGGGCTGATTTAGAATAGAATTTCTACTGATCCATATCTGCAGGGGGATTGTCATCACTTGAAATTGGGCCTGAAAAACTAAGTAGCCTATACTCTTTGCACCCACGGAGCAGCAAAAGGATAGGTGCCGTGCTCAGGAGTACCCCAGCCATGTACAGTATGTGCACATGGGTAAGCGACACTCTGTTACTGCCCCGGCCCACATTTTTCCTACTGGTCAGCGATTGAACTGGCCACTCTTAATATCCATGCTAGACAGTAGACACCCTCACCAGTAGGCTTAAAGGATAAGTGCCGTTTTCACAATTTGAGACTTATTTCAGGGACAAAATAACATTGCTTACTCAGCCCTTTCACTTTCCACTGCAGTCACGTCTTTGAGTTATTAGAATCGTAGCCTATCCATGTAATGGAGTCGTCAGGGCATCGAAATGCAGCCAGTAAATGCGTTCATTTCTCAGATGTTTGCTATGATACGGTAGTGTTATTCCCATTTCAGTCAGAAGTACTTTTGTTATCACCATCTGGGATCTGTATATTCATGAAATTGCCTGAAACAACAAGTGATGATGTCATCATGTAGCTCCACCAGTCATGTTACTTCCTTAAACTTCCTACACTCAACTGGCTTGTTTAGCCAATATTGTAGCTGCTAATAGACAGGCGATAGCAAAGTACTTCTGACTGAAATGGGAATAGCACTACCGTATCATAACAAACATCTGAAAAATGTGCCCTGACGACTCTGTTACATGGATAGGCTACGATTCCAATAACTCTGCAAGACTTCAATGGAAAGTGAAAGGGCTGAGTAAGTAACGTTATTTTGTCCCTGAAATAAGTCTCAAATCGTGAAAATGGCACTTATCCTTTAAAGCATGTCACAGTGAATCCAGCTTTATATTAACTGCTATTGACATTTCCTGAGATGACTCAGCCTGGCCATTACCACCTACTTGACAAACCTAAGTCCTGAATAGAACACATTGAGCCCTATTTGCAATGTCTCACATTTGAAAGCTACATTTTGAGTGGATGAGAAGGGCCAAGTCCCTGAATCGTACAAAGACTGGCCACATTTTGGAGAGGTATACAGAGGTGGTTATACGCATAGAATTAGTGGTAACACATAACACTAACTTTTTAGATGTTTGGTTTGGGTGCAATCCCATGGAAATTCCTTTTAGGAAACATCCCAACCCTTCCTGTCTTTTCTTTAAAATGATGGATGATTCGGGGTTGTTCCATCTCACTTAGAACAGCAGCCTAGCCATGCTATACGCCCCTAACGGCAACAAATGTAATTGTCTGCCGTCTCTAACGTCTAGTGACTCTTCATAGGACTACTCCTACGACTGGCTGACAAATCACTGTGAAGTGCAGAGTCTAATGAATGATTTGATTTGATGAATGCTTTGAATGACAACCTTTTAGCCCGCCTTCCCTCCCAATGAAGAGTCTCTAGACTCCAACATCAATTTGATTTGGCGGCTAGCGCGGCTAGGCTATTACAGTTTAAATGGCCATAATTATCTGGGGAATGTGCAAAAGCCTGAATTTTTCCTAACTGAGGGCAATGACTGGTTATAAACAGTCTTCACACTGACATAAATTGTTTAAGTCAGACAGTGTCTTTAGAAAATGCCCAAACCCACTTTGATTTGTTGTCTGTGTTTTCAATGCCAAGTCCTCAAACAAAACTCAAGGCATTTTTTCTCTTTTTTTGGCCATAATACTTAAAAGGACCTTCTAGTGGTATGTTTGGATCATAGCGTCAAATTAATTACACCTGAAGGATGGTGTATACAGTCCATTGTGTGCTTCCCTGTCTATTTAGCCGATCACGCTTCTTTTTTTTTTGTAATTTACACATTTTCTGTATGTCATTTCTGTATCATCATTATTTCACAACACTTGTCAAAGCATCACTCACCAAACATTTCTTGACAGCAAAATTATGATTGGTCGAGCTTCTCTGTGCACCTATAAAGAGTGATTATTTCCTTTCAAGACTTGCGATCCCCACCTCGGTCAAAAAAGTGCTTCTTCGGATGCCAAACTGCACATGATATATGAGCATTTCTTTAGCGCAAGGCCAGTTCTAGTATGGTGCATGCACTGGAGCGGGTTTATAGAGTCTTTGATAGATGTTGTTTAGAGCAATATAAGCCCCTCGTATGCTAGTGTCAGCACCTGACCTCACTGCAGTGATAAAGCTATCAGATATAGTGTGTGGAATGAGACATGAAATATTGAGAGGTGGGCCACCATCTTGGAAGAAAGTCCTTAACTTGGCTCTATAGCAGCACTGAAGGAACAGTTCAAGTGTTTGTGAAAACATTTTTTTTGCTTGTTTGCTTTAAGTGGTAGTTCAGTTGTTGCATGGGTTTTAACTATTTCACATCCTTTTCAGTATACAGTGCAGTAGAAGTCATTTTTTGACATTAGTGTTTTTCATAAACTTGGTGAGTTGAACTGACATAACATCGAGAACTGAGTATTCTTCCTAATTATAATCATATTTAGGTTGCCCCCTTTACTTTTCTAATGTTGTAGCACAGTGTAGGCCTACAAAATCCAAATTTACACTGGTCATCTATATTAAAATGTTTAAGGTGTAATAGTTATAAGTATAGATAGGCTAAGTAGCTTAATTCTCAGGGGGGAAAAGGATGTAGTTTGTAATCTTTTCTGCATAGCACAGGAAGGATCATGTTGGTGATAACTAAACTATTGGGAACGCAAAAGCATTGCGAGGGAACGCAAAACTATTGCAAGGGAATGCAAAAAGTATTGCGAGGGAACGCAAAAGTGCGTTTCAAAATTATTCACTACCTCTTCCAGGGCTCCATACTTTTCAGTTCAGTTTAGTTTAGTTTAGGTCTGTGAAATGTAAACAATAATGGCATGCATTGCGAAGCTAGGCCGTGTAACACTAACGTTACATAGCTTTCAATCAGGAAGTAGCCTACAGTATGAGGAGTACTGTTATAAATGAGCCTTCATCCCTGCCATAGATCCTTGCTATGAAGGCCGAACATTAGGCTACCTTCCCTCATGTCTGTCCTGTTGACTATGTTCTTTAGCGCCAGACTAGCACAACAGAGACTGCAATGCAGAGAGCTTCTCTTGTTGTGGAAAAAAGCTCATCAGAACCAGTTTTATGAAAAACGGTTGTGCTAATATTATTTACCCAGTCCAAACATCGTACTAAGAGAAAATGATATACCTAAATTAAAGTTTGTGAAAATTCAGTTGATGTTATCTCGATGAGCACACAAACCAAACAACAGCTAAGCCTACAGAGGGAGTAGAGAAGCCTACCTCAAATGACTACATAAGTCGCCTAGGACTGATGCACAGTCCAGTCTTACATAGCCTAGTTTATACAGTCAATGATTTTCCAGAAGAATTCCAAGAGGTTGGAGGATTCTCAGTTAACTCGAACAACTCCAGCAGATTTGACCTCAGTTCACTCACTCTTGTAGTTGGAAGTCCCACCCCTACAGAACATGACTAAGTAATTTGGTGATTTCACCAACAGAGGTCAACCAAAGCAAGAAAAAGAAAAACATATTTGGTTGGACCAATGACAATAAAGTTACAATGGTATGGTCATGATTAACTGCATTTTGGCAGTAGACCTGACTTTTATGAACAATATAATTAGGCTGAGTTGGCCTGAACTGGGTGTTGTTTAGGCTACAGCAATTTATTGTTGTTCTTTGTTTGTTACAAGATATACGAAGAAGAGACACACAAAAAACCATAGAAAATGGTCCATTCATTTTTATTTTTTTTCCAGACCTGCTAACTGGAACATGTAATTCAACCAAGGCAGGCCGCCCAACAGTGGGACTGAAGCCAGGGATTGAGTGAAGGTGTTTGGGCCAGAGCTCAACTCAGGCACCTGAGCTCCTTGGCTGCTGGTGCAGGCAATGCAGCACGATACAGCTGTCCAAATACACTCTTAATGGCCAGGCTTGCTTTTGCCCTAAGAGGAGGCATGTCAAGCACACATGTAACCCTGCCAAATTAGTCAAGTAGCCTACCCACTCTCATGTTCCTAGCAGCCTATACTCACATGTAAAATTGTATTTATAGTAGCCCAGCATATGAGGTGCTCAGTAAAACACTCTTTTTGTGGACTCAATTGTGTGTGATGTGAATTCAATGTTGTTTGAAGGCCTATTTCAGATTGTTATTCTACCACCTCATTTTTGTACCATCACAGCCCTCAGGTACCTCAGGTATAGGCCTACCTTTAGTTTGCATCTGATAGAACCATTGTTTACTTGAATGTTGCATGCATTTGCACTTTCATACTTCAGTAAAACTTTAAATCTAATGCTGGTTATACCGTCGGAGGTCAATCATTCATAGCCAGACTCTACATCTCATGTGGGTCTGGTTCCCAGGTTAGATTTAAGAGAATCTTGCGGTGAACTCCTAAGTCACAGTCAAGTGCCATTACAATACAAAAGACCTTTAGGACTATTTTGGGGGGTTTGTCCATTCTTTAGCTACATGGTACAGTACCACAACGTGTCCGATTTGACCAAAGAGAACCGGCTTCCCATATTCAAAGGGCTAATTTTCAAAGCATCTTCTTCAAACAAAAATTAAATTACACATGATATACAGTACTTACACAGGCGAAATGTTCACACAGTCAACACATTGTACTACATACTGTGTGGAAAATAGCTGTAGTCTACCTGCAATCCTGCTACTTCACTCATGTTCAAGTCAATGCAATATATAATTATTGCATTAAATAAATATTTAATAATATTGGATCCTACATAGAATTTTGGCCTGCTCCTTCAAGGGAAAAAAAGAAATGGTAAGATCATTGAACATGCAGGGAAGCCTTCTGTCTTCCTGTCTCCTGACGTAACCTGAGTCAGAGCTTTGGGACCAGGCACAGGGACTAAATATGGTTTATCCTTCAGATCATGACGCCACAGCACAGAAGCAAAAGTAAGGCCTAAGCCCCTTGCTGTTCCATGGGGCTGTATATGACAAGTCCTTCTATATCCAGCCACTGTTGATGACAACTTAATTCACCACATTTTTCAACGATGAGGAAGCTGCGCAAACCACCAGTGGCAGAGCCGAAAGTAGAAGGCTAAACATACAGTATACACATGCAAGCTGGCCTCATGAATCCTTGGCTTTGATTTAAATGAATGCAAACGTACTGGCATGTACACAAACACACACATACACAGACAAACAAACACATATAGGCTACACACACGTACACAGACACACTCCTGCACACTGTGGTCATAGACGTGCCAGTCCATGGAATTGGTTGGTAAGAGGCCACACGGCAGCCTTTCCCCCTCAGGTCTATAATGAGATGTTCCATACCCAGCTGGTGGTTTGTAAATCCGCTTTGGCTTGGGGGGTGACCATGTCAAGGGAGGCAAGGCTTTGGGGGAGTCCAGCCAAAGAGATGTGGGGTTTGTGTGAAGCTGAGGGGAACTTAATCCAGTACTCGAGGCTGGACGCGGCTCTGCATGTTGGCGTCTTCAAGCTCCAAGGCCCTCAGAGTATAAAGGGGCCTCCCCCCACTCCCTGCCTCCCTCTCTCTCTCTCTCTCTCTCTCTCTCTCTCCCCCCCCTTATTTCTCTGTTTGTATCTCTCTCCATACCCAGTGATCCCCCACTCTCCCTCTGTCTTGTTCCATAGCTCTCCACAGAGGTCCACGTCCTGCCCACCACCACTCGCCTCCAGCCCCCCCCCTGCTTCCCTCGCCGCATGTATAGAGAGAAAGCGATCGCTGGGGCCTGTTGTTGTTGGACGCCACTGGCGTCGAAGGCGCCAAGCCAAACGAAAG
>JASCQY010000258.1:10737798-10750329 GCA_030264315.1 Sardinella tawilis
TTCAGACAATTTCATGAATATACAGACCCCGGATGGTGATAACAAAAGTACTTCTGACTGAAATGGGAATAGCACTATGGTATCGTAACAAACATCTGAGAAATGAACACATTTACTGGCTGCATTTCAGTGCCCCGACCTCTCTGTTACATGGAGACGGGCGATTCCAATAACTCTGTCCAGACGCGGTCTATGTTGTACCAATTTTTTTCGTTCTTTTTCCTATGATCAGCATTCAGTGACCTTGAACAACAAGGCTATGGATTGATTCACACTGAACTTCTCCTTTAATAAGTTGGATAGAAGCCCATCTAGTCATCAAAGTACAATCTAATAATTTGGATATAGCTGGTGACCTGAACAAACCCAAATCATGGTATTTTGTATCCTGAAACAATAGCTTATTAATTAATAGTTTTCTTTATATGTATTCACCTTTTCTGCACCTACAAATGAGAGCTAGTGGCAGCTGATAAGCTACAGTAGCCTACAGTATGTCCAAGACTGAGGTGTTTGTGTCTTTTTTGCAGTACAATGCAGACAGAGCTATGCACTTCACATGTACTTAGAACGTTTGGAATTTGGGTTTGGCACAGCAGTTAGTTTGCTTTGAGTGAATCATTATTTCAGTAGTGTCTGAAAAAGACATCACAGTAAGAGGCATTATCATTGAAGAAATGACCGTGTTGGTGCCACACTTTTGTGTGGAAGTAAAACATAACATTAAATATAAACAGCCTCCACTTAACTGCCACCAAGTGGTTTATGACTCCTCTCCCTTGTTGGCAGTAGGCTTTATGTTGTTCAAATGAATATACAATATTTGCACATTTTTGGAGTTATCAGTGGGTGGTGCAGAGCTGTCCTGAAGTATCTTATACATGGGCACATTGAGCAGTCTATGTCCTCTTATCTGAGCTCCAGAGTGGGCTGGTCTTATCTGGCCCATGCAATATGTTCATGTACAATTTAAGTTGGACGCGCTAAATGAATTTGTGAATGTTTGGTTAGGTAACACTTTATTTAAGGGGTTCTATATAAGGGTTACATGAGCTTGTTAGAAATATGACATGAATGACACATAATGACAACCGTCATTAACATGAATGAACTGTCATTAAATGTTCAAGATATATATCATGTCATGTTTATAACAGGCTCATGTCACTCTTACGTATACCCCTTCAAATAAAGTATAACTGAATGTTCTCCCATGTTCAGACAATGAGGCATGCTCTTATTATGGCCTCTTATTTGACATACATTGCTAAATGTAGCAAATGTGGTTTATTTTTTTTATTTATTTTTTTTATTAGATCAGCTGTCAGATTTTCTTCACAAACTTTAACACTTTAACACTTTTTTTGAAGGTGGAATTGGTCTACTGATTAAAAAAAAATCACTGGCAGGATCTGTATTTTCATCTAAATTCTGCACCAAAGACACACATTAGACCTGAGTGCATCTCTGTTTGACCCTAAATGCACTCCAATTAAAAATGCATTTGCTGCATTAATGCCAAACAGGTAGGATGCATCAGGGATTTATGGGGGAGGACATAAGTCACCAGGCATTGCCAAAAGAAATCTTGTTTGTCTGAACTGACAGAAACTCCTGGAGAATTCTAATGATGTATTTCTAGAACAGTACATGTATGTATTTAAAGGAGAAATGTGTTATTTTTGTGTCAGATGTTTTGTTCTGAAGCTATTTCTCTTGCTTCTTTTATATGTCACCGTTTTCTTTATTGTGAAGGTTTAGCTTGAGTAAGGAAGTTACTTGCCACATATTCAAACCTTATTTAAAGGCATATGTATTCACCAGCATGCTCTGGAACCCCTTTGGCACATTTAAATTGATCAGATTCAGTCCCATGCCGGTTTATATCCACCTGAGTAGGGAGTGGAGTGGATCTTTTTCAAGGGCTTGTCTCAGGTCAGTAAACTCCGCAGTTGTCCTTGATGTGCTTGCGCACAGTTCCGGCCCCTACTAGTCAGTAGAGAGAGTATGCTAATAATATACTTCCCAAACATTTTAAGGCTTGTAAACATCAAGATGGTGTGTTCAATGGAGCCTGTTAAGTGCTTGCAGATCCATCAGCAGAGCAGCTGCTCTCACGGATTGCTTTTATACCTTGAAAAAATAAAGAGTAAAGAGCAATGATCAGTCGTCTTGTGCTGAGCCTAGAAATGGCATACTCATGTTTCATCCTGTGTCCCAAAACAATGACACATCCCCAGCAAAACTAGGAAAGGGTGACTATGTGTCGTCAGTGCTTGTGACAGTGCTTCTGTTCTACAGTACCAGTACATTCCAGTTCTAGTCTATTGACTGCCCTTTCTTGAGGAATCACCGTTTAGCTGTCATACAGTTGATCAACTACTGTAATATTGTGAAATGTATTTAGCTTACAGAAATGGAAACTCTATGCATGTGCCTCACCATAAAGCTGTCATGCAGTTGATCAACGACTTAAATATTATGAGGTGTACTTACAGAAGTGGATACTCTATACATGTGCCTATGTTGGGATGTGTTCCATTTTATCAGTGTATTTTTCCCTGTTAGCAGCAGTTTGTGGCATCACCAAAGCGACACCTTTCAGTGTGTACAATCCTTTACTGTGTCCAACGCTCTCAAAGCAAACAATGGTCAAACCAGCCCCACTGCCAGTCATGATAAAGTTCTGGGGCTAAAGTCACCTTGCGGACTGTTTATTGACTCTTGTGTTTTTGTGATGCTCTCAGGTGGAGAGAATAGTGGACAAGCGGAAGAACAAGAAAGGGAAGTGGGAGTACCTGATTCGGTGGAAGGGCTACGGGAGCAAAGAGGACACCTGGGAGCCCGAGCATCACCTGCTCCACTGCGAGGAATTTATCGACCAGTTCAACAGCCTCCATCTGCACACGGACCGCCGCACCAAACCAGCCGCCAAGCCCAGCGGCGGAAGCCCTCGCCACCACAGCCGGCCGGGCGCTCCGGAGCACGCGCGGGCTCGGGGGGACCATCGGAAGAAAAAGCGACCTTCTGTGACAGGGACTTCCACAGGAGTCGGGGTAGGGCTTGGGCTCGGGGCTGTTGGAGGAGCAGGACTGGACTCGCAGCATAAGGCCAGAAAGGTGCCAGCAGGAACCAAACCCAGCGGGGACAGAGTGACCAAAGCTATGCCATATAAGAGCGTGCCGGGAGGGCTCCAGTTTGTGCCCTCACCACGCAGCCCTAACGGACTCCAGAATGGGGACGTGGATCCCCTTCATTACAGGACTAACGCCAGAGCACATGCAGTGCCTGGGGGCGAGACGATGGAGAGGATGCTGGGAGATATGGACCTCAGTGGAGCTCCCCCACACATGAGCAGATTAGGTCAGTGTTTTGTCCTTCCTCCACTTTTCTGTTCATTTTATTCCCAGGCCTTTCCCTCTTTTCCCATATCATTTTATTCCCAGTCCTTTCCCTCTTTTCCCATATTGTTGACATTGGTGGTCAGATGCTGCTGCTTTGTTTAATTGTGGGAAGAATAATGCATATGAAAAGAGTTTCGGGCAATTGTGCAGCCCAAGTGGATTTAGATTATGCATAATTTACAACATAATCAACATAATCTACATAGTGTTGCAACATCTGCTTTGTGGAGTGGGTGTACTATTTCAGTAATCTCCTTAATTTGGCCCTCCAATAACTGAGTCTCAGGCAGGTTAACATTTCAGCCTGGCAGTTTTTATTTCAGCTAGTAGTCAGAGGTAGCAGTGAAGTGATTCAGCGTAATGCAGAATTTTAGATAATGTTCCTTAAGTTTAGGTATCAAGATGGCCTTTAGTTCTGTCCTGTGCGTGAGCCTGGTTCAATATGAGGGAAAGAGTGGCTATATGCATTAAAGCTGTTTGAGAGACGTTAATGAAAGTTCTCAGAAGAGCCCAGACTCAATCATGACAGAAAGAGCTAATGTGCTAAAAGCTTGGTAACACTTAAATAGTTGCTGCTGACAGTGTAAGCAGTGACTGTTAATGTGAGGAAATACTAGTTTGCCGTTTGAGCAAGCAAGCGAGTTTTGGTGTGAATTCCATTCCTGTTCCACTTTCCTGCAAATGTGTAGTTTCCAGAGTATTTCATGACATGTTCAACAGGTTATTAACTCCTCACAGAAAATCCAAATCCAAAAGACTAAAGCGAAATATAGTGTAAAATAGCTTGGTCATTGACCTGTATCAGTTCATACTGTCAGTAATGATTCATTGACCTATTGACCCATTGACCCAGTCTAAGTCAAACTCCTCAGACAATTTACTGTTCCTTAGTTCAGTATTACAGCATGAACTCGAATACCACACGTCGGCATCAATGCAGACACTTTCTTCTCTCTGACTGTCTTTAGGGGGATTAGAAATAGATAGATGCTTAGCCTACTATTATATAGATTGATAGACAAACAGGGAGAGAGAGAGAGAGGAGAGAGAGAGACACATCATCCCATTGGCATTAACATTGAAATAGATTCTATTAGTCATATCCTCTGACGCTGTCTACCCTTGCATTGCAGTAATAATGTCTGCCAATGAGTTTTATATGTTTATTTCTGTAGTGCAGACAAACAAACAAGCTCACAAACAGTAAGATGCATTTCATTCTTCCTGTTTCCTGTATTTCCTAAAAAATCTGTAAATCTGTATTTCCCTTCTGCAGAAGTTGCAACTGTATAACCTACATTTGTGACAGTTTTAGGATAGCAACCATATCCTGTGTCACCTCCTTTTGTGGCTTGATCATTGTGTTCCGTATAACTCTGGTGGAACCATGTGAAAACTGCATTTCTATAGTTCCTTTTGTGGAATGAAAATAAATGGTGTCCAGGCAGCATTTTTATAGCTGGGCTGTACACGGCTCTTTGCCTTTCCAAATTCAAAGGATAGCAAAGACCCTGAAATGTAATATGATTAGGTTAGAGGTCATGCACAGTGTTCACAGGGGCTGTTTCCTCTTCAGTAATTTGCTTTGTGGCTATAGCAGAATGTTCTCTTGTCCCATACTATCAATGTCTGCAGTTCATTGTAGAATGTCTTGCTTTGCCTTCGAGTATCAAGGTTATGCTCTCAGTTGAAAATAGATGATTATATGGTAGACCTCTCCTGCACCAGCAAATGTTTAATGTCACAGAAGATTGTGTTGTTCCTATTTGTTTCCTGCCTATTCTAATTCAGTAAGCAAATTATAGCAGTAATCTGGAGGCTGTGTTTCCATTTTGAAGCCCAAACAATGACTACAATCAAGCTCTGGAGAGCAAACATGATAGGGAAGGTTAAAGTCCTTTTGACTTTAAAAATCCTTTCCTTCTGAATTGATGCGCTTTGCAAAGGCATTGAACACAAAATACACAATATCAGCACAATATCAGTGGGTACTTGATTTGGATCAAGTCTTATGCTAGCCTATATCAGTCAAGCCATAAACACCATGCATTCATAGTTAGGGTATTTGGACACATCTGTTCCACCAGTGTGGCCGATAGGAAACCAATATGCTGGGCAAAATTTCCCCCTGGAATTAATACTCCAAGGAATTCTGGAAGTTTAGTTCCATATTGAGGAAAGGATACCCACTTAGGTGAAAATGCCCGCAAGCAGAATTCCAGAATATCTCATAAATAAGATAATGGAGTAGGGTGAAGCGTGGTAAAAATAGACCGTTTGAAAAAAAAAAAAGAAAAGGGAAAAAAAATGCAAATTCCTAGAACTTCTTAGAACGGCGTGTTCCCAGGGAGGGTATTTAAGGAAACCTGGCAAGACCTCCTGGCAAGAAAAGGTCTTAATCAATATTTTAAGTTTCCATTAATACTCACCTGTTCCATCCCAAATGGGGTTTGGGTCAGTGCCACTTTTGTTTAACATCACAACAATATGGAAGTAAATATGGAGTTAATAGTGGTAAATGTACTGAATTAGACAAGAATAGATCACTAACCTCTGTGAAATATCATTCAAAAATTTGTTACTAACTCTGTGGTAAATAAATGTTCAACAGCGCAGCACAATACAGGGGGTATGAGACTGAGGAAGGCCATCAGAAGAGAGTGAGTCAGCCTTCCACTCTCTCTGATGTGTGTGGACTAGGGGAAAATATGAAGGCCGAGTTGAAGGTACTGTGAAGTTCTTGATCAGGACTGAAATGTTTATATAGCGAACTCTATAACAGTGTCCTGCTGCACAGCATGTGTAAACAAGTGAAGGTGCTGCTCATGTTTTTGATGTTTCCGAAAGCAAGCTGCTGTATTTTTTGTGAAGTCGCTTCAGTGGTAAGGTTACTTTCATCTCAGTGCCCGCTTGTTGGTCCCTACAGATGACTGAACCATAGATTTGGGTTATTTCCTGGGTTATTTACCTGGATGCAGTGAAATGGATTAAACTTTGCAAGAAGTTTTTGTTCCATAAATCTGCATGCTCTGCATTGTCTGTGATTGCCTGCATTGGCAAGGACTTTTTACCACCATCCCAGGAGGGGCCAAGTACCATATCTATCGATTATCCCAGGAATTGCTGCAGTCCCTCAGGAGAGTTCACTGGAGCCCCAGAGAGAGTGTGCCTGCTGCCTGGCCAGCAGCTTGGCCCAGCAGGGTGTCTGTGGCTCCTTTAGGCGTGCATCTTTTCACAGCCGCCTGCTGTTTCGTCATGATAATTGCCACATTTTGCCATCAAAAGATTGGTCTGGATGATCACATTATAATTTTTAGCCTTCTTACATATCAAGTGTCGTGTTGTGAGCTTATTGTATTTCCGGTATGAGTTGTACAAAAACCAAGCAAACCAAAGTTTAGCGGTATTACCATCAAAATGCATTTAGTCTCCAGATTCATAGATGACTGTGTGTGGCTCCCAGCAGGTGAACCCATTCATTAGCTGAATTATTTTGGGAATGAAGAGATGGGTAGGCCCATGGCTCGTCACTGATGATGACTTAAGATTGCCATGGCTTTGGTTTATACCTACCTGAGGCACACATAAGCTATTGCTTTAAATGAGAAACCCGCTGTGAATTACTCAATAGCCCGGTTTTTCAAGGTTACTGAGGTAATGTGGACCGAATAACGAACTAATAACTAATGTCAACGGAACGGGACATAGCAAAATGAAACTAAAAGTAAGTTAGTAAGTAAGTAACTGTGCCCTGTTCACTTAGTGTTAGGCTCACTTAGTGTTAGGCTCACTATTCGGTCTAGAATGTATCAAATTTTGTTGTTCTTTTTTCCTACAGGCAGCACTTTGTGACCTCGAACAATAGGGCTATGGATTGATTCACACCGGATTTCTCCTTTAAGGCAGAACCTAGACATACTCCCCTTAGTCTTTTGATAAAAGAACATTGGTTTTGTAAGTTAATTTCCTTGGCTGAACTTGGACGAACCTGTTAGAGAATTGAATCAGCTTTGCAGGTCTGTCTGGAGATCCTCACATCCAATCACAATAGCTTATCCAGCGTGGTCTGGATGGCAGACAGGACAAAAGTGCATTTGGTGCATTTAACACATCCAGTGGCTTCCCTGATGGCATCAACGTTAAATTATATAGATGTTTGTGTGCTTTTGAATTGAGATCAGCTGAAAAGATTTCTGTCATTCTTTATTGGACAAAAGCTCCAGAATGACTTACAAACACCAACAGAATTTGAAGAAACAAACACATTGACATAATGTCAAAAAAATCCTGTGCTCCCTGTTGTCCAGACAATCACTGGAACAACAAGCACCAGGCTGCTTCACCTGTAATATTATATTTTGAGTGGCTACTGTGTTAACTACACTTTAATGTAGGGGTGTCAAACATAAGGCCCAGGGGCCGGATCCAGCCCTTCACATAATTTCAGTCAGCCCAACTTAAAAAACAAAACAAATAAAAAAAAAAAAAAAAACTTGAAAAGAATTGTAGCTATGTGGCCTGCTTGAAAATAATTATTGAGTTTAAGTGTGAAGGAAGATAGAACAAAGACACATGAGGACTGTTCTGGTGATGTTCAGAAACACGAGTAAACGTGCATTTCTTTTACAACAGAGTTTGTTGTCACATGTGTGGACAAGGTGTAGCAGCCCTCTGAGGAAAAGCATAATGTGGCCCGTGATAAAAATGAGTTTGACACCCCTGCTCTGAAGCATACAAGTGAATGCAAAGTGCCATGGTGAACAAAGGCCACACTATGGTGAACTCTTCCCTGTTGTTCACTGCTGGTTCACACCAGTGATGCATAGTGCTTCTCTCTGATTGGAGGTGAGAAGCACTAGTGAGCTGATAATTCCATGGAAATGCCACACAAATGCATAGATTATTTTATGTTTGTTATTTGCAGACCCTTTTATCCAAAGTGAGGTACAATACAGATAAAACGTAAGAATAAAAGAACAAATGCCAGAAATACTACTAAAAAACTACTAATGCTGCTGATAATGAATTTAAGTTTAAGTTTGCTGCCAGCTATACCTCTGAAAATCTAAAGTGATTGAAGGATCTTCAGACTTATACTCAATCTCGGTTCAAATTTGAGAAGTGTCAGGCTGTGTCAGCCAGGCTAGTAGTATCACCTAAGTGGGAGACTGGATGAAAACCACCATTGCCCAGCTGTCGCTTAAATTGCATTAAACATCTAGAATCTCAAAATTGGTTGAGGTCCATATATTACTTTGAAAAAAGAAAAGGGTGAAGACATTTATGAATCCGTATCCTGTGTTTGACTTGAATCAGTGTACCCTGTGTCGGACCTGCAAGCTGTTTGTTTTATGAAGTGTAAAGTGAAAGTGACCGATTAAATGCAGTTTGGTTCTATGAGATATAATAAGATGTAACTGTGCAGAGCAAATGTCTGTAACTTAAAAAAAATTAGGAATGTAGGCATCCGCAATGTGGATTCCACATGCATTTACTCTTTGTGCTTTAATCTTTGTTCTTTACCACTGTGGTAACAGAGTGGTAACAGAGAAGCCACATTATATCGTCGGTTCTTAGATAGTCTACTGACATACCTGCCTCAAGCAAAAACTTATTAATATCTCCCATTCCCATGGCTTTAGGCCTGTCTTTTGTGTTATGTCAAACACATTAAACAAACCTCCTCAACGGTGTGGTCATCCATTTTAATTCAGAACACTCTATGGGTTTTCTCTAAATACTGTTGGCACCAGCATAGTAAATGCTGTGAGAATAAAAAGAAATACAAAAAAGAAAAAAAAAAAATCAGTCGCTGCCCTAAGCTCTGTAACACATCATTTGTTTTAATTAGGTGCTGAACAGGTGTTCAGCCAGTTAGGACAAGCATCTGCCTGTCAGTCGTCTGTCTTTGCTGAGGCAACCTGCATGTCAGAAGATGGGACTCAGCACACTGGATTGTACATACTGACTGATGAGCATCCGAACAGCTGGCGAGGTCCTACATACTACACTACAGTAATGAGGGACTTGCCACAGACATCCATTGTGCCAGGTGGAGAACCATTAGGCTTTACACAACCTTACATCTGAGGACTGAGGAGAGACTGTAAGCTGTGTGCTCTAGTTGCTCCAACGATCAGCACATAGACAGGACTGGGACGTACTGAGACAAACTCACACTCCGACTCCGACTAGAGGAATTGCAGGCCTATAAACTCCAAAGTGTTTCGAATGGCTGCCTTTTTAGTTCAGGCTTGTCAATGACAGTGCTGGTATTGATTTTGAAGGGCCTCATGGTCACTCAGTAAGTGAAAGCATTATGGGTCTGTCCTCGGCACCTCCAGAGACGCTTAAGGTGTTGAATCGGCAGTCATGAGAATAGGCACTTCAGGCCTTTATTTACAATGGCATCCATGGCCCAGTTTACCCACGTACAGATTTATCACAAAAGACTTGAAATGTTCTCAAGACTTTGTCCAAGAAAAATGTGCACTATATAGATGGTATTTTTAGGTCAGTATAATTCAGAAGCCAAACAGATATACCCCCACCTCCCACCCCCCACCCCAGAGGATTTTCTACCTGGATGCATCCTGTCTAGGCCAAACATATGACTGACAAGCAAATCAATGTCCTGATTGGTTGGATCTGAGGGAGGCAGTTTGTTCCCCTATTGCCTAGTTTCAAGAGGCCAGAATTTGTTTTCAGTATTGTGCATATACTGTTGGAAAATGTGAGAATGCAAAAAGGCGGCAAAGGTGTACATGGCATTCTCACTATGGCAAAAGAGATAAATGATGATCAAGCTTGTATTACATGGTGCCCTGGTTCAGGACTGTTTGTTGTGTTCATTGAAAACATCCATTTCATTTTACTATTACGAGAAGTGATATGAATGATGTTGCATTTTACCATTCAGATATGCATAAGAACATGCTTTTTGATACAGGCAGCATGTGTACTGTCTAAAGAGGTGGATGAAAGCATAATTACGGTACTTCGTTTTACTGCTCTTCCTCCATGACTCCCACTTAGTGCTATCCCAAGATTTTCGTAGCAGGACATAAATCCATCTTATTTTTGCCTGTCGGAGAAAACCCAGTGTACTGATGCTCCCATTTATCTTTTTGCTTGCAACAGGAACTACTCTGGCAAATGGAGGATTAAATCTACACAGCTCAGTGAAAAGAAAGTTGGCGGAGGATAAAGGCTACGTGTTTGACAAGAGACTTAGGTACAACGTGCGACAAAACGACAACAACTGCCGGTTCCGAGACATTGTTGTCAGGAAGGAAGAGGGCTTCACACATGTTTTGCTTTCGAGCCAAACCTCAGACAACAATGCACTCACACCAGAGGTAAGACACAAGCCAGCTGAGGCACTAGAACAATGCAAGGGCACTTTCAGGATGAATGACACTCTCAGACCGTAGCCAAATTTAATATCACATTATTACTATTACCTAAAGCACACAGTGGATGCCGCATTAGACAGTTTGCAAAACAGTGCATGCCGCTGAAAACATAACACTGCATGAAATTGTCTACTAAATAACATCCTGACTTAATCTACTTAGCATCATTTACAAGAGTATAGTACCTATTAGGTGTAGATATAAAAAAAGTACATTTGGTTTATCTAAATGTATACTTTGATATATTATGTTTCTAAGATACAGTTTGCTATAGTGATTTGAAATGTGATGAAAGTAACCGTGCTTATTATGCCCGGAAAGACTATGCTCATCATGGCTCTGCTGGAGCTGATAGATGAGTATGTCTTGATTGGAGGCCTGATTTATCAGTAATGAGATGTTTATCTGTGTTGAGGAGTGTTGCACACTGTTTTCTTCTCATTTGAATATCTTGGAGAACTGTCAGAATGCTTAAAGTGATCTTGAAAACAATCCTCTAAATGGTCCAAAGTTGAATTTTAGGCTGTACAAACACTGCAACATGTTATTGGTCCTCAGTGAGTGTCAACATTTTCAAGCTGATGTTTTAACCACACCAAGTTTACCCATTTGCCACATCGTTTTTGTCATTTTATGTCTCTGAGGCCGCAATGCTTTGCTGTCTCCCTCAGTCAGCCACCTCAGTCATTCCACATTAGAGCCAACCCGCCCTCCCGCTCCATTAACAAGGCCTGTCCTCAACCGCACTCGCGAGAGACAGGCTTCAAAAGAGCAGTTACCCTGCACAAGCGCCGCTAAAGCACTGATATGCAGACTGTGGCCACAGACCCATTTATCATTTCTCAAGGCAGTCTGCCCTGAGCACCGTTAAGAAACAAGGTCAATGTTTTGTCAGTTGAAGGCGGGGCGGTCTTGTCTGATCAGTACACAGAGCCACCGCCGGCCGCCTCAGGTTCTAATTTGAAGCAGATGCATAAATGATGCAGACACTGCTAAAGGTCTGGAGGAAATCTGTCAGACCGTATTGCCTGTGTTTTTTAATGATGCCTTGTCCATGGTGCTGGAAGCTTTGACAGTCTCCTCATGACCACAGAAAGGGGATAGGATGTTCATCTGAGAGATGGAACACTGTTGAACGTGAGCGTAGCAACTCGGCAGCAAACCTGACAGAACTCTTTCGGCATTGTCTTGCTGCCGATCTGTGTTGTTTCCTGTGAATTATTTCTTTTTTTTTTTTTGGTCATCTATTTTTGTGGCAGTTGAGCGAACCCCCACACATTTGAAACATGGGTGGTCCGCTCACTCCACAGTCGCTCTCAGCAGGGTGAGGGAGGGATGATAAGCACCTCAGGACGGCCTGGCTCTCTTTCTCCTCCTCATCCTCCTCCTCCTCCTCCTCCTCAGTGACGGTGGGGGTTGCTGATAATGCCAGCCAACCTTCAGGGGATGAATTGTGAGGAGATGAACACCGATGAATTAATATGTGTGTGTGTGTGGGGTATGTGTATGTGAGGGTGTGTGAGAGTGTGTTAGTGTATGCGTGTGTGTGCCTGCGTATGCTGTTCAGCAATCCTAAGCTCCATCTAGGCTTAGACGTTTGGAGTCTTCTTTCCATCTCTCTCCCTCCCTCTCCCTCTCTCTCTCTCCCTCTCCCTCTCTCTCTCTCTCTCTCTCTCTCTCTCTCTCTCTCTCTCTCTCTCTCTATCTATCTC
>JASCQY010000258.1:10758786-10773491 GCA_030264315.1 Sardinella tawilis
CACACACACACACACACACACATGCACACACACACACACACACACACACACACACACACACACACACATGCACACACTTAGACACACACAAACAAAACCACTTAGACACACACACACACACACACACACACACATAAACACACAAAGCGCATCTGCCTCAGTGATTTGCATGCATATCTGCGTGTTGTCAATGTGTAGCCAGGCACAGCCTGGAAAATACAAACTAGTATGAAGCATTGCCCGCTGTAGAGCCAGACCCATTTAGCTGTCGATGTCTGGGCACAAGGCTGGAGGACCGCGGTCTAAATGTGGATCAGGGGGGGAATGATTGAATGATTGTGCCCAGTGCCTCTGACAACATGTCCAACAGTTCACAGCTCAAAGTAGCAGAGCAGATTAGTCGAAAATATAGGAAGGACAGGTGGTGCTTCTGTGATGTTTTACTCCAGTGTAAAGTAAAGCAGCCATGCTTTATGTGTCCTCTCAGTGCTCAGCACGCCAAAGTCTCTCCTACTCAGACGTACCCTAACACCACACACTGCAGGAAATTAGGTTACCCCAGTAAATTCTACTGTGAGAGTAATTCAAATCAAAGTTACGAAAAAGCACTCAGAAAGCGCGGACCTCCGCCAAGGCAATTTGGGGTCACTGACGCAATAAAAATTCCAGACATTGTCCCAGATCACCACCAAGATTTAATCATATGTTCCTTGGCCTAATACCCACATTGTTAGAAAATTTCACCCCAATCCGTGCAGTATGTTTGTATGGTTCAAGTTATTTTGTACACAAACAGACAAACTCCGGGAAAAACATAAACTCCTTGGCAGAGGATGTTTGTTGCTATGAGGTTCGCTTATTGACTAATTGTCTTTTCTAACTGAAAAAATATAAAAAAACAAAGAAATAGAATGCAAGACAGTCTTAGTATTCTGAGTATTCTTGCATCTTTCCTGTTTCTACAGGAAGCAGCAAAACCTTAAATTTCTCTCATATTCTGCACCACTTCCAAATCTCAAAGTACACAACTGCTACGAGTAATTATACTCTATGTCACATCATTCACCTCAGACTTAGCATATTAACCCATGACATGTTCTGTGTGGTACAGGTTCTAGAAGAGTCCAAATGCCTGGTGCGGAGCATCCTGCTATCCGTTCTTGATGATGTCAACGAGAAGGAGTGTCAGATGCTGAAGCAGCTGTGGTGCTCCACCAAAGGCCTGGAGGCTCTCTTCAACTACCTGCAAAATAAGGGCTATGTGGCCTGAGCCCCACACCCCCTGCCACCACACCGCTGCCTCTATGCACCCGCAGACCCGCATCTCCGAAGGCAGGGGCCAGAGAGCTGGCGTTAGGCAAGGCTTCATGACCCTGAGAGGGAGAGAGAGTGAGAGTGAGAGTGAGAGATTGTGTGTGTGATGAACCGCAGACCTTCCTACTGCCCTGAGAACAAAACAGCACCTGACCAGCCTTTGATTTTCTTTTTTTTATCATGGTAAGGCTTGGTCAACGTCAAGAGAGAGAGAGAGAGAGAGAGAGAGAGAGAGAAAGAGAGAGAGAGAGAAAGCTAGACTACTCGACCTTTCACTGTTTCTAATAATGTTGAGTGCGAGGTGTGGCATGTTTTGGGTCTTTCGGGGTTTTCTGTGTGTTGTCGCCAGTGTAGCACTCCTGCACCCATATCCTTTCTAGATGTTCAGGTTAGAGGAATATCCAGGATACCAGTGCAGCTTGTGTCATCATCAGCCAGTGAGAAGATGAGGGGTCAAAGGTCAGCCTTTGTCTTCCCTTCAGGGGACGGTCATGAAGCCATCCAGCAGCAGCCAGGCTGGAGTAATGATCTGAGAGCACTTCTAGCCAAGAGGAAGCAGGTTCCATGTTTCAAATGTCTTGTCTTTCCTTTTGTCAATTGCCCGTGAGTACGCAGGAAGCTTTCGGTCTTTCTTCACGTGTGAGGCCCTTTGTCATATATATATTTTTTTTTTCTTCAAAAATGCAATGATGTTTGTTTTTGCCAGTTTAGCCATGTTAGTTGATCTCCTCCCTGGTTACTTGATTAGCAGTTTTAAAGATTTGAAAAATTGCTTTCGTCTGTCTCAAATGCGATGGTGGTCATTTCTTATTCAATCTCTCCAATTGTGTCACATACATGAATTTACTCATCATAAACCAAAGGTTTGTGACACACTTGCTTTTGACAGGAATGCATTCCACTTTCACAGTTGAGATGCGGATCGAAACTGTGACAGGACATAATTACACAACTGATAGTTTTCTAAAGGTTTATGTACTGTCACTGCAAAGGGGAGGCGGTGTTGAAACAATGTCACCATTAGCACCACAGGAGAGAACATTGTCCAGTTATATTACCAATATGAAGTTGGGGTTTCAAATTGTCCCATTGTTTACAATATTTTGTCCCACAAGTTATTAATATTGACCAGAGATATTTTCATTTATCTCTTATTCTTAGCCAGCTGTCCTATTATCCTGCTCAGCCTCTTAGAAAAATGTTCAGAAGCTTTTGTATTATGAGGTTTAAATCCAAATAATGTGATAAAAAAAACAAATGAATTCTAATATTTCAACAAATGAATACTATATCTTTCAGAATGTTTGTGTGTGCGTTGCTTAGTAAAAAGTCAAGTCCATCTATATCTGTCCAATGACACTGGTACAGTAGGCTATGTGTACACATTACATATGCCCTTTGCACTAAAGGTTTATTGAAGAGGCCATCACAAACAGAGATGCAGCACTGTAAGTGAAGGATCAAAGGATGCATACTGTAGGTACCTGACACATGCATTGTTTCTTTGCATGAGATGATTCAGGAGCTGAACCTGAAATTTTCATGCATTCAGTCATTACTTGCATTTCTTACCGCATGATGTCGGGATGATGTTTTTATGTGTATGTATTTCGAAGTTTGCATTTGATGTGGTGCTCCTTACTTTTGGTAAGGCTTTTGAAATAATCACTAAAGACCATCAGATGCATTTGGCCCCTCAGTCAGCCTCTCAACATAGCTACCATAATTACATAATCACCCCCTCTGTTATGCACCATGTGTTGCTCTTCCTATTCCATTCTGTCAAAGCTGTTCAGACAGAGATGACTGGACTGTGTTTTGGTAGTGTGGCGAGTGCATATTTGAAGCACTGAAATATCCAAAGTGACAATAAACACCACATAGGATGGTTGTCAGATGTGACATCTGAGCTCAGTGAGAAGCTTGAGGGGGTGGAGATTTTTTATTATTTATTTATTGCCAGAAGATGCTTCCTGGAGAAAATTGTGTATATTTGCTCTTAGTTTTGAATTGTGTGTTGAATTGAATCTGAGTGACGGTGTAAATATCAGAGTGACAAAGGTCTAATCATTGTGAAAAGTTTGTATCCATATGTAAAAAAAAAAAATAGGTCAAGTATATGTTAACTATATGTTCACTTTGGTTCAAAAAATGTTGTATTTTTGTATCAAAGAGAACCATAATGTTCTCTTCGTCCCAAAGTTATCAGATTGTGTCACCACACTTGTCATCAATTAGGGTGTCCTTGTTGTGATGGTGGTTGTGCTGCAGAAGTAACTCTGTCTGCATGTCATGTCTTCAGGATATATGTGTATAAATATATAAATATATTATATATTTGTTTATATACAATGGCAGATGTAGTTTTTTCTGATCATTTTTACAATATTGATACTGTTAATGGTATGAATCTGTACACATTTACAGTATAGTAGGATGTTATATTGTGTAATTATGCATGTAAAATATTGTAGATATTTGTCACCGTTAAATCTTTATATTTCTGGTGTTTTTTGTATAGGCATAGTGAGCAATTGTAGAAATGTTGCACAGTTTATTTTTTTATTTATTTAAATATTTTAACCAGTGATCCCTGTGGGGCAACAGTGCCATAATATTTAACTCTCCCTGAAGCACATTTGAGTTTCTTTTAGACATTGTAACCCTGGAAAATAATTTCAAATGAATGTGAAAGCCCTCAAATGAATAACTAGCAGCTTGTACTGTGTCAAATGTACCCCTAACAGTCTGTGTTTTCATGTAACAAAAGCAAAGACATTCTTCTGTCCTATGAACATGCTGTTTTGTTCATATACAATGTTGATTGTGATGCTGGACATGCTTGTGTACAATCATTGTATTCTGAAGAGAGGATAGATGAGTGAAAAATAGGCCTATACTTGCTATACCTGTACATTTAAAAACAATGAGCATTGCAAAATCTGTCATCCATTTGTCTGATCCAAATATGTAGTGATTCAAATATGTAGTGTACAGCTTCAAAACATAATGTAATCATATTCATTTTGGCAGCCTGTAGCAATATGGAAATAAGGAATTTGTCTGGCAGCTTCTTTGACTTAGAGGTTACATCATTAGTAAAAATCTCATTTTGTCCCCTAAGTGTCATTAAGGAAATCCTGAACAAAATCAAGCATCAACTCGCACTACAAACTCACTGGTAACATGAGATGAGCCCATATGTCAACAGTTAACAAACATTTTTCCATTTGATTGTACTCCTGCAAGACTGCACATAGCCTACAAAACTGATGGAAAATCCCTTATGTGTATTTGACTTGGGCAAATTTTTTATTACTTTTTTTTTTTAGTTGTTAAATGTGTCAATCTTGTGTTGAATTTTGGATTTTGATCTGTATTACCGGTATTTAAAAACAGAATTAATTTCATGTATTGCATTTGGATAACTTATTGCATGCCTACCTTTCTTACAGTGCTTTTTTGCATTTGTTAAATTCCCCTCAAGAATCTTTTGGTGTTCTCCTCACACAGTGTTTGGGGGAGACCAGTTCCTACACAACAATGTAGTTCAGTTAAAATTTTCTGGGTGCCTTAGAAGTCGTTTCCTGTAGGATCTGTAGAACACTGTCTTCACATTATTTTGGAGAGAGACGGTTGCAATGAATAAAATAATAAAAAAAAAGAACATGTTTATGACTAGTGTGTTACTTTTGTCCTCAGTGGACAAACTTTTGTCCTCAGTGGACATTCAAAGTATACAGTGTGTATATCTGTGTGTGTGTGTGTGTGTGTGTGTGTTTATACAGATGTAATGGTACTGTGATTGGTGGTTGGTGACTGGTTGGTTAGCATTTTATCTCTTTACATTGGTGGCCTCGTCTTTATACAGGCTTCTCTTGTTCTGTGACATAATAGGTGACATAGGCCAGATCCTTCCACTGCTGTTAAACCCTGTGCTTCTAGAAATGACTGAGCCAGACTAATGGTCTATGGAAATATGATGCAGGCTATATTGCATATTGGTGACCAAAGTAAAAACAATCATCCCACACAAACAGAATCTGAACAGTGCTATAGTCTCAAGGGATACAAGCACGTTTATTGTCAAAAAAGTGTAAAAAAAAAAAAGTGTGGTCAATTTGTGTGTCAGTCTATATTAATTTAGCATTGCGTAGAGCAAAAACAAATATGATATTCGATTGCCACTATTGCTACTTCTCTCTAAGTGGAGTGAATGGTCAGCTACACTCATTGCTCTAGTTCCACCATCTGGTGTTTCATCAGGTTGTGATGCAAAGATGATAGTATTCAAGCAGCTTGAATACAATCTGTGCTCATTCCGTCAACAGCTGATTCAACATAATCACTAATTTACTTATAACTGAGTGGACAAATTTGATCAGAATGCGCAGCTGGCACACATTAGATGTCTGCAGCATTAGGCTGGATGTGCCAGTTACAATTCTCCACAAAAGAAGTTCAAAATGGCAGTTTGATTGGTGAAAATCCTCCATGTGTTAACACCCGTTAATAACATCCATTGGGATTCATCCTACTTGATTTGTTACAGGAATGAAAGATGTGTCTGTTGCTATCTGCAGTCTATAAAGTCTGTAGTACTTCCAGCGCTAGAGGCAGAGAAGCATTAGGAAGGCTTACTGCTGTTGCTATTTTCTCTCATGCAAATTTTGCCTGAGACTGGAGTTTAGGCAGTTTCACATTTCACACGAGTCCTATACTGTTTAGGGCAGCAGTATGTCAAAGTGTTCTGCATTCCTCTGTAAGATCCACTATGATGAAGTTAATAACTTTTCAGTGCCTTTTTTACAGATTTGGATCATATAGGATCCCCTCCCCTATCATACGCCACCTTGTGGAAAATGTTTGTGAAGATTATAAGAAAACCTTACAAGAAACTACAGGTGCACATTTGTCTGACAGTGATCTTCCAACAACCTAAAATTCTTTATCCTTTTTTTCCAGCATTGACGAGTGATACGTGAGGGTCTATGTGTGTACTGCGCACGTAATTCTGATTTCATCCACAACATACAGTATCATTTGCATTTGAACTCTTCAGTTAGGCTATGCTTTTCTGCAATTCTGATTTTGTTTACCATGCAAGGAATCACATATGCAATGGTCTTTGTAGCAGCTAAAGGTGAGATTAAGTCTAGAAGCACTCTGTAGACAGCTGTCCCTTCCTCAGCAAAGGGACCCGTGGTGGCCCAGCAGGCTAAGGTGCCCCAGGGTAGTCCAGAAAGAAAGCAACAAAGCAAGTGATTTCAGTTTTGCTCAAAACTCTAGTGAATGCTTCTTCCTCCCCAGCTGTTGCTGAAGATGAAGACGACCAGAGAGTCAAACCTCCTTGCCTTCTTTCTCTAGTCCCAGACTGATGCAGCCAATCCGCTTGATGAGGTTCAAGAAATTGTGAATGAGGCAGGCCAATAGGTAAATGCAGCATGTGATGTTGCTGGATCTTCTGTTGACAATAGGAGCCATAGATTCTGATGAAAAGTGTCTATGAAAAGCACATACTCCACATCTCAATGACTAGTCCACACCACTAGAGTGTTAAGCAAACACCCTTTTCTAATGAGTGAAGGAAAATTATGATGGTCTATGTCAGAGAGATTGCCAGTGGAGTGATCATGCAAGTGAGCTCAGAGATCCAGAGTACAAAGGTGATATTCAGCTGTAGGCCTACCGGTACAATGCAACACCCTATGCTGAATTCATGTGTTAAATGTTTAATTATTCAGTTTGCAAAGTACCAGTGTTGTTTGGCAACTGTTCCTGGAATAAAACAATGAGTTTATCTTTGGTATAACAGTGGCTTCTTGTAGAGGACCTAGCCTATAGCAACTGCATATTTGCCCCTCTGAAAATGGCTAAAAAAATCACACCTTCACTGTCATTCTTGTACTAAATAAAAACAGGTCCTTTCAGGAAATCAAGGAACTATACAAACTTGAAATGGTCCAGTCATATTATGAACTTCTTTGGCCTCCATTCAACAAAGTCTGAACTAGCTGTAAATAATAGTTTGCAAAACTTTCATGCACAAACAATGCTTTGAGATCATGTCATATCAAGGGATGAAAAATATGAAGACTCAGGATTTGAGCCAAAACATATTACAGGCCTTGGTCTGGCAATCCATCCACGATGTGGACAACGTCTTTACAACGCAAAAAACGATTTGACATCATATTGAAGTGCATCAAATATGCCCCAAAATTCACAAAACTCAAGGTGAGTCTGTTTTATTTTTACTGAACTGCCCAAAGCCATAACACTGAATCGCCAGCAGGATAAATTTCCCACTGAAGCACTGTGGGAAGCACTGAGCCAACTACAGTGTTCATTTAAAACAGCTTTAAATATGCAAGCAGATATAGCCCAAGTCAAGTGAAATCCTGGACAAGTCGAGGGAACACTGCCACATTCAAAATGTCCTGTTGCTTCTGGCAAGCTTCAGTGAGCAGGGGAACTCCAGGAAGGCTCTCTCTCTCTCCATCTAAGAGGGCCCAACACATAACCTCACTCACTCACACCACGCACACACACATGCTACACACACTCACACTAACATTCATATGTGTTCAAAAAAGGCCTCAGTCCAGAACCCATGATCTCAGTGAGCTATGTGAGTCTCTTCCAAATGGCCTGGTCATTCGGAGCCTGGGCACTACAGGGTGGATGGACTCAGCTGCGGCTCCATGCTGGTCCAGGCGTCCTCACCAGTCTTTGTCCTTGGGCCCCGTCTTCAGCTTCTCCTGCATCTCAGCTGCATGGGCTTTGCTGCGCTCCCTCTTGGCCTGGTACTGCAAAGAGACAAAAAGCAGACGTTATTATTATTATTGGTGTTGTGAAGAGACAAAGCTCAGACAGGCATTAGGATGCGTCGCTGCTCCTTTCTCACCTCTTTTTTAAGACACAGGCGCATGGCACGATCCAAGTCATTACAAGTACCAAAGAAGCGAAGAACGTTATGCTGGGGGCCGGAGAATACAAGAATTCAGTCAAAATATCACAGTAAATATTTGCATCCTCCGCATAAACAAGGGGCAACATGGAAACTCTGACAAGCTAAAATCAGGCCAGTTTTATTTTAAATTTCAACTACATTTAGTTATAGGAAAGGTCTAGCTTAAATAAACCCACATTCCTGTTGCCTGAGCTCACTGCTTGCTTTGGGTAGGAAGAAGAAAGGCAAAATTTGATAGGCTACAACATAAACCAAATTTTGGAACCGGCAACACTAGCTTAAAGGGGCAAAGAAAACTGAAACCGAAGCAAAGTTTCCTCCCCTTCATAGATTACTCATAGCGTTACTGCTGTTTCACTGGTTATGTCATCATTGTACTTCCAAAACAACAGCACTTGGCGAGTTCGAGCATCAGGGATTTTTGCTGGACCTCACGACTACCTTTAAAAATGTGAACAGGGCAATTTAAGAATCTGTGATAGACCGTTCTGAATAAATTCTGATCCAAACCAGAGTATTTTACCTCTTTGTGACACTGTTTAAGTTGTGTGATTAGCTCATTGCACTCATCAGTGTGCAAGTGAGCAGAGAGGTCTGGGTGCATCCTCAGTTAAGGGTGAATCTCTGCTGTTGGTTAAAACACATAAAACAAACAAACATGGCATGCCTCTTTGACTATAGAAACAACATCAACATTCAACTGAACATTATTATCAATCAAATTTAAGAGAACCAGCAGAGCTGAATTATTATGACTTCTTAGAGCACAGGTTACTGAAGCTCTTATTTTACCCATAAGGATACTAGAGCCTCCCCATCCCATTCCATCGCCACTCATGTTGAATCTTTTTCCCCCCCTGGAGCACTTACCTGCAAGAGAGAAAGTGAGCACTGTGTCAGCAGACTGGTCTGAGGTTCAATCATTCCACTGTTTCATGCAATATTGTAAGGCTGTTGGTTCTGTAAGACACGTTGTTAATGTAACGTTTACTCTCTGATCAATAACTTCCAGACTGCAACAAACCACGAAAAATGGACGACAGACCAAGTTAAATAAAGCTGGCTAGGTACAGTAAATATAACTTAATACAGCCTATGTTTGAGACAGATAAATAAAATTAAAAGAAAGAAATAGCCACTGAACTTCTAACGTTAACTATCGCTACCGCTAGGACATGACATTGAACAAACCTTTGGAACTATAAATACACATAGCAGAGGTCACCGACTACATTTACCATAGCTGTAAACTGAAAATTGTTCTCTCAGTCTGTCCTTTAAACAAATCATGTTAGCCATCGTTGGCTGTGATAAAACAAGTTAAGAGTAAAAGAGCACACGACTCACTTCCATTTCACCGATAGATTTCACCCCTTGCGTAAAGGCATGGAAACCCGGAAGTGATTTATGACAGACATTTCACGTGGGCCAATCAATGACTGTTTACAGGAGACATGTGGCTATGGCTACTTGCAAAGTTTCTGGCTATTTTGAAGTTTTGTCAGACACAGAAATGAAAGAGGTGATTATAAATAGAACGAGTTGGTCGGACACTTGAACACCAAATGGAATTCTGGTTAATTAAGATGACTTGTTGAAACCACGTTCAATTCATAATTTATACTACATAGAGATTCATACGTAACACACACGTAAACGATATAACTTCTTTTAAAAATCATCAAATAATAAAAATGCAGTAACAAAGAACGTTGCATAAAATGACATTCTTTCTCCCAGTCCAACAGGCGGCGATAAAGACCATTCAGCGCTAAAACAGGAAGTGTCGTAAACTTCTAACCTTGAATTGCGATTGGTTGGTTTTAAGCGGTTGTTTGGCGGTTTGGTGTTACGTTATAATGCTCGGGCTTGAATGAAATGTTTTATACTCGTCTTAATTAACATTATGAATTAGTTTATTCTGTACGTTATGTATGTTTCATTAATTCTAGCATGGACGATGTAGCAAGGACTCTTTTACAACGAACGTTGCGTAAAATACCGACTGGAAAGTTGGAAGAAACGCTAAAAAAGTGGGCCCACCTTTCAAGAAGACAACAACAGTCTCTGAACTACGCTCAGTCGAAGTGGATATTACATGAAAATGTCGTTACTTTGTGTGAGGTAAGGGTTAAAGTTTAATTTAAGCAAGCAGATCGATTTATTATGTATGTCCATTGTTTAACGTTATATCAATTAGCTACATAGTTGCCTGTGTACGTTTATCAACAGCCACTAGAGCTAATGATAACATTATTTAGCTAGCATTTGCTCATGTGTCGTTATCGTCGTTAACGTTACGTTTATTTACTCACCATTCTCAAGGAAAATGGATTGACGGTGAGGCATGTGAGCGAACTGGAAATGATCTGTAAGTAGTGAATTACTTAACCTTTGAACGCGTCCATAACACTCGACTTTGATTTCAGATTTATGGGAAAATGGTTCATGTAACAATTCTCTTATCTCTACAGATTGTTTAGAAAATCCTAATATTGGAACCTGGAGGGCTTGTCATCTTACTGACGCTGAAGGTATGACATGTCATAATATTGTGTGACACAAACACTGTCACTGATGTGCTGATGTAAACAAACACTGTTGTGCTGATGTAAACTGCTATAATCCTTTATTATTAGCTAGATTTTTGGTTTGATACATCAACAAAGTATAAATGAGTAAAAATGCTAGTCTGGTTCCATATGTTTTCTTTAGGTACTCAGTATCAGCATGTTTAATGGTTTCTTTAATCTCACATAGACAGATCTCATCTCTTTACTCATGCTTTCAGATGATGCTACATCTTTAGACCTGCTTTCTTTTAAGGAACAGTTCAAATCCCACTTGTCAGAGCTGATCAGAAATGTAAGTAAAGCATTCCTACAATCCAGATGTGGCTGGCATATTCTTCTTCATAATTCCTGTTCCATTGATTCTCATTTGTTTTCCACTGATTTTCTGTAGGTCTCGATCAAGATCAAGAAGCATGAAAATGAGACCATTTGGATACGTATTGCTTGGGGAGACACCTTCAGCAAACCTAATCACTTTAAGCCAACATATGTGGTGTATGATCTTCAAACACCATATGTTTTCATCGCCAACTTGAGCTCAAAGAATAAACCACTGTTATATCAGGTAGTTTGGCATGAATCATATCATTTTGCTTCTACACATGCTATGTACTTGCTTGTTTAAAGTAAGGCTGGCCCAAAATGCCTCACTCACAGTACACTACTTATCTTAACTTCAAATTTCTCTGTATTCCAAACATAGACACTGGTTTTGGCCACCAGACATGGGTCTATTAAAGATGCCCATCTCAGTGGACGAAGTCTTCATGCAGTCAGAGACTTACTGATGGGCAACTACCACCAGGTAATGTGAGCTATTATGTTACATAGTTTGTGTGTGTGAAGGTGTGTTGTGACGCTTCATGTTAATAGCTCTTTGCTGTGCTGACAAATGTGGGTTTGAACATGTTCAGTAATATTTTGAACATTCCTTTTGCTTGTTTTTATAGTCATTTCCAACAAATCACCCCAGGCCTCTTCAAGAGAGAAACCCTCCTGTGACACGTATGTATGAATGTGTACCTGGACTAGTTGGTTGAGAAAATCATATACTGTAGGATGTCCGTAGTAGAGGGATGAATGAAATGCTGAATTTATTGTGTCTTTCCTGAATTGCTCTGGGGTTGAAATACTTTTTTAGCTTAGTAATATAGTTGTCTTTGCTGAATTGCTTTGTCATGTTTATTTTTCCGTCTTTAGATCCCAATATTGAAAGGGAGCATCTAGAGCATGCTGAGAAAAGACAGCAGGTGGCCTGTGAAGCATTTGGGGAAGGAAATGTTCCTAAACTGGAAACTGCCACCTATACGGTATTTAATCCTTCATCCTTTGGTTCATTTCTACATTCACTCTTATGCAACTTGTGGAACCAACTCTTTACATGGCATGTAGGCATGGGTGATATTTTATTGTTTCCCATATATTGTTGGATAAGAGATTGTCATATTGTGATACTTATTGTCGCATTACGTACATGTATAATTCATTACATGTTAAATGCCCTGCAAAGCTGGCCGCATGGATGACAACAGACATGAAAACCTGGGGGAGTTGCAGAGTTATTTTAAAGGCATACAATCACAGTTTTGAAGTCAATTTATCAGCTTCATGATCAATTTGATGGGGGGGGGGGTGTTAAAAAAACGCAGGCTTGCATAGGATGCCTTAAATGTGTTTGCACAGAACTGAAACCTGAAGTGACATGACTGAGAAATTAGCATGTTATTGCCAGAAGTGCCATGAAATATTGTCCATATCGCCCCTCTGTAATTGCATGTTGGACTGTCTTTGTCTTACAATTCTCCTTTTTTGATTTCCAGTTGGAGACCAGGTTCAGAGGTGGTGGGGGCATGGACACCCTTGCAAATGGCGAGAAATCCTTCAGAACTGTTGTACAATTTGCCAGCACCAGCCTTCTAGAATCTTTACGTCATTGTGTATCATCAGGTAATGCCACATGCACTATAAATTAGATCATGTACACATTAAGCCGGGTAATTATAAATATCATACGTCATCGTGCTTAGAAGTCTCCGTTTTCGCTGTACACACCACAACTCAAAGCCGGAGTTGTCTGATTTATCCACCTTAGCAATCATATTCAAAAAGCATCGTTTTCAGTTTTGGAATACTCCGTATTAATCTGTTGGAGAGGGGTAAACGGATAAATTATTATGCATTTTTATATTTACCTGCTTTAATGTGTACTCAGTGAAAAATACAAATTGATTAGCTCTAGTCTAAACAGTCCTTTTGTTGCATCATGAAATATCCTCTCTCCTATTGACATGAGAATGTGTGTCGTACTATTAGAATAAGTAGTTCAACCAGACCTAACTGTTGTATAATTTACTGTATATCAAAATAAAAATGATAAACCCTTAACAGCAAAACTAAAGCATCTTTGGATTTGCTAGTGTTCTGTAGTACCCATGTCATCCCACCAGAGGGCCAGTGACATTGTGCTGATGTTTTATAAGAGCCCATTTTAAAGGTACACTATGCAACGTTTTTAGGTTAATATATCAGTGTCAAAGTCACTTTGATGGTTAAATAGTTCATTCCGGGGCGAAGGAAGGCTATCTCTCCGCCATCAACCCCTTCCGGCTTTATCGCGTATGCAATGTGAAATGACTCGCCCTGCGCCCATAGGGCAAAGCAAAACTAAAATCCAAATGAAGCTGAAATCGCGTTTATTACCATATTAGTCAACGTAACGCCACAAAAATGATCATTGTTGGGTTGTATGCTTTTGTCTGAAGAGTAATCCACATGAATTGGTGAGAATGTACAATCTTATTGCTATATTTTAAATAAATCACCGCCTGTAGGGGGGAGGCTTGCATAGTGGCCCTTTAAATCTATTGACTGAGTTAGTGCCACCTTGTGCAGACATGTCCTAGAAACTTGTCCAAGAGAAACACTGGCACTCCTGTCTTGTTACAGATGTGTAGATGTGTTCTTAGATGTTAGGTGACTCTCTTGTTTCCAGTTAACATTGTGGGCACTGCTGATGTAAAACAATATGGCACTAACATGTAATGCCAATAGCATCAAGGGCGAGAGTTTGAAATTAGCATACTCCTGAAGTTAATATATGCATTTAGCAGACACTTTTAACCAAAGAGAATGACATACGTCAATTTCAGGGCCAGTCTCCCCCAGAACAGCTTGGGGCACAATGGTAGCAGCTGGGATTTGAACCCACAAAGTTACCTGAGTAAATCTGTATTGTTGCTCCATGGTACACTTCTGTAGAATACATTTAACAGGATTTGTTCTGTCATTGCACAGGTATTGCCGAAGCTCCAGTCTCCCCACTGTTATCATCCATCACTCAAAAAGGTCGGAATTATTTTGTGATCACAGACAAAGCAGACAAAGGACCTGAGACCACCAGCCAGAGGTCTAGAGCAGAAGTCTAAGAACAAGACCTTAGTGCTTGTATGTATGTTTTGCATTGTATGTTTTTTATATGGATGTCCGTACCATAATTGATCACTAGAAATAAGATTCAGATCTGTTTTCAGTGTTTTGTCACACATTGGTTTGACTGATGTTTCTTCAGTGATAAGAGCATGTCTTTCTTTCTTTCTGTCTATTTACAAATTGGATAACACATGTAAAAATGTCTCCGTTTTTATATATTTTACTTTATCTAAATAAAGTTTTACAGTACTTTGCACACATTAGGCCTATCGTGCATTGCCTGCTGCAGCCTGCTCATAATAGAGATCATGACTCTACAAAGAAAGTCAGTGTTTTGTTTTTGTTTTATTATTATTATTATTATTATTATTATTATTATTATTATTATTATTATTATTATTATTATTATTATTATT
>JASCQY010000258.1:11051080-11059303 GCA_030264315.1 Sardinella tawilis
TCAAGACTGTAGACTCCATGCTTTTTTTTTTTTTTGCGCTCCAAACTTGTGTTGTGGCTTTGAACATGATTGAAAGACACAGAGCGCAGCGTGGCGCATTGTTGTTGCCGAGTGTGAAGTGTTTGACCCACAGTAGCAGTTTTTAAAGTTTTTCACGGGAGTCTGTTTTCCTTGCATCCTCCCTCACAAAGAAGCAGCAACTGTCAAACGTCAGAGTGAAGAACTGGCAGTCCGTGCCTCTCTCTCTCTCTCTCTCTCTCTCTCTCTCTGTCTTCCCCCTTTCTCTCTCTTCCCTCCTCCTTCTTTTGTTCCCTGTCGTCTCTGATCCCGAGCTGCGCCGTGGGAGTTTTTAGCTCCGAGGAAGTAGTTTTTATCCCTCAAAAAAAGTGCACCGGGGACCGCGTTATCATGCCGCGCCGCGTCACCGGTGACACTTCGAGCTCGGCGCCGGCGTGGCCCCTCTCCTCTTCCCCGATGGCACCGTCCCTTTGATGTGCCACCAGACAGAGAAGAGGAGGAGAGAAGAGGAGAGGAAGATGAGTGTCTGAGAGAGAGAGAGAGAGAGAGAGAGGGAGGGAGAGAGAGATGGAGGGAGCTGTTTCATCTCTTTGTTTTGGCGACGTCCTCGGAAAAATGACGGCTCCTGCCAGCGTGTGATGTGGACAGCAGCGAGCGCTCAAAGCAAGCCAGCGGGCGCCAGGATTTTGAAGCTGTCACGGCATTCTTGTAAAAGCCTGGCAGTCATATATGCTTTATTTCATATATTCCAGCGGGAAGGGCGCCTGCATAATTGAACAGACAAAGTGTGTGAGGACGAGAACGCCTGGACAGCGCTAACTGAGCCGAGCTGGCTAAGGCTCTATCAGAGCATCACACAGTTGCTGTGATGTACAGTGTTGTATGCCTCTCCATATCCCCTTCACACACACACACACACACACACACACACACACACACACACACACCCTGCGCTGAAAGCTGGGCATTTTTTCCTGCGTCTCTCCCTCCCTGTGTAACAGGAGCCGTTTGGCCCAGGCTTTGCTCTGCATTAGGGGGTCAGCATCTAATGAAGGGCTTTAGCGCCGGCTGTGTTTGCGTGGGGGAGCCCGACCGATAATTACAAAGAGAGCACACACGCACGCACACACACACACACACACTCACACACACACACACACACAGTCACACCTAAGCCCACCCCTCTTCGGCTCCTGGCCCCCACTGATCCCCCCCCCCACCACCACTCAGATCGGCGGCCCACGGAGCGCGCTCAGATGAGATTATCTGATTGGAGGGAAAGAGAGGCAGAGTGGGATTGGAGCCTAATGAGGCAGCTTTGTGGAATTAGAGGGAGAGAGGCAAAAGGCAGGTCCACGGAGGTGAAGAAGGAGAGAAAGAACTGAACGATAGAAAGAGAGAGAGAGAGAAAGGAATGGAAAGATAAGAAATCATGGAGAGACAAAGTGAGAGGGAAAGAAATAATTTTGCCCTCCCTGCTTATCCCCTCTATCTGGCTCTCTGTGCAGTATCAGAGTGCAGGTCTGCGGTGAGGTGTGTGTGGGTGTGTGTCGGCGAAGGCAAGAGCGAGGGCCGTGTGTGTGTGCGGTCGGCCAGCAGGAGCAGCAGTGGTGAAGCCTCTCTGCCGAAGCCGAGCTCAGTGTGGTTTAAGCAGCACAAATCCCTGCCCTACTCAAGGGCTTTCTGACTGCACTCTGATAAAGCCTGCCCTGGAGCGTGTGTGTGTGTGTGTGTGTGTGTGTGTGAGAGAGAGAGGGGGAGAGAGAGAAGAACATTTATCTAAAGTATTACATCACCTCGCATGTCCCTTGCTCTGTTTTTCACTCTCCTTCTCTCTTTCTCTCCCTCCTGTTTTCTCTATCTGTCTTTCTGTAGACCTGTGTCAAACCACCATGAGTCTTCGGGTCGTGACGGTCGTGACGGCCGGGACGGCCGGGACCTGCACCCTCACCTGGGTGCCCCTCCGCCGCTCATCTCCCCCAAGCCCCAGCCTCGAGAGCACGGTCCCCCTCACCACCCCCCGCCGCCCCCCACCACCCTCTGGAACCCGGCCGCCCTCATCGAGAGCCCGTCGTCCGACTCGCGCCGCGCCACCCACGACCCGCCCGAACTCACCCGGCCTCACTTCGACATCAGCCGGCTGGCCTCGTCCGCCGCTCACCCGCCTCCGGGCTCCAGCAACGGCGCCCCGGGCAAAGCCGAGAGGCACGAAGACGGGGGCCACCGCGGGGGCCGGAAAGACGGCCTGGACCGGTACCCCCACATGCGGGGCCCGCTGACGGCCGGAGGTGTGCCGGCCATGGGCTGCTTCCCGGAGCACGGGGCCTACCTGGCCGAGCTCGAGAAGTCCACGCAGAGCTTCCTTAGCCAGCAGAGGGCTTCGGTGAGCCTCACCAGCCAGTACGGGGACCTCAGCGCCTCCCTCAAGGCTGCTGCCATGGCCGCCTCAGCGGGGCCCTACAAGGGCCTCCTCCAGGGGCCCCCTCCCCCACGGTTGGGGCCGGAGCCGGCGCTGGTGTACGACGAGTTCCTGCAGCAGCACCGCAGGCCCGTCAGCAAACTGGACCTGGAGGAGAAGAGGAGGAGAGAGGCACGGGAGAAAGGTAAAACACATGCACACATACACACACACACATACACACACACACACACACACACACACACACAGAGAATCAAGGTTTAGGAGGATTATACATTACATTTCATGTTACTTCTCCTACATTCATACAGCCACCAGTGTAGGGGTGGTTCCAAATGCAGAGAATAATCCATTATTTGTTTAGTCATTTTCTATACAAGGACTTTGGTGGCCACACTGTGTGTGGGATGGGTGTGCTAATGGCGGCGTGTTGTGCAGGTTACTACTATGAGCTGGACGACTCGTACGACGAGAGCGATGAGGAGGAGGTGCGGGCCCACCTGAGGAGGGTGGCGGAGCAGCCGCCACTCAAACTGGACGAGTCCACCGAGGTGAGCTGTTCTCCCAGTCGTAACTTACTTCTTACGTCTTACTTCTTACCACCGCTGATCATGGTTGTGTGTGTGTGTGCGAGTATTTGTGTGAGTTGTGTCTGTGTGTGCATGTGTAAAAGAGAAACAGAAAGAGAGAGGAAGAGAATGTTCTTCCTTCCTTCCATCTGTGTTTACGTTTTTATACACACACCGTCATAGATCCTCCTTCTCAGTATGTGCTACCAAAATTCAGCATGTTCTTCTTCCGTCTCCTTCCCCGCTACAGAAAGTGGACTTCCTGCGTAAGTTCGGTCTGACCACGCTCTCGCGGCGCGACGAGCTGCTGGAACAGAAGCGGCGGAAGCGGAGGCGGATGCTCCGCGAGCGCAGCCCCTCGCCACCGGCCGTGCAGAGCAAACGGGCAGCCGGAGCCTCCGGCGCCGGTAGCCCCGCAGCGCCAGCCATGGCCACAGCCACGCCCGCCGCCGCTGCCCAGCTCAGCACGCGCTTCACCCCCGAGGAGATGGACAGCACCCCCCAGCTGGAGGACAAGATCCGTTTCCTCACCATGTTCAGCCTGTCCCACGTCAGCCAGGAGCAGAGGAAAGGTGAGGGGGATGCAGATCGGCTTCGTACACACACACACACACACACACACACGCAAACAGAACAACAAGTGTATGTTTCCTCACTGTTGGTGCAGAGCCAACTGACGTTGGACCTTTTTGAGGCGCTAACTTGAGGGTGTTGAGGGTAACCATGGTGATATGAATGATGCATTAGGTTGAAGTGTGTTTAATTAAACACTCAAAGGTCGGACACAGGTAATTAGCATACACTGTAAAGCCATCATGGTGCACCATCTCATACAGTGCATAATGCATATGCATCGGAAACCCGGCTTTCTAAGAATGTGCCAAAGGCTCAGCTTATACGGATGTCAGCAACACATAGACAACATATGGCAAAATGCTATGTGTGTGTGTGTGTGTCAGCATATGCAGATTGCTCCCTGTACAGACAGGGCATGCCACCAACAGCATCACTTAGCACATGCACACATTTGCATACGTTTACTGATGCTGTTGGTGGTATGCCCTGTCTGCTTTGTAAGTTCTGGTCAAACAGAACTCTGCGTACGCGCACGCACACACACACACACACACACACACACACACACACACACACACACACACACACACACAATTTTCCTGCTCCTGAGGAGTACGAGTGTGAGTGGGAGCTGGCGGCTTATCCTCTGTTAAACCCAACCGGATTTACCGGATGTTTGCTGCAGATGGCTGTGTGTTCGCCTCCCACACTCACAGGAGGGGGGCTCCTCGCTTCTGTGAGTGTGTGTGTGTGTGTGTGTGTGTGTGTGTGCACACGCGCACACTAGGTACATCTTGTTGTCAGGGATGCGTCCCTCCATTCTTCTTCTTCTTCCCTGACACGCTCCATACACACTCCCACACACTCCTTGTGTAAGAGCCAGAATCCTCCGCCAGCCACGGCCAGCTCTGTGTGGAGGAGAGAGAGAGAGAGAGAAAAGAAACAGAGAAAGAAAGAGAGAGAGAGAGAAAAGAAACGAATTGAGAGAGAGTGAAAGAATGAGGGAGAAAAGAGCCATTCCTCTGCCCTTTCTGTTCCCCATCTTTAATGCCTTCTTGGCCATTCTCTTTAATCCTGTAGATAATGAACGTGTGGTGGAGCTCCTGCAAGCTATCAAACAGAAGAGCGTGACCCTGGATACCCTGCGACACAACTCCCATCCATTGTGCAAGAGCCCCTCTGCCTATCACTCTGGTGAGGAGACACACACACACACACACACACACACACACGTGCGCGTGCACAGAGACACACACACACACACACACGCACAGAGACGGTGTAAGTTCCTCTGAAACAAGTCCCAATAATGCTTGTGTTGTGTTAGTTGTCACACGTACATTCACACATTCACCCGTGCTCACACCAAAACGCCGCCACTTCTTGCAGGAACGTTGGCGTGTTCTTCTCAGTTTCTTAGCGTGGCACTTTGCCGTGTAATCACAAATAAGCTCTCTCTCTCTCTCTCTTTTACACACACACACACACACACACACACACACACACACACACACACGTAGCTGATAGAGCGCTATGTTTTCAGCCATGACAGCGCCAGATGTTCCCAGCCTCCCCCTCCACTCTTACTCCCTTGCCTCCTCCTCCTCCTCCTTTTCTTCCACTCTCTTCCTCCCTCTCCTCCTCCTTCACACTCCCCCTATCCACTCTATTCCCTTGCTTCTCTCCTTCTCTTCTCCCATCCTTTCTCATTGGAGCTCAACCCTTCCCTCCTCCCTCACGTTATCAACTCCCCACCAAGGCAGGATGTCTTGCTAGTAAGGCCATCAAGGCCATCCAAGATTCCCAAGTGGAAGTCTGTCTCATTCCCGTCTTTCCTTTCTTATTCCTATTTTATGTTACCGTATGACTACATTCATAGAAGCGCGGCGGTGAAGTCGTTGGTTGACGTCTGCGGGGACCACATCTCTCATTAGCCCCGCTCCTTAGCTAGCGAAGCATACACCACACATCCCTGATGTATAAGGCGGCAGTGCAAATTAGCTGTGATTTATGTACAGTGGGGCTTGCATCTTCTGCTTTTCTTTTTTTTTTTTTTTAGTCCATGTGAACGGTAGTACATTACTAAGCTTGGATCTGGGCTATGCATGATATGCATAATGTAACGGTCACATTTTTATGCCTTCCGCCATGGTATGCTATTTTATGGTGTCTCTTTTTCTCTCTCAAACACACACTCACACAGACACACATACAAACCACATACTCCTGTGATGGTAACAGAATATGTGCTTTGTGTGTGTTGTTTGTGTGTGTGTGTGTGTACTGTATGTGTGTTTGTGAGAGAGAGAGAATGAATGAGTAGCGATGTTAACTTCTCAGTTTCTCTGTTACCCCCGGCAGACTCAGCCTCTACCCAGCAGTCGGCTGAGTCCGAGGACGCTCACAGCGGCAGGCCTCCCAGCCCCTCGCTGGCTCCTGGGGGTCACGGCCAGCCCGGTGACCCCAGCACTGCCCTGGACCAGCATAAGCACTCGGCAGACCCCCTGAGACCAAAGGACCCCAGCCTGTCCTCCGCGCTACCCGACAAGTCACGGGCCAACGAGGGTCCATCCGCCAAGAAGTCCTCCAGCCTGCTGAACAGCATGCGGCCACCGCCGCCGCACCCCAAGGATGGCCCCCCGGCCAGCCTCAACGGCAGGGTCAAGCCCTGGGAGAGCTTCACGGCCGAGGAGTTCGCCCAGCAGTTCCACGAGTCTGTGTTGCAGTCGACCCAGAAGGCCCTGCAGAAGCACAAAGGTGAGTCGTTTTGTTTGACATCTGCATAATGTTCAGTGCTGTGCTGCTGCTCTAGTGGAGAACTACTCGGGAACAAAATCTTGTACCATGGTTCTCTTTGATAGGAACTCTTCCGGTGTCCAAGTACCTTTGGTGAATTTCAGCTTGTAGAGCACAACAGTACAGAATCCAGCACCTATAAAAATGGTGACCAATAACCGATACTATAGTGTACTAAAGTATGTACTATACCACTGTAAGGGCCAATCTGTGTTGTCACTTACGATTCCACCAAAATCCTGTCATAGTCCTCTTTTATAGGAACCCTCCCGGGCTCCAAAAACCGTCTATTGAGGGGCTAAATTTTCAGCTTATAGAACATGACAGTACAAAATCAGAAAGTGACATTTTTAAAAATGTTCACCTCATGTCAGAAAAGTATTCTACTGTATGTATGAAGGTCTTACCCGTCTCTGTCATGTCTTATGCTTCCACTAGGGGGCACCTCTGTGATCTCTGAGCCCAACCACGCCCTGGACTCCTCAGTGCACTACAACATTCCAGAGCTCCAGAGCGCTCCAGGCCGCTCCGCCTCTTCCTCCTCCTCCTCCTCCCACCACCACCCCGGCCACTCGCATGCCCACCCCCACCCACACCCCCACCCCCACCCCCACCTCCATCCCCACTCGCACCCTCAGCCCAACGGGCCGCACTGCCCCCTGCCCCAGCCCCGACCGGAGCTTGCCGGCCCACGGAACGAGCTCTCGGCCGACGAGGACTCGGACGATGAAGAGTACGAGGATGAGGACGAGGCCCCCGCGCCCAGGTGGCAGGGCATCGAGGCCATCTTTGAAGCCTATCAGGAATACATTGAAGGTACAAGTTCAAGCTCACCACGCTTTGTCTGTTGCCATTTTTTCGATTCTGACTTTGACCACCAGGGGCCACTACACAGTGCACAACAATCCCATAATAATTACAGAGCTCTTGATGTTGTGCACAAATGCACTCACTTAAAGGCCTTTTGTTTGCAGTCAGGTCTTGCTCTTCCCATAGTAATGAATTTGACATTCATTCTGTCTCTAAAAGAGGTCTCAGTACACCACTGTAGTGTTTTTGTTTATGCTTACACAGTAATTATGGTTTGATGCGCGCGCGCGCGCACACACACACACACACACACACACACACACACACACACACAGTGCTGTCCCTTGTGGTGAGCCGTGTGTGTGCTCTGTGTGGTTCTAATGAGGCAGTGTGTGCTGGCTGGCCCTCCGTTGCCTTGCTGCTGATTAGCTTGTGTGGGAGTCTGGGAGTATCAGTGCCCATGCAAATGAGTGCCCAGGTCATTCCCTCAGGCTAACTCTCTCTCTCTCTCTCTCTCTCTCTCTCTCTCTCCCTCCCTCTCCCACCCTCCTCTCTGGCACTCTCTCCATCTTTCTATCTCCCTCTTTTTTCCCCCCCTCTCTCTCTCCCCCTCCTTTTTTCTTTTTTCCCCATCTCTCTCCCTCTCTCTCTCTCTCTCTTCCTCCCTCCCCCCTCTTTCTCTCTCCATCCCTCTCTCCCCCTCCACCCCGTCCCTTGCCTCTCCCTTCTTGTTGTTTCCACAGAGCAAAGCATTGAAAGGCAGGTCCTGCAGAGCCAGTGTAGGCGGCTGGAGGCCCATCATTATAACCTCAGCCTGACAGCAGAGCAACTCTCCCACACCATGGGGGTAGGTCCTCTCTCTTTAACACACACACACTTCCTCTCTTTTTATTTCTCTGCGTTTCCTATACTGTTACATTCACATAAACAAACCTGCACACTTACAGTACAGTACTCTACACTCTTTACACACATACACATTACACCCCCCCCCCCCCCCACACACACACACACACTCCCACTCCCTCTGTCTCC
>JASCQY010000258.1:11107278-11112768 GCA_030264315.1 Sardinella tawilis
CTCCCCCACATCCACTGCACAGCTGGCTCTTCTTCCAGTCGCTTGAGCAACGCAAGACACCCTCGCTCATAGACCTCCAGCTCGGCAAGGGCTCTCTCTGATCTCCCCTTCATCCATTTCGGTAGGATAGACGCGCAAACGAAACATAAAAATTCATCAAATATCCTCTATTCATCTATCAAATCTATTCAATCTAACCCCCGGTCATATTATGTCCTGTGATTTAGAGTGTGACTGTGACTCAACGAAGAGTCATTATTATACCAGCTGGGCTTCACTTCCTAACACATTGTAGTCTCACTGTGCTGAAAAACCTCCAGTAACTCTCCATGGCCCCGAGCCTGAGTCACGGGCCCATTATCTGAGCTGACCATCCTCCATCCCATTCCACTTCCCAACCTAATCAAGCCAGTCTCTAAAATCTTCCACAAGGTTATTTCATCACTGGTCATGTCTATGCAGTCATAGCCCATGGAAATGATGCCCTGCAGAGGGATATGCGTCTCCCACACCGGATGAGACGCTCCAGAGAGGATCATTGCAGAACAATGCAGGGATTTTGTAACAACTGAGCGCACAAGATTTCACAATGGGTAATTAATGGAAGGTGGGTGGAAGACATACGCACACACACACACACACACCACACACAAAAATAGACACACAAACACACATATATATACAGCCACAAACACACATGGCCACACAGAAATACACACAAAAAATTTCGAACAGGCGCATACAAATTCAAATTCACACACACACAAAAACAAAAATATGTTGCACCCTCAAAGAGACACGATCAGTTCACAATCAGTTCAGTTTAAAAGCACGGCACAAGTCCATGCTAACACACTTTCTCTCGATGTACATCTCTCACTCGACACTCGTGTGTGTTCACGTTAGCTTCTACCATGCGGTTCTTACTGGCGCTCACAGATGACATCATGAGCCACTTGAACTCTCACCCCTTGGTAATAACAAAAACTAGTTAATTCACAGAGAACATCTACGAAATAAAAATATAATGAAATAAGGCTATACAGTACCCCTAATGAAACAAATGAATGAAATATAAATTTTTAGGTACTTCTAGGTTGCCACAGATACAGTACACACACAAATACAGATAGAAACTCACATACAGTGGGCACACACAAATACCGAAAATACACACACAGAATTTGGAACCGGCACATGCAAATTCAAATTCACACTCACACATAAAACTATAAATAGATACACACACACACACACACACACACACTCTGTAGTAGGGGGTAGGGAAGGGAGTAGTGGTAAAGGGATTTAACCCAAGCCTAGCACAGATAGGCGACATTAGCTTGACCTTCTCATTACCCACCCAATCTACTCCATCAATCAAGAGGTGAAGCAAAATAAAGACCCCCACCACCTCCCACCTCCATCCAACAATCCTCACCCCCTCTCCCCTACTGCACCTCTTAGAGTGCAGCAACCAACCAGCATCAGCAGTGGTCGGGCCCCAGACAGACGACGCTGTTTATCTGGGGCCAAAGAGGTGAGGTAGGCTATACATCACCCAGGGCTAACTGCCATGCCATGTGTGTGTGCGTGTGTGTGTGTGTGTGTGTGTGTGTGTGTGTGTCGGGGTGGTGGGGGGGCACCACCAACATCGACCCCCAGCCCAGCGACACTGACCGACCCCCAGGAGCTGCTGAGAGCCAAGCCAGAGCTCCCACTTTTAAAACTCCTCCGACTCATGCAGCGTCCATAAAACCCCCGTGAACTACGATGGCCGCCGATGATAAGGCTCGCTCGCGTCAGACTGAGTCTGCGTGGAGAGGCAGTGGCGGGGACGGGGGAAGAAAAGCGAAGATGAGCCCTTTGGCTCATGGCATGACGGCACGGGTGTTATCTTGTGGAGTCACCGCAGACTCATGAGATGTACGACGCCAAGGTCGGAGGTCATGGGCAGCGCGGTGAAGACGGTGAGCTCACAGTTGTTGTCGTCGTCTGAGTGTTTTTGGAGTATCTCATTGCAGTAGATTTATAATGGCTGCTATGTCGGTACTTTATAAAAGACTCCTACTCGAAAAGAAAGTACAGTAGTTTACCAACCAACCCGTACCATAGCATAGAGACACACATATGGACACCAACACTCAATTATAGTGTAAACCATCACTCTACACCGACAGCAGCTGAGAAGTGGCAGCCATGGGTCTTGACAGCATTGTTTACACACGCACGCGTGGCAACACAACACTTCCAGAAATCCTTCAGAGGGACCCTCCGTCATGGAGCGCACCACCTGCGTACTTCCGTGGATGTCAGGCGGTGGTGGTGGCGGTGATGGCGGGGGCGGGGGAGGCAGTGGGCCGCAGACTTGCAATGATGAACAGTCGCATCAGCGGTGAGGGCAGTGTGTGGGCGGCTGGTGACGTGTGATGCTTGTGCTACAGTGGCCAGTTTCGGTCCATCACCTCGGTACTCCGTCACACACAGAGAACTCAGTGACTCAGTTGACTCAAGACCCTGGATGAGACCAGTGAAGTCTGTGTGTGTCTATTGTGTGTGTATGTTTGTGTGTGTGTGTGTGTGTGTGTATGTGGGGGCGGGGGCTGGGGGGTGGGGCGGGGTATTGTTGAGAGCCCATGCTTATCTCATCTTGGTCGATCCACAGGGTTGATATGGGTGTGTGGGAGAGGCTTGTCTGGCTGGCTGTGGAGAAGAGGGGTGGAGATGGGGAGGATAAGGAGGAGGAGGAGGAGGAGGGGGATTGCTCTTTCCACATGTCTCCACTAGGGGGCACAAGAGGAAGGAGTAGCATCACAACAACTGGCAGCATTTCAAGGAGACTCCTCCAAGTGTCTTCTTAATAATAATGCATGAGTGTTGTGTGGCTGATGTGTGCATTCAGCTTGTGTATGACCCTCACTCAGTGTAAAGACCACATACGAGACAGGACTGACGGTTCAGAGATATTTCACCAATTCAATTCATCCACAATACAGCAGAATACATTTTTGCATAGACAGGGCACACAGATCTGCCCCCCACCCAAACTGATGTAAATATCCCTCTTAACTACAGAAAATTACAGAATCCAAAATGTAAATGTTAGAAGTATGATAATAAAAAGAAACATGAAAAGAAAAGAACATGATTGCATAAAATAAGCAGTGAAGGAATCAGGGAAAATTAATAAACCTTAAAACATCACCTTGAGTTTCTACTTACATATAGGTAATTAGTTTTGAATCATTTTAGATTTATATATATATATATATGTACATATATAAATACATATTTTTATCAATAATTAAAAAAATGATGTAGATGAACAAACCTGTTGCTCCCAGCAGTGCACTATGGTGTTCTGTGATTTAGACTGAAAACCTGAAAATGTAAGAAAAGCTTTTACAATGTGATGTCACACATACTGTATCACAACAATATATTAGTTAGCATGTTATCAACATTTTACCAGTGTCAGCAGTGTTTGCAATGTTAAGGTAACCTAGCTCACTAGTTTGAAACCAAATGTATTTTTTATGGTGTTTTAATACTTAATTAATTATTGTTAAAATTCACACCATGAAATGATGTCTAAAATGGAATATAGAAAGTATGTATTAATAGCATCTGAACATTTAGACCATTTTAACAGTTGACAAAATAAAACTTCAAACACAGATAAACTGTAAGACTGAAAAAAAAGATTATTTTGTTGATAAAACTGGGTGTTTTGTTGTAACACCCACAAGGGTTTATCATCTATTTATTTTCTTGTCGGCTTATATGATAAATGTGCATGTCAATGTTGTATTACTGAAGCACTAACATCAAAATACCAAAATCTCCATCACCATATCATCAGCACATCGAAAACTTAAATAGTTTAAGCTACAAAATTTAATGTATTATTGACCATTCCAATAAATAAATAAAATTCTATACAATTTACAAAGACAAATACTTTTAATAGAATAAATGTACGATTTGTTAGAGTGACATAGCAAAAGCTAAGCTATTGTGAAAAAATAACTAAATGTGTCTATGATGTTTGAAACAGCATAACATGTTATGTTGTTTTTAAAGTGGATGTCAGTCCAGGATCTATACACTGCATGACTGCAATTCAGTCGAACAACAATTCCACTTTGCACAAACATTTTATTTCTTTGCCATTAAATCATTTCAAAATGCACTTAAAAAAAGGATATTTACACACCCAAATGGTGTTCTTTTTTCCCCTACTCTTTTAAATAGCTATTACCAACATTAATGGAGATAATCTAAAAAACTAAAGGCATTTTCAATAGCAAAAACTTTGAATTTCCAAACATTCCTCACACAAACCGCTCCAAAATTATGACAAAAAAATTGTTGTTGCTATCTCCTCTGTAGCAAGAGATTCCAGCAGCCACACAGAAGGCTCTGTACACCATTTGACTGACCACAACAGATAAGATCGCTTTCCTTATCCAAACCACCTGTAAGTTTCTCCAAAAATGAAAAATAGGGAGCTTTAAATGTAACAGAGGTAAGGCAAGGTTAAAAGGGTGGCCTGGAATTCGTACAATTTTAACACAGACATGCACACAAACACATACACACACACACACACACACACACATGCACACACACACACACACACATGCTTAGAGGTACAAAAAAGTGAGCACTATAAATAAATGCATGGGCATACACACACACACACACACACACACACACACACACACACACACACACACGGCTCTGTTTTATTTCCATCCGCACCAGGCACTGTGTGACGCACTTTGAAAATAGTTGGGAAAATAATCATCGTTTTATTACACCGGTGTCATCAGGATGAGGAGAGAAACCCCAACGCTGTATTGGGCTGGCCTCTCCTCTCCTCCACTAGCCCAATGGCAGCAGCAGTGGCAGAGGCTGCAAAAAGAAAAAAAAAAAAAAGAAAAAAGCTGCTCCCACCCAGCCTGTGTTAGCGGCTCTGGCTAGCCCTCTGAACGACGACACGGAGGTCTGCGCTCGAGCCAAGAAGCACAGCAGCAGACGGCACTGTTCTGTGCACGGCGCACTGCAGAACAAAATGAAGCTGACATCTTAAATCGCCACTTCATTTTGTTGACCGTGCCGTAATTGGCCTGACAAAAAAGGGAAAAAAAGGTTAATAGGTTCCCCCTAATGCAATTTCTGTCAAAACAACAACACTGACACACAATATTGGGGGAAAGGGGGTGAGGGGGGGCTGGGTCCAGCATACAGTACCTCAGTGCCGCTCTGTCGCCCCCCTCCCCCCCCCCTTCCCCCTTAGGAGCCCGATAGAGACCATGATAAGCCCTGTATCCATTTACAATCACAGCTTCTGTGTTTGAAGCTTTTTTCCCCTCTAAATAAGTAAATTACCTCTAATACCCTCTCTTCAGCTCTTAGCCTGTTTGGGGTCTTATGTAAACCAGATGTGTCGGGGGGGGGGGGGGGGGGGGGGGGGGGGGGGGGGGG
>JASCQY010000258.1:11150545-11153045 GCA_030264315.1 Sardinella tawilis
TTGAATGCTCGTCTTCCTAGTGCGCGGCTTCCAAGGCCAGTGTGCTACCAAGGAAGCATCCTCGACTTTGAGAAACAAGTTCAGTAACTCACTCCTCCGGCCTCTGGTTATTTGGCAGTGACGTTGTGTTCTGCTACTGTATGGTGAAAGATGGTGCATTTATTCCCCCCCTGGTTCCAGCCCCCTAAAACAGCGAGCAGTGATAAATGCGTCAATCACTCTCCTCTGGAGTCAGAGTCGGCGGCGGCCCACACTGCCCATCATGCTGCGGGGTCCCCGGCGTGGCCCCTGTGAGTGACGCGCGGAGGAATGGGCCGCCTGTTTAATGAGGTGTGACCGTTCCTTTAGGGTCCCACCACACCACATTGCTCTCTCTCTCTCTCTCTCTCTCTCTCTCTCTCTCTCTCTCTCTCTCTTTTTCTCTTTTTCTCTCTCTTTCTCTGTCTCTCTCTCCCTCTGTGTCTAACTTTATCCTTCGTTCGCCTCCTCTCTCCTTTCGTCCAGCTGTCCCGCTCCCGTCCCGCTGATAGAATTAAGGAGCCCTTGAACCATGCTGCTCGCACTTCCTGAAGCAATTACTGTTAACCGGCGGGGGCCACTGATCCCAGCATGCAGAGTCCTCAGGGTGTGTATGTGTGTGTGTGTGTGTGTGTGTGTGTGTGTGTGTGTATGTACTGAAGGTGTGTGTGTGTGTGTGTGAGAGAGAGAGATGCAGTGTATATGTAGGGGTGTGTGTGTGTGTGTGTGAGAGAGAGAGAGTGTGTGTGCTGCAGTATGTATGTGTGTGTGTGTGTGGCTGATGGAGTAGGGGTGTTTAAACAAGGCTACACAGGGTGCATCCCGCCACCCACACGAGAGGGATGGAAACAAATCTGAGCTAAGGGATGGGTGGGATGACTCTCTCTTTCTCTCTCTCTCTCTCTCTCTCTCTCTCTCTCTCTCTTTCTAAGGTCTTTCTCGGACTGTTTTTCTTGAAGGGCTGTTGTGCAGCGTCGTGGGTGGGGGTGAGATCTGTTTTCATGGGGTACGCGCCATGAGGAATTACCAACTTGGCATGGAACCCCAAGGAAATATTACATTGTAGACAGATGTCCTTCAGTTTCACATGGAAAACCCTGCTGTCCAGTCCATCATATGCATGGTATGAGCGTGATATGAGCGTGTTTGTGTGTGTGTGTGTGTGTGTGTGTGTGTGTGTGTGTCTAAGACACAGAGAGAGAGAGAGAGAGAGAGAGAGAGAGAGAAAATGGAGCGTGTGTGTGTGTAAGTGTTTGTGTCTGAGAGAGAGAGAGAGAGAGAGAGAAGAAGATAAAATGGAGTGTGTGTGTGAGAAAGTGGGATGGGTTTACAAAAGCAATCATAAGCAGAATTCCACACATTCACCAAGTGCTGGCAGTGACACTTGGCAGAGAAGTCATGTATATTTTCATAGGCGTAATGACACTCCTCTGAAAACAAATTGTTACATGTAGGAGGCACAATCTAACGGAAGTTCAATCCAAATTCCGAGAGAACCAAAATTCTCAGCTAGGCTGATACTGTAATAGGGATTTTAATGAAAATATCCCTAAAACAACAGCCCCAGCAGAATAAAATGTTTAAATGTTTATTTATCCTCTTTTAAAGCATAAAAGCCATTGATTTGTTTTCTATTCAATTGTGCGGTACAGTTCAAAGACCCATTTCAAATGTTAAAAACAAAGAAAAGGCTTCTTACCATTTGACTCGCCATTTGTGAGCTCACACACCACTGGCCATGTGTCACGCTATTGTGGCCGTTATGAGAGTTGTCTCTGTACAGTGGCAGCATCCTCGTTCTGAAATGTGCAGACTTTAAAACAGGAGCATCTCCGTGTTTGTTTTCACACAAGTCTGCACCGAGAATTTAATTAGCCGAGCAGCCGTCCCCAAAATCACAGGAACTCCCAGCATCCCCCAGGAGAGGGACGCACTTAGGGAGCACCCCAGAGCAGGGCCAGGAGCAGGAGGTCAACATTCTCCTCCGAGGGGAAGAGGAGGAGGAGGAGGGGAGGTTGGGTCTGTGAGGTCCTGCACCGAGGCCAGGGTCAAAGGTCAAACCCAACTGCTCATTCGCCGTAGCCCTGGCGCCTGCCGGCACAGTCCGCAATTTGTAAAAATGCAAACCCCAGCCTCCGAGGGCTTCCCTTGCAAAACATCAGGGCTTAAATGCTACCAGCCACCCCCGAGACCCCGGAGCACCCCAGTCCACACATGCCCCTGGATCAAGTGTCCACAGGCCAGATCCAACCTCACCCCCCCCCCCCTTCATCCTTACTCCAACAAAGGGAATTACTCCTCGATTGGAGTGTGTGTGTGTGTGTGTGTGTGTGTGTGTGCGAGTGTGTGTCTAAGGGGGAGGGGGGCTAGCAAAAACAGACTCTAATAAGAGGAATTATCTGTCGGTGGGGACAGCTATGACAAACAGGGTCTAATGAGAAGAATTACCCCTTGAATGAGGGGCAGCTACGCCGTTCCTGTG
>JASCQY010000258.1:11158045-11160545 GCA_030264315.1 Sardinella tawilis
TATTCCTCTTTCTATTTATCCTCTCCTCAAAGGCAATGACATCTAAATAAACATGTAGCCTCTGTCAATAATGCTGGCGTCCATGCCTATCAATAATAGGCTAATAATAATAATAATCATAATAATAATAATAGTAACAGGGTAATAATGATGTTGATAATAATCATAATAATTTATAACCTATATATAGCCTAATCTTGTAAATTATTTCTCACTTCTGTTGTGCACAAATTAATTCCAAATTTCGAAAAGACAAGAGTCCTACACAGTATTTAGAGAAATAAGTAAACAAAATAGCAACATTAAATTATTTTCACTAATTTTGTTGGTCAGTCGCAGGCGTAGCCTGAGGGGTGGAAGTCAGTAAAATCCAAACTGTGGAAGCCAAAGCAACTTCCAAACTTTTTATTTATATTGGTGCAGACGGCGCCGAGTCCCAGGAGATGGAATTGGACAAGCACGGAGAGCGTTATCCAAATCTCGCAGTCGGCTGTGCACGGACTTTTACTTCCACACGCACGAATTAATTCACAAAAGCCGTCTACATTTGTTGAATGTTCCTCCGACCACTGTAGGCCATGCGCACCAATCTGTCGCTCTCTAGAATGACTCATTATAGCGAACATGTTTGAAGGCTAACAATAGTCCCGCCGTCAAGGGAGATGTTATTGAAAACCCTTACACAAGTTAAGCAGAAAAGAAAGGCCTCATGGTAAACTTTAGCAAGAACAAGATCTCCCTTTCGGTGGTTACCTACATCCTACATCGTAGAATTTCCAAAAAAGATTTTGAAGGAATTAAAGATATTTGATGCTCTATTTTACTGTCTGTAGGCTACTGTAAAATACAGTGCAACAATAGGCTTCATAAATAGGCTATCCATAATTTAGACACAAACAGGCCAAAAATTATTTGGCTACTCTCCCAAGGACAGGCCATTTCATGAAAAAAATCGACTATATTGCCTCTAACTCTGACATATTATAAATCTGTGCCCATGGCATTTCAGTGGCAGGAGAGAGAATCCCATTGACCACACAGCCCTCTCTTAGTAACTACACCTGAGGGAGTTGAACAACAGAGCCGGGCCAAATCTAAATAGCAGCTTTAAACAATTCCTTTTCGGATGAAAACATTCTGACAGCCAAGAACTGAGCGTCTAAGGAAAGGGTATCCCTCGGTTATTTTTAATTCATAAGGACGAATTGACGGAAACACGTATCCATCGTGTTTTAATGGGATCTCAAGGAATAACTGAGCGCCAGAGCGCGGTCCGTTTTTTGACAGCGCCATTTTAGCATGCATGCCGACAATCACCGCCCACTTGCCACCCACGCCTGCCCCAACACCCCAACTCCCAAATCCAACAAAATTGCCCTTATGCATGTATAAACACACACGCTCACATAGAGATGAAGGAAGAGGGAGAAGGAGAGTCTGCATGCGCTGTTCTTCTTGCGCGTCCCTCCAGATGGCGTTAATCCGCTTCACAGGCCTTTTAAATTATGTTTGACGTCAGAGCGAACGCGTTGGTTGAGCACGGCTCACTTATGTTTTAGAGCACATTCCGAATGTGACTTCTGGATGATGTTGCTCTATCAGTTCCCTCTGTCACGGATATTATTACACATAACATAAATGTTAACTTTAATGTGACCAATGCTTTCTATTCAGGGCCAACATTTGCGATCCTGGGTTTAATTCTGACACATTTGAGCTAAAATGCACGCTGACTAAATGTGAATACTTTTTTCAATGACAATTTTTCCTGGAGTACCCACCAGTGACAGAAAGCTGGCATAACTCAAATATAATATAAACTCAGCTCCTTCATTAAGACAGTGTACAACCTCTGCATGACCTTTAGTAGTGAGTCAAACCAAAATGTAAATACTGTACAACGAATAAGCCAATTAATTTTATTATACCATAATGGGCAATGTACATTGCACAGAGTGTACAATAAATGTGTACTAAGTAATATATCAATTAATCAGAATGCCAAAATTGATGTATATTAATTTACGAGATCTGACTAAATGTCTCCATAAAAGTCAGGGATTTCAAATAAATTAATAACCTTTTCATAGTTGTATTCCATTATATTTTGGCATATATTTTATTCTACACTGTCTCCACTAAAATATGCATTAGAACATGAAGGTTTGGGTGGAGGATCTCAAAATTCCCCTTCTCTCACCTCATTGATTTCAGTGTGCAAGTGACCAGAGAGAGCCAAGAATATCACCCCATTTCACCAAGCAGCTGACAGAGGACATATGGGATTTTACTGATCATGCTTAAAGTGATGTCTTACTGACAAGGGACAGGCAATTGGACATAATTCTGGTAACACACTTATAGCTAGACTACCACGAGTACTATGTACAGTAGGCTATGTTATGTGAACTGTACCCCAAGGTCCATGATAGTGAAAATATATTCACTGCTTTTCAACAAGCTCTTTCTATATTTAATAAGTGAGAAAAGCTTAGCAGTT
>JASCQY010000258.1:11197902-11215533 GCA_030264315.1 Sardinella tawilis
CCCTTCCCTCCTCCCCTACCCTCCACTCTCCTCCTCCTCCCCCCTCCCATCCGTGCTCTTTGCCTCCGCCCTCCAGCTGCCAAACCTCTCACATACCGCCACTTCCTTGTCATTCGCCCAGGCTGGGAGAGCTGGGAGTGTGAATAGTGAGTGAGTGAGTGAGTGAGTGTGCAGTGCACACACACAGGCACGCGTGTGTGTTAGTGGGACTGAACTGAACCCTTCAGAGAGAGACGACACAGAGAGAGAGAGAGAGAGAGAACGAAAGAAAGAAAGATACAGAGAGGAAACTGTTGAAGGAGTTGAGGCCGAAAGAGGAGAGCGGAGCGGAGAGCAGAGGAGCGTGTGTCCGCCTCACCACAGGGGACTGGAAACTAGCGGGGGTGCTGTGGCAGAAAGCTCACAGAGGAAAGGATCTGATTTGCCTGAGGGAGTGGCGGTGCCAGTACTGGTGCTGGTGGCAGTTGGAGCAGTTGGAGGGGGTTGTTTTTAATACCTCCTCTCTTCAAACAGAGGCTACTGCTGTTCTCTGGCACATCCGCCACACATTTGAGGCCGGCCCGAGTGGACTGGCCCTCCTGGGGATTTCGGGGAGGCCTTTGGCCTGCGGAGTGAGATGTCACAGCGCAGGCACAGGAAATAGAACTTCAGTGCAGTGCTTCAGTTAAGGACTCAGGAACCTCTCAAACGAGGTAAAACAAAAAAAAAGTTTCTGTGCTGTCGTGTGTTCCAAGCGTTCCCATTTCTCTCACCCCCTTCTCACAGTGGCACCTGTTTGTGATTGTGATTGGCTCCAGACCAGCTCCTTGTCATCAGCATGTGCCACTCCCGGCTGGATTACTCACGGGTCGGGGATGTAGGCTGCTAACAGTGCCTCACAGGGGAAGTGACCATATGCAGAGATTTCCACCGTCCCACGTGTGTCCCGTCCATTAACTTTGGCCAGGAGTTTGTGGCGTCAGCCCTGTTTTTCCTAAGCGGTAGATCACCATGGAGTTTGTGCTGTCAGTCCTGTGTTAGCCTACTGACCGTTACTTTTTGACGTGGAGATAGCGCTGGGAGCCCTGCGTAGCTCTTCTCCCTGGAAACCACATGAGGCCTTGTGGAGGAACGTGCTTTGGAAGTTAATGACCCCTTGGGGTTCTTGGCGCAGACCCTTCCTGACCCATCCTGTCGAATGGATTCTTATCGCCTATGGGGCTTGTGACGACTGCTCCTTTTGGTCGTTAATTTGTGCATTCCTAATCCGACATTTGCCCAGAGCAATTTCAACTAAACTTTATTTTTAAGCTTAAACTAAAGTAAGACTTACGCAAGGAATTTGCTGAGATTTAATTTTCCACAAGAGTTAAAAATAAGCACTGCGGTCCATGGTCCGTGTTGAAAGACTACAAATTGTGAGGTAAGTAGAATTTGAAGGAAACTTTGCCTCTCTTGTGGCTAAACAAACTGTTATTTAGAACTGCAACAATTTAGATCATTGGCCAGAAATGTATCTAAGTATCAGGCCTCGCTCTTTTGAATTCTACTGCAAGTAATGCGTTTTATAGGCCTAGTCTCTCAGCAAAATGCTGTGCTGTGTTTTCTGTGAAGACAGTCAGTCAGTCAGTTAATAACAGGCATGCAGGAAGAGGAGAACATCCATGGCAGACATCGCTGACGTATTGCCAGTAGAAGGAATGGTTGACCTTCTAATGGTTGACCCTACACTTGCAGTTGTCTTATGTGTGGACATGATCTGTAGAAACTTGCATAGTTGGGGGTTGGGGCTTGGGGGCTGGGGGGAGTAGGGTTGATTGGCTGTCTTTCCCCTACAAGTTCACTGCCTTCACTGAGAAGTGGTGGCCACGTACCTTCAGCAGTGGGCCTGGTCGACTGCCATATGGTGTTTCAGCTGGTGTGTGTGTGTGTGTGTGTGTGTGTGTGTGTGTTTGTGCTTTCGCCAGAACCGTGTAATTATTTTTCGGGGTGGAGAGTGCACTGCAAGGGCCATCAGTGGCTGAGCGTGTTGGTGCCTGAGCAGACAAGAGCCCTCGTGGGCCTCTGCCTCCTCTCTGCCCCAGAGATCAATCAGACGTCCAGCTGCCACAGGCCTCATTATCAGCTCAGCTCATCCCCCCGGGCCAGGGCCTGCTTTATCTCCTCTCTCTCTGTGTCTGTGTCTGTGTGTGTGTGTGTGTGTGTGTAGTGTTTGCACATTTATGTGTGTGCGCGTGTGTGTGTGTGTATGTGTGTGTATGTGTGTGCATGTCTGAATGTCCGTGCATGTTTGTATATATTTTCTATGTGTGTTTACGTGCATAGAGAGAGAGAGAGAGAGAGAGAGAGAGCTAGGTTTATGTTCAGAATTGGCTCTGGTGAGGTAAGAGCAGTTGTTAGCATCAAGGGCATCATCTCTGTCTATTTTAATCGCCATTGGCGATGAGGTCTCTGTCTTTGCTCAGTCAAAAGAGTTCACTAGGCGCTCTCTCTTGTCTTTCCTGAAAATTCTGATTCCTCATACTGTTTTGCTCTCCCCACTTTCTCAAAGGTTCTCCACCCTCCCGGCAAAAGGCTCCTTCTCAGTGTCTGTATGCGTCTGAGCAAGCATGAAATCCCAATAATGGGGAATAATTTCACTTCTTTGATGGAGTAATGAAAGGGGAGGGGGGTGGGGGGGCAGTGTGCTTCAGGCTCCCTGCTGATCTCTGTTATCGGCTAGAGAATCATTTGCCTATGTGGTGATGATGATAAAACCCCAAGCACCAGTGTGTGGCTCTCTCAGAGCTGCTCATGCAGAAAGCTGAGTGCTAGCTCAGTCTTGAGAGATGTTTTTTTTTTTTTTTTTTTTTCCCCGCCCCTCCTGGTAATCACTATTCGCTGGGCCATTTTTTGACAGCTGGATATTTCACCGCAGCTTGACTCGCTGTGCTTTCTGAAAGTTGTAAGTTCTCTGTGTAATGATATATCTATGGTAATTACCGGGAACAATAAAGCAGAGCTCAGTGGCAGTGGACGTGTTCAGTTTGCAGTTGTTTTCTCTCGGCCCTCCGTCAGCCCTGTAATCTGCTGTCTGTTTAGTGTCGAACTACAGATCCCCCCCACCCCACACACACACACACACATATACACACACACCTCCCTCTTTGAGTCGCTCATCATGGGAAGAGACAGACAAGGATAGAGACGGACAGGGCGAGCGAAGAGAATTACTGCACTCATGCCCAAAGGGAACTCTTTTAGGCTGTCTATTCTCTTCATAATCTCTCATTCAAATTAGGGATTAATGTCAAATCTGCGAATCATAGCTTTCTTCTCTTACATAAACTTGATTTTGGCACATATTCCAATTCAAAAGCCCTTGTATGGCCAGGGTCATGATATTTGTGCTCTGCAAATGGATTTGAGCAGGAAAATGAGTCTGAGTTGACCAGTGAAATAGCTGAAATAGCTTCACTGCATCGTATTATTGGCCCCTCCTTTTGTGACACAGGCTAGTAACTCTCAGGAACTGCTGTGGTCTGCTGCCTTTGAATGGGCCGGAGTGGTGCCACGAGTCGCGACTCTCAGCCGCGCTCTTGGTGTCACCCGTATTTGGGAGATGAGCGATTTTTGGCAGGACACGAGGAGGGCAGTTGTAGGCGTTGCCTATCCCGTGTCACTGCTGCGGGGCAGGAGCGCTGCTTTATCGGCTCCACTGCCCCCCTGCGCTCCCCGCAGATGAAAGGAACGGCTCTTTGTGTCCTCTGGCTGCATGACTTGCCGTTTCAAATATGTGTCCCTCCAAGGACAAAAGCACAGACTGATAGCTGTTGCTGCTGCCGCCGCTTCTCTTTCATGTCCATGACATCAGGATTCAGGACACAACATTTTTCGGTGTGGTTTGAAGATAACAGAACAGATAACATTAAGGAAACTGAAAGTGGTGAAGCAAGTGTGGTCTAAACGTGGCAAAAAAAAATAAAAAAATCGGATTCATAAATAAACAAATCCTTAGTGAACAGAACACACAACAGGAGAACATTGTTATATAACAGATGTTTGCCTCATAATATTGTCGTTTCAAATAGCATAGAGTCGCCAGTATTGATTTTCCAGAATAGGTTGCTGGTAAAAACTGTGTTTGGCAGCCAGTGTGAGTGGCTGTGGCCATTAGTGTGTTGCCTGTCCTGATGTGGTAAACAGGGGGAAACCACATGGGCGCTGTGAGTGGAATCTTCCTGCAAATCTTCTCCTATCCTTTAAGTAGTGCCCTGACCATCTGCCACACTGTGAGGTACCCAAATCCTCAGATAGCTCAACAAAGTGCACCATGCGCCACCTAATACCCTAGTGTATGTGTGTGTGTGTGTGTGTGTGTCTGTATCCTTATGCAATCTGGTTAGAAGTGCAGAGTGCACTGGGGCATGAGAAGCATTTGCTTGTCTCTGTGTGCGTGCGTGCGTGTGTGTGTGTGTGTGTATTCATCTGTGTGTGTGTGTGTGTGTGTGTTGCTTATAGAGGCAGCCTTAAAATTTGGGGTAGAATTCAATCAAGCCATTGAGCTGGGGAATGAATGGCCTGATTGAATAACGCCATGGAGCACAGGTTTGAGGAGGCAGACGGTGTTATTTGGATGCAGACAGGGTCAACTGACTCATCTTAAAGTTTTAAAGGTTGAAGAAAAACCTGAGAATGTCCAATACCCGTTAAGAAAAATACTTCCAAATACTGATGCCCTCATCGTGTCAGTTTTGTGTAAAATTCCCTTAGTGTAAAATCTAAGGAGCTATGCGGAATCCTGTTAGCTTCTTGAGTTGTATTGCATTGCATGACATTGGGTCTGCTTCAGTGCTAGTTGGTTTGCATGCTAACTTCAGTGGATATCTACGGTCCTGAGGCATTTTTGACACCACTTCAATATATTGTAGTTGTATCTTCACTAATTGTTGCTATGTTTTAGCTAACTCCACAATGATGAATGTGACTGAAGACGCTTTTTTCACACAGTGTCAGTTCTGGGTTTTCGTTATTCAGTAAATAATCAGACCATTTGGTGGTTAAATAGGGGTAGTTTGCTTGCCAAATATATTGGGTTGCGTGCAGCACTGAATGGTAGGCTATTCAATCTGAACGGGTCTTGAATTGCACTATTGTGTGTTCATTGGAGAAGGTGCCATGTGGTTATCTTGGCAGTGGAATAATGAAGTGTGCTGTGTGGAGGGTAGATAGTAACCCCCAGTGCATCCGGACACCCCTGATCAGCCCTTTTGTCCACAGTCCACACTATGTAACAGCTCCTCTGTCTGCCTGGCCTGCAGACGGCCCCAAAAGGCCATTTAGTGTCTTGAAATGGGACAGTACATGTATTGTCATTTTCACTTAGTGAGATATGATTATTGCGAGATTCAAAGAATTAAAAGCAAGACCATGACATGAGTCAGAGGGGTCATGAGTCTGTGTGTTTGACTGTGAGTTTTTGTCCTGACTTTAATAGGTCTCTGTTCTGTGTTTTTTTTTTTTTTTTTTTTTTCTCTCTCTGTCTCCCCCCTCTCCCCACCCATGTCCCTCTGTCCCCTAACTTCTGTCTCTGTGATGTAGTGGTAATGTCTTGAAGCATTCCCCTGTGCCCTTGGAAGGACGCGCCGCTGCTGTCGGTGCTCATGGGAACTGCGGCTCCAACATGAACCTTCATGATGTTGGGGGGAGACGACGCTTCGAGGACTCGGAGTTCACCCTGCGCATCTACCCGGGCAACATCGCCGAAGGCACCATCTACTGCCCGGTCAGCGCTCGCAAGAACACCACCGCCGCCGATGTCATCGAGCAAGTCATCAACCGGCTCCACCTGGACCGCACCAAGCTCTACGTCTTGGCCGAGGTGAAAGAGTTTGGTGGCGAAGAATGGATCCTCAACCCCACCGACTGCCCGGTGCAACGCATGATGCTGTGGCCGCGCATGGCGTTGGAGAACCGTTTCGGAGGCGAGGACTACCGCTTCCTCCTGCGGGAGAAGAACCTGGATGGCTCCATCCACTATGGCAGCTTGCAGATGTGGCTGCGCGTCACCGAGGAGCGCCGGCGCATGGTGGAGCGAGGCTTCCTGCCGCAGCCGCCGCCCAAGGACTACGACGACCTCTGCAACCTGCCGGACCTCAACGAGAAGACGCTGCTGGACAACCTGCGCGGCCGCTTCAAGCAGGAGAAGATCTACACGTACGTGGGGAGCATCCTCATCGTCATCAACCCCTTCAAGTTCCTGCCCATCTACAATCCCAAGTACGTCAAGATGTACGACAACCACCAGCTGGGCAAGCTGGAGCCGCACATCTACGCCGTCGCTGACGTGGCCTACCACGCCATGCTGCAGCGCCGGCAGGACCAGTGCATTGTCATCAGTGGCGAGAGCGGCTCAGGCAAGACGCAGAGCACCAATTTCCTCATCCACCACCTCACCGCCCTCAGTCAGAAGGGCTTCGCCAGTGGAGTGGAGCAGACCATCCTTGGAGCCGGGCCTGTGCTAGAGGTATGGAGATTTTCACTGTGTCTACTATTATGACTGAGCGTTAGGGGCATAATTCTCTCAGGATAGCCAATACTCATATGTGCCACTGCAGGTGTCATCATGCAAGCGCACTAAAGTGGTATCTATTTGCCGACACTTAGAATGCCGCTCTAAGATGAAAGGCCTGGTTAAAAGTTTGTTTGGGTTGCTCGTTTGATGGATAGCTAAACTTCCAAGTCTTCTGACTACCTAATGTTTTGAATCATGCCATTCTTAATGACTATTATTGTTTGGAATGATCTGTTTGCTGTACTTAGGCTAAGGCCTTGTCCACGTCTTGCTTAATACAGTATGAAGACGTCAAAACTAATTTGCATTTGGACAGCTCTAGCAATGGCAGTGTAATATTCTGGCACAGTTGTACACAGTAGACACACTGCTGGGTTATGCTGTGTGCATGGCCATCTTGAGTGTGTGTGTGAAATTGGCAGTAAAATCCCTTGTGATTATTTTTTTTTTTTTCAAACAGCCTTTTAAGTCACAGGAAGTCACCACTCCTTTAATGAAGGCTGCACAGTGTACCATATCCAGTGAGGTTGATTGCAGTGATATAGCCTACCAGGCTACTCTGTGGTGCTTAGACCCCCACTGCTTACTCAGCAGGTTGGGCTCCGGGCTGTTTTGGTTGGTTGATGGTGTTAGGAAATGGTTATGAAATGGCGCTTGGAGTCAGTACAGCTGTTCCAGTGGCATGGTGCTGTTGCCACTCTTTAGAGGGCTCTAATGCGCCGTAATCCAGATTATTTGCGCCGGCTCCACTCTCTGCTCTTTGCGCTTACAACAACCCCCACGAGCTCCCGATCACAAAAAACAGAAGCATTCATGTGTTTTGTAAGCCCCCCCTCCAAGAAGAGAAATCTCCTGTGCATCTAACGTTACTGGCCCTGCTCACTGTGTTGCAGAGTTTGCAGGCTGGAATGCTCAATGTCATTTGGTGGCCTTTGGTGGACCTGTTTGGTATCAGTCCGAGGCAGCTGTAGCCTTTGTTTGTTAAACCTTGTCAAACAGTAATCTTGAGTATACAGAGCTGCTATCCTCGAGCATTTTTATATAGACTCAAGACGGGCCACAATACGTCACGAAACAAGTTGTCACACTCAGCCTGCTAACTTGCTCGACCAGGCAAAAGAGTATGTTTACAGTGCTGTGATTTGAACAACCTCTTATGCCATGTTGAAAGCATGCCAGACAAGTATCAGGTGACAAAAAATAAAGTCACTTCCCTCCAGGTCTTCTCTCTGCACCTATGATGCCTTTCATTCCATTAGTTCCTTGCCACTTGTCAACAGATGGCTGGAACATCTGAACCTGTTGTGGTAACAGAGCAGATACTGTAATTATCATTGCCAAGAGGCCCATGCTTCTGGCTCTGCTTGTGATGTAATCTTACTGTAGGTATTTCAGACTCAGTTGGTCAAAGACTTTGGTTACTTATAAGGGTGGAGATAACTAGATAGCAAGGCTAGATAGTTGTGTTTGCTTTACACTAATAAAAGGGAACTAATGTCCTGGCTGTTCAGAATGTTACAAACAGAAACATTTTTAGAAATTCACATTCAGGTAGTATTGCTTGACTTCTAGCCAATACCACAATTCAAGATTAGGCTAATTGAAATCCTGTTGATTTTGAGTCCAGATGTTTTTTTTTAGTCTAGTTTAATAAGTGGGGTCAATCCTCATGCTTCTAATTTAGCATGGCTAGCAGACTTTGAACAGGGTTAAGCTAAGCACTTGTTTTATGTACAACAACTATGGTCGCTGTATGACATAATGATTCAACATAAGCATACAACCTGGCCCTTTGTAGTCCAGGGGAATGACTGCCTGAGCTGTAGTGAAAAGCTAATATTTAAGCGTGCAAGTTAATGGCCAACCTGTTGGCACTATTGAGTGATTTTTGAGTGCGGCAGACCGACCTTAATTGTTTGCTCAAAGAGATAGGCCATCACAGATTACTGACAGTGCAGTAGCTATGTGTGCCACTGCCTTTACAGGAAGCCCAGGTAGCAGGGTGATCAGTCATGGTCATCTCCAGCTTCTTCCTCTCAAGCCCTCAATACTTAGACTTCCACCACCACAAAGGCTCCCATATTTTTTTTTTTTTCCTAGTAGGAGAATCACATGAACAGTGTTTTAAAAAGCATGGAGAAAGGGGAGGATCATAAAGTGAATTAGCGAGGTTTGTTTAAAAAAAAAAAATCTGGATTAATGGTCTTTTCTTTCATTCTTTTTCTCTTGTGAAATTCCCGCTTTTTAGCGCTTTGTTTGGAATGTTTTTGTCTGTTCTGTGTTGCTACAATGAGGGATACGATTTGCTGCGATTTCACTCTTGGGAAAACTGGGCTTTCATAGACTTTAATCTAAATTGCAAACACCATTAATCTAAATGGCCAAGCTACGTAATCCCCACAGGCATATGCAACTGATGTTAGTCAAACACTAGAATCCATACAGTGGCTGTTCAGGATAAGTGTACAGATGGTCTGGATGGTAAAAGAAATGGAGGCTTTTAAATAATTGAGAGAGCCTGTATTATTTTGAGTGATGTGAAATTAAGCAGTGTTCTCTACTGGGATAACAAAAGAGTCTTTGGGCTTTTGTGATCACAGTGCTTCTGCCACACAGCCAAACTGGTTTGCAAGGCCCCGGTGAAACAACCCAAGCCCTTGGTCCTCCATTCCAGGCCATTACAATATTTCAGGAATGCAATGTGGCATGCGTTGTGGAAGATGCCACATGCATTGCTCAATCCATTGCACAAAAATGGAGGTAGCAAGTTCAGTAATAGTCCCTTAAAAAGTTTCTTCTACTTGTTTCATCCAAGAGATTCCAATAGGTTTTTTGAGTAGGCTAACAACAGTCAGGACGATGATGGTTTTCTTCTGTTTTAATAATGTAATTGTGATGGTATCCTCAACGTAACAACTGTATGACTGTGGGCGTGTTTCCCAGCAGCTTTTACCAGCTGGACTCCTGCCAAGTGTGCTGTGGCAGCGGCATGCTAAAATGTGACTGGCCCTGTCTCCCGGGTGTTTGAATTAATTAGAGTTCTGGCTAATGACAGAAACATTACCAATGTGTGAACCTACATACATTCTTTAGTGTGGGGGCAGTTTCAGTTCTTCCCTTTGTGACAGATTTGCGATTTGTGTAGGATTCCATGTCTCTGCCATGGCTTTACAGGAGTTTACTGGAAAAGAAAACTAAGGCAGTGCACATGTGGAGCACAGTTCAATTAAACATTTAGTTTCTTTTGTTTTGTCAGGCTTTAAAGCGCATCCTGTCTCCAATAGCTTTGCTTTTTCATCATAGAGGACTGATATGATTATTACAATTTATAGACCGTGTCAGTCCCAATCAAGCACTCTAAAGGTAACGTGTGCCAAGTATAATTACCTCCGTAGTGATAAAAATGATTTGAAATGTTAAATGTGCCCTGTACCTTACTATCGTGGCTGAAATGGTGACCGAACCCCTGACTTCCTTTAAGGGTTAAGAATCTTTTTATTTTATTGTTTTTTATTTATTTTATTCAAAACCAGGTTGTAGGCAACATGACTCCCTCTTTCTCTTTCCCTCCGTCTCTCTCTCTCTCTCTCTCTCTCTGCTAGTTAGCTATCGCTGTAAGCAATAGGGGTTGACTGCGGTCTTCATCATGCTTAACTCGGATGGCTGCTCAGAACATGCTATGTTAAGAGCATGGCAGCTAGACTAGGTAGCATCTGTATGCATCAGGGCCACATGACCTTTCCCTGAGCCAGCTGCTATCTCTGCTGCTCATGAACCGGATGACCTCAAACAGTTATACTAGGCTAGCGTCCACCGGTGTGCTGCAGAAAGCATCAAGCAGTGCACTTCAGCATAGGAAGACAGTTGCCCCAGGCTCATTTTTTGCTCCTTAGCTCATAGCACGTAAGTTTAAGCGCATACGCTGTAAATCCCGGATCAGAAACTCCTACATGGAGACGGTTTATGAACATGAGCCCTGAATTCCATTAGCACTCTGCCTATGCCAAGGGACATGTTCCTTTTTGGTGGAGTTGTTTGGAGCAGGCCGAGTTACATTTGGCAAGTCAGATGACTCGGAGATAAATCAGCCTGCGTTTTCTTCGTAACAATGAACAAAAGTTTCATTCATCGACGCTCTGCTGGATGTCACTTACAGTCATTTTCAGAGAGGAAGAGGGAGAGAGAGAGAGAGAGAGAATCGATGAAGGTTGGTCTGGTCGCATGCAGACGGTTTATGGGTGTTCCTCACGCTCATCTGTCCCCCTCATCAGTCACCTCCTCAGGAGCTGGAATGCCCCCAGGGTGGGTCGGGCCCTCTTCTCTCATGGGGGCGGGGTGGACAAAGCTTACTGAGTTGTCCAAGGGAGAGAGATGGAGAAGGAGGGTGGATCTCGCTTTCATTTTTTTTTCTTTTTTTTTTTGTGAGCTCGTCCTCCCGGCTTCTCGTTAAGGCCCCTCTCGCTTGGTGGGGGCCAACAGAAACATTCCTCTCAGAGCCATCACAGGAGTCGGCCGGGGTCAGGAGCATGACTTGGCCACCCCCGGCCTCTAACGGCAACCCTTCTGCCTCCACCCCCTCCACGTCAGCCTCGTCACTGCGTGGCGAACTCCGACTGCCCCACCAGCCTGTAATGAATCTTTAATACCAACTGTCATTAGTGCTAATGCGCGAGCTGGATTACTGTGAATTACAGCCTCTTCAGGGGTGGGTCGGTAGAGATTGGGGGATTTGCTGTACATGGAAAGTGGTGTTTTCTTTCTCTTGGCAGGGCTGGATTGGGATTGATTCAGGTCGGAGTTGTTTCGCTAGCCTGGCACCCGCCGAATTGCTGTTTACTGCAGAACGTGTTAAAAACTGGAGGTGCTGAGAATGCCAGTTTCTAAACAGAGAGCAGTTAAATGGGGCGTTAACTCCACAATCCCACCTTTTTTTTCCCCCTGCCTTTCTGTTCTGTCTCCGAACGCGCCAGAGTATGACTAAACCATTGTAGTTTGTGGAAACAGTGTAAAATGGTAACGTTAATTATATATTAGCCTAGATGAACCACAACAAATCTCAACTTCCCAGAGGACAGCTTGCAAGGAGTTAACCAGAGGGGATGACATACAGTAAAGCATGCATATTTTAACAGGAAGCTAAAAAAGGTCTTGCTGCATTGCATAAGGTTTTCTTTGGACTTTTACTGCTTTGGTGGTGCTCACCTTTTTTTATGAGTGGGCTGTGGCCCAGTACTTTTTTCTTTTTTTTTTTTACAGCATCTTCTCACTTGTGTCTGGATCTTTCGTTTCCCCCAGCAGTGCTCGGTGATCGGGAGCCTGGCCTCAGGAAATGAAGCAGCCTTCATTTAATCGACCGCCACTAATGCAGGAGTAATGAAATAATTAGATGGGAACACTTTGGGCTCTGATCTCAGCCATGCTCATCCTCCTCTCCTGTCAAGCTTTTTCTTTTTTTTTTTGGCAGGCTCAGGGAATCATCAGAGCTGCTATTTCCTTAGCTAATCAACGTCTGTCAACTGTTTGAGCGCATCCTCAGTAATCCTTTGGTATGTAGGCAGAGGAAAAGTTGGGACTTTTGTTGTAGAGGTCAAGGAATCTTTTTGATGTTGCAAGGGATGCTATGATGCCAACACCAGCATTAGTTATTGGGTCAATGCAGTGCTAATAGGCTACGCCGACTCAAAATAGCTCTCCGGTACTTCTCTATTGCAGCATTCCTTTTAAACTGAAAGCTGCGGCTGGAGGCTGTTTGCATGAGAGAATTTTGTTTATTTTTATCATAAATGTTTTAATATTTTGGTCATTTAGCCTCGTCATCTTTTATGTTCATATTTGTTGCTCTTTTATTTTGTAGAGAGCACTGCACTAAAATAGGCTAAAAATTTAATTATTTTTCTTCATTATTTTTATGATGGAAATACTGACTGATATATTCACATTTGTATTGATACTCACAATTATCATTCTCATCAATCTCAATTATTCTCATTTTCTCCATGAAAAGTTAGTTGTTTTGCTAGTCTGTGAGTGTTTCTTATCTGTGAAATGCTGTGCTGATGCCTGAGCCTCGTTAGCATGGCTGTGGCAAGCTGACCTCTGGAGGCTTCCTTGACGGGGCTTCTCCTGCTCACTAGTATTGTTTAGGGCTGCATTCTTCCAGGCCCTGTTGCATGCCATGCCATGCCTCCCCTCACCACAGCCTGGCCTAGATGTTCCTGTCTGTTTGATGTGAATTCGTCTTGGCTCTGGGCTCTGGTCAGGCGGTTTCCCCTTCTCGCTGAGTCTGTCTCTTATCTCTCTGGCTTCCGCTTTCTCACATACTCAGATGAGAATTCCCCTAGGTCTCGCCGTGGTGCGGTCTGCAGAGATGAAGATTGAGATGGGCGTGTGTTTCTGTCCTTTATCTGTTGTTATTTATGTCAAGGTGGTCGCACATTTGCAAGTGTAATTTCCTCTTGCACTGCTCACTGTATGACTGTGCATGATCATTACACCTTTCCTGCATTCTTCATTGTTGAGTAAAGAGTATGCATATTTGTATGCCACAACTGCCCCCCCCCCCCCACACACACACACACACACTGACTCAGACCAAAGGAAGCCCTAATCTTCAGTATTCTGTGCCAAGCAAAATCATCTCTGTGACCACTGTCTAGATTGGTAAATAGGCTGGCACATGAACTAGTAAAGAAAGGAAAGCCTCTGGCTCTAGGTTTTACTTCTCTAGACAAAGGCCTCCACACAGTGGCCCTTCCAGATCCCATCTGCATCTGCCTACAGCTAGTTCAGTACATTCACAGATCTTATGAAGTAATGCAGATAGTCATGATCCACCGCCCACTTGGAAACGGTAAAGGTCTTCAAAATGCTAGAACAAGAAGAAGATGAGGACAGAAAAGGAGGGAAAATAAGATGTGTGGTCTTTACATCACTCCCACAGTGGGTTTGAAAGGAGAGACTGTTGCTGCATGATAAGCTCTGGGCCTGCCAAAACTCTCCACACTCCTCCACAGACACTGCTGCTCCACTGTAATGGATGGAACACTGGCAAAGTACTAGGTGGGGTTTCCCATGAAAGAGCACTTTTGACATTTGAGAGTCCTACCACTGCAACTGCAGAAACAATCCAACAAACAAAATAAATCAAATTAAATGCGATTGCCAAGTATTCTGTAATCTGCTTTCAGGTGTTGAGCCTGGGTAATGATCCAGTGAGTATCCTCCCACCATTTACTGTGGTCTGGCTCTCTTGTTCTGTAGATGAATGCGTCATGATTTGGTACACCCATCTGCTCTCAGTATAAATTATAGGCTTTTAAACATTATTGTACTTTTGCATAGGTGCCAAATTTTTTTTTTTCTTTTTTGAATAATTTATTTGCTCATGTATTCCAGGCCAAAAGGATCTTATTTCTCTTCAGATAACTGCTTTTTTTTCTTTCTTTTTTTTTTTTAAAAACTGACCTCGCCTCGTCCAATCCCTCCTCTTTCTGGTGGTGACACAATAATGCCTCTGTGTTTGAGTGCGGCCCTGAGGCCCGGCCACGTGTGCACCACGGGTGAACTCAGATGCCCCATGGACATCCGTCTCTCTGCTGGCACAACCTAGCACCTGACCCCCCTGTGCCGTGTGGTGACCCAAATGCCCAGTCAGACACACACACTGACACACACACATACGCATGTGCACACACACACACTTGCACACACACATACGCTTGTCTCTCTCAATAAGAGCAGCAGCAGCAGTATTAGTCTAGTCTATGCTCGCATCCAGCCTGTAGAGTCTGTAGAGTGTAGACTACAGCTGAGTGCACTTGAGGCTGGGGAGGGCGGTAGGGGGTTAGAGATAGAGATCTGCGGGGGGGGTGGCAGTAGTGTGGAAAGTGACTCACCTGCTAAGCTAGTGTGGGTCTCCTTATCTGTTTTTGTGGTATTCTGTCCTCTGGGTGATGCATCCTTTGTTGCTTTCTGCTCTCGCTGTCCCCCTGCTCTGCTCTCTTCAGCTCTTTCCTGTTTAATGCGTTTGCACAGACAGAGCATGCATGCATGCTTGGTCATTTATTAGCGCAGAGCAATATTCAAGGTGTGTTCACAAGTCGTATAGCATCAGAGATATCCACACAGGGAAAGGCAGTTATAGATTTTCAGGTCTATGCGCGCGCACGCACGCACACACATACACACACACACACACACACACAGACACAGACACACGCAAACAAATTTCTTGTTGTTTCTTGGTCTACTTCCACAAAATGTTTGCAAATGTAGACTGTAGCTAATAAGAATTGTGGTTGTGGAGAATTGAGGACAGGTGGTCGTGTGTGTGTTAACATGTACTGCACCTCTTTACGGTAAAAAACTCTCATGTGTTGTGCTACGCTCTGCATCTCTCTCTCTCTCTCTCTCTGTCTCTCTCTCTCTCTCTGTCTCTCTCTCTTGCTCTTTCTCGTGGCTTGTGTCTTGCCTCTCAGAGCTGACAGGCCCTGCAGGTCCACTCCCTTGTGACCTCCGTGCTCCTCTCTCCTTCACGCTCCCTTGATCTCCCCCCTCTGCCACTCACAAACACTCTCGCAGGAATTCGCCGTCTGATGCTCAGCAGCTGCCCGCTGTCTACCTGTTTTCATTCGGTCCGGGTCACACCGCGTCCTGGTTTTTGCACAGACTCAAAACTGTATCGGCTAGTACGGTATATGTGGCATCAGGTTCTTTTCATTCTCTCTCTCTCTCTCTAGCTCTTGCTCCCCATGTCATTTTCACTTTCTCACTCTCTCTCTCTCTCTCTCTCTATCTCTCTCTATCTCATTCCATCTCCATCTATCTATCTCCCTTTGTTTAGCTTAGGTCTTGGAGTGTTTGAGCTGCATTGTGTTAGCTGGCCCTGACTATGAGCAGATGAGCGTCACCAGCATGTCAAGGAATAAAACACAGAGTCCACACTGGAATGCTGTCTGTCTGTGTGTGTGTGTGTGTGTGTGGTTGGGGGGTGGGTGGTGGTGAAATGACTTATTCTCAAATCCAATATGGTGGCCTAGGGGAAGAGCAGATGCTTTGCTGCCAGTCTAGATGTGCAGCTCCAGACTAGAGGCCCGAACAGGTGGTGTTTCAGTAACTTTTGAGGCGAAACAGCCTCTGCCTCACACTCCTTCGCATGGGTGCGGAGTGTACTTTTGGCACATTTCAGTCACTGCGGCCTGCCTATTTGGTCATATGGGTTACGGGTAGTTTACGACTAGCCTAAGTCTTGTGCTGCAACAGACTTTTTCCTTGGTTTGTTTGTTCTATTTGTGTAGTTTCTACTTCAGTAAAAGATTGTTATTCTTGTAATTGCCTTTGGTATGTGGAATTTCCTTGATCTATTTGGGGAATAGAAAGTGAATTGAAATATAACTGAGTGGTTTGTCTGTTTGCATTCCTTTATTTCTGCTCTTCTCTGACATTGGCATATTTTTCTGATTGTCCCGCCCATTGCCATGACGACCAGCTCTGGAGTCACCGCGGGGTCACCAAGCTGGCTGGATTTGGGAATCTCTTTGTTTGGCTCACGAGTGACGGGGCTCCTCCGAGGGGGCTTTCTCTCTCTGTCTCTATCCCCCTCTCTCTCTCTCTATCCCCCCCTCTCTCTCTCTCTCTCTCTCTCTCTCTCTCTTTCTCTTTCTCTTTCTCTTTCTCTTTCTCTCTCTCTCTCGCGCCCCCACTCTCTCTCTCTCTCTCGCTCTCTCTCTCTCTCTCTTTCTCTGTCTCTATCTCTCTCTCTCTCTCTCTCTCTCTCTCTCTCTCTCTCTCTCACACACACACACACACACACTGTCTTACTGTCTTTCTCCCCACTCTTCTGGAAGCCCTCTCACCCTGAAGGCATTCCTTCAGCCCACTCACTGATCAGGATTAAGCTCAGTCCAGTCATGTGACCGGTGTCAGGGTTCCGTGGCCTGCGAGACCACCTGTTCTCCGTGTCTGCCGTCTCCGCCTCGGCTGCTGCTGCCGCCTGGCTAGCTCGTCGCTAATGCAGACAGACAGACCCCCACAGGGCTGAGGGTTGATTTGAAGATTACGTTGCGCCTCTGAAGCAAATTGCTCACTTGGATGCGTTATTTAACAGCAAGACAATTCAATCCATTTAGATTTGGGTGTGAGGGTGTCCCCACCTCAACTGACTCCACTGAATATTCAGAGCCGATAAAGATACAATCGACTGTAATATTTTAGTCTTCACAGTACCATAATGTTTGTGCAGCAGCAGCCAGAGCCCTCTCCCTCATACTTCCCATTGCTTTTGTGGAGATGTAGGCCTAGTTCAGATATCTTTCTCTTGAGCCCCGTCTTAGCCATGATCAAAGCTTCTTCTGGGTCAGGAGAAAAGAGGTGTTGCGCAGTGTGCTCTCTGATCCTTTGGCTGGTACAGATTACATGAAGCACAAGGCAACTCTGATTAGACAGTGCAAGTTGTCTGATCTGCAAGTCTCTTTTTCCTCTTCTCTCTTTTCTTCTCTCCTCTCTTCTCGTCTCCTCTGTCTCTCTCCATAAAGATTAAACAGAGAGGGCCCTTTGCCACTCCCAGACCTCAACAGTGATCGCTCTTTGCGGGCAAACTGTCAGTATGAAACATACACTATCCTTGAACCTGTTTAGTTCAAAATGTCAAGTGTGGGCTGATTTCATCCTAATGGAATTTGTTACATCACTATATAAATGATCTTTTTCAGCCAGTGTTGATCAACCGCATTGCAAGGGGGGGAAAAAGAAAAAACTTAATGGCACAAGGTTGGAAAAGGTAATAATGGTGGAATCTTCAAAGATTTTAGTTTTGAAATGATCAGGAGTGCGTTTCCCAAAAGCATTGCTGATAACTATGCAGTTGGCCATTGCCAACCAATTAAATTGCTAACTGTGTTGCTAACTGCTAACAGAGTTTAACTGGCTAGCAACTATGGTTTTAGGAAACGCACCCCATGACTGCACTGCAGTGCACATACATTTAGTGGGTAGTTATATAACCTTCACGGCTAAAAGAAATAGACTTAAAGGGATACGCCGGCGCGCTCAAACCTAACATTCCAGTGGAAGTAGTGGTCGAGTACAATTAGCTGACAAAA
>JASCQY010000258.1:11246049-11256168 GCA_030264315.1 Sardinella tawilis
GATTTAAGTGATATATGTGTCCTCTGAGTTTGTGACTTTGCGCGATCGACAGATTTCGATGTAGTGTGCTCTCTCTCTCTCTCTCTCTCTCTCTCTCTCTCTCTCTCTCTCTCTTTCTCTCTCTCACACACACACTGAATTTTCCACTGCTCGGGCAGAACATGCATATGCTAACATTCACCAGGCCCCTCATTTTCTCCCCCAAATATGGTTTATGTTTGCATCCGTAGCCACGTTTGACCAAACTTAATGACTAAACCATAATGACATGCTTCTATGAGTCATCCAGCCCGGGGCCGGGAGGCTACTGTTTGCTCTTTTGTACGAGAGCCAGCTTGTCACTCCAAAGAAGCTCACAAGCAAAAAAAAAAAAAAAAAGATATAAAATAATAATGTAAGAAAACTGTCAAACGGAGGGAAAGTTTACAGTGCGTATTAGCTTACACAGTGGGAGGCTGTGCCCATGCAATTTCGTGGTTGGGTGTAAATGACTGTAATTGAAGAAGTGTAAGTGTGTCTCAGCTGTACAAGTCAGGGGTGTGAGGGACTAGTATGAATCTGTAATGAAGAGTAATGAATCTGAACGGTCTGCGTTGTTGGTAACAGCATCTCTCTGTGTTGTTTTTTTTGTTTTGTTTTTGTTTTTGTTGTGTTTTATGTTGAAACCCAGCAGGACTGCTTCACGGTGGAGGGGGAGGATCTTAAGCACGACTTTGAGCGCCTGCAGCTGGCAATGGAAATGGTGGGCTTCCTGCCCGCCACGCGCAAGCAGTGAGTCCCACCACACCCTCAACAGCAGGGGCCTCTCTCCCTGCCCCCCCCACCCCACCCCAACATGCCCATCCTACACCGCCCACCCATCCTGCATTCACACACATACACACACACACACACACACACATATATATACACACACACACACATACACACACTCACACACTTACGCATTTCCAAATGTGCCCTCCTCCCATCCCTTCCGATGCTGCACTCATGCATGTAAGCATTAAGGGAACACACACACACACACGCACACACCTAGAGTTACTCATTCCCCAGTGACCTACACTATTACAAGTGGTTAGATATAGATCTCCCTTTCTTTCTCCCTCTTACACACACTCACAGCAACACTCTCTCTCTCTTTTTCTCTCTCTCTCTCTCTATCTCTCTCTTACTCACACACACACTACATATGAACACATATTCCTACAGCTGAAAAGCTATACTATATTGTGTTTGCAAGTGACTCCCCATAGGGCTATGCTATTACTTGCCGTTTGGTGCTTGGATTGAAATGTGAGCTTGTGAGTGTCAGCTACTGATGATATCACCAGCCCTTGTGCCACAATGCAGTTACAAACATTTAAGTAGACCGAGCGTCATTCCCGTTACCTCTCGTCCCTGACAGGATTTTCTCCCTGTTGTCGGCCATTCTTCACCTGGGGAACATCCGATACAAGAAGAAGACGTACCGCGACGACTCCATCGACATCTGCAACCTCGAAGTGCTGCCTGTGGTCTCTGAGCTGCTGGAGGTAAACTCAGCCCTCTCTGTCTTATTTCAAAAGGACAGAGTGTCATGATAACACTGTCCTTGTGTCAAAAATAATGTTTTCAAATGTCTGCTTTTTTAAAACAAATGCATGGACAGTGCACAGTTGGAAGTCAAGTCTGATATGACATAAAGAGCAAAGGGTTCGGACTTTGGTCGGGAGGACTTGTAGAGATTCAACATAAACATTATCTGTCAGCCCTCGCCATAATAAAGGCATTTTGTCAAATAAATCTGCGGAAGTGTTCAGTATGGAGAAACCAGAGTGTGCGTGTGCGTGTGCGTGTGCGTGTGTGTGTGTGCGTGGCCCTGCGCTGGTCCTGTGTGTTTTAAGCCCAGCCTGCACCGCGTTTGTTATAGTGAGCTGTCTGATGTCAGACCCAGGCCAGCCAAAGGTCTTTCAATGCTGACTCTGCACTGATACTGTTTATTAAATTTGACATGACCACGTTTTGGACCCCGTTCAGTGTGCTACTGTACCATTGGAGTAAATGGGGGAGGAGGGGGGGGGGGTGCATATAGAGTATCGGTCGGCCAGCAGGCGTGTGTAGCGGTAGCTAGGCCACGTTGCATTGGGTTGCGCTGTGCTTCGCTGCGCTGGAGCAGTCATTGACTGCGGTCCCAGACCGAGCGGCATGTCCCGGCAGTTGTGCACTTCAGCTCCAGTCAGTGCGCCACTGAGGCTGTGAGGGTGCTGACAGCCGCCTGGGCTGGGAGTCCATCCAGGGCCTCCGAGCCCTGAGCCCTGGACCACGTGTGTGTGTGTAAGTGAGAGGACTGTAGACAAATGGACTCTCTCTCTCACATACACTCACACATATGTACACACACACACACACACACACACGTGTGTGCGTGCATACACACTAGCACACAGGCATAGAGTCCCACTTAGTGCATTGGTGTAGCACTGTGACAGTACCCTGGCAGAGTGCAAGTAATGACTGTGAAAGCCTGAAAGGGAATTTACTGTCCAACAGAAGCTGAATGAGTGTGCAAGTCTCCATCTTGGCACAGTCAGGCAGCTCTGACTTTGCATTTGTAGCATTGCATGTGAACCCCAATAATACGAACAACATGATTGAACATATGGGTGGGTCCTGCATTTAGAACGTTGATTCTTGGAGTTGTTGGCCTAGTAACCATATATGTGATTTAGGCTATTACCATAGTTTGGTATATGTTGTAATGTTATGAGATATAACAGATTATAATCGGGTTGAGAAGCCCTTTCTGCTTTTCCCTGGATCTGTTCCAGATATGTAAGCATTTCACACTGCTTCAAACTGCTGACTTCCTCTCCCCAGTGGACCGAATTATTTTTCTTTTGATAAAAGTGAATCCTGTGTTTAGGCTCTGCATACATTTCCAGCTTAGAGGCTGAATAGCAGCACCTGGGTATCGGTTTCTTCAAGGAAATAGTTTGGTTTGAAGTGAAATCTTAGTTTTTGCAGACTGCACCAGGATGTTTACAGAAATTCCTGGTGCAAGACCTGAACAGGAATGTTTAATCAGTAGAGTCATTAATTCATTTGTTTGCTTCCTCCACGATTCATCTGTGATGGTTGAAGCTTCCAGGCAGTATAAGGAAAAACAGACAAATGATGGGTGTGCCATAAGATGGCATAAGTGGAGTTTACAGTAAAACCTTTATTCAAGTTACTGTCAAAAGTTTGTCATGTTACTGTACTTTTGAAGTTACTGTTGTGTGGTGAATCCAGAGAAGCGTTTGTGTGACATCAGAGGAATGCAGGCATTCGTATTCTGGAATGCAGGCATTTTCTTCATTATTAAAAAATAAAAACCTCAAATTGATGAAAATCATTTTATATATTAGCCAGCACTTTATTATAATGCAGGTCTGTCCTAATGATCCATTTATGCTTTGGGTAGCTCATGTTTGCGTTAGTGCTAGAACAGCTGACTGCTGACTGCTTGGACTAGTGGGGCATCAAACGTCACTGCCTAGAGAGAGACTCAAGCACACATTGAATGCTATGATGCAGCACAGAGACCCCTGTGTGACCTGTCGATAATATACCTCTTTTCCTTTCGTAGGTTCGAGAGGAGATGCTTTTCGAGGCTCTTACCACTCGGAAGACGGTGACGGTGGGGGAGAAGCTGATTGTGCCATATAAACTGGCTGAGGTAAGCCACAGTGGATGCACTGACAACTTCCTGCGTCAGAAGAAGACAGGATGTTTGTGTTTATCATTTGTTGTGTTTATAAGATTGTCGTCAACCTAAAATTGGCCATTAAAGTGAGAGTGTGTTGGCAGCCTTAGCTACACTTATTATTCAAGTGTGGGAGAAGTCACAACCCTTGAAAATTAAGTTCCATATGGGGCAAGGGTTAGCCAGAGAGAGAAAGAGGTTGGGCGTTCTGCTGAAATTGAATCTCGAGAACTGTGAGAACTGAACTTGTAGTATGTTGGATCTAACTGTAGGATGTGTTCAATTGCTTTGTAGTTTTCTGTACCTTTTGTGCTTACACTTAGAGGGTGTTTAACAGTTTATAAATATGCATAGCCACGTATATGCATGCGTGTAGGTGGATATTTATGATTTCTGTCCCTGTGTCTGTGTGTGTGTGTGTGTGTGTGTGTGTGTGCGCAATACAGCTGGAATGAAACCTAGCTGGTTCTGGGGTGGGGGGTGGAGGGGTTGGGGGTTTGCATGTGTGTGAGCAGATGTTTCCAGGGTAGTTTGGGAGGCCGTTTCGCCACGCCTCTGTCCAGACCCGTAATCTTGGCCTTCCAAGTCCAGACAACATGCCGTTGCAAAGGCCACACTTGTTAGTGGGAGAGTTTGTGTGCTGGGAGGTCATAGCCCTCAACTGCTCCTAACCCACAAGAGGGGAGCTGTGCTCACAGGTATCAGCTCTAGTGATCTATGGCAGACTCTCGGGGTTCTGCGGCTGCCGAACAGCATCCCCGGATCTCTCGCACTCAAGCATTTCTCAGTTGTCTATGTTCTATCCCTCAGCTGTCATCACGTTGAGGGGGGGTTAAGCAAATCCATATGTTAAGAGGCAGATCTTTTTTTTTTTTTTTCTCCGTCTCGCGGAAATTCCCCAAAGATATCCCCCTCTTATCGTTCCGAAATCCATCTGGACGAGGATTGGTAATTTTAAGCGATAAGAAGCTGTTGACCGAGAAAGGGGGAAAAGGCGTCCCCTTATCACGGCAGGCATTTGGCTATGGAGAAATATGCTGTGCGTTATGACCGGCGCAGCAGCAGGTACCAACAAGAGTGGATGATAAGAATACTCCAACTGTCACACTCAATTTATCTCTTTTACCCTCAGCCTGCCTTACAAGCTGCAGTACAGTACACAGTGCCGTGCTGCAGTTCACGGTTGAGCTGGTCCGTGATGGAAGACAATGATCTCCTGTAGTCTGTTTTCTGCTGAGGGTAAACACGGACGAATGCTTGTGCAAGCGCCGCATTCTTGCCATAAAGGAAACATTACGGCTCAATCAAAATGACAGTGGGAACAGTCAGCGAAGTGAATCGCAGTGCTCTGCGTCATATCTGAAAAATGCCATAACATACGTCCAGAATCCACATACCGTATGGCGTGTTTTTTTTTTTTTTTTCTTCCCAGTGAGTTTGTGATTGGTCACTTACTGTAGGCTTCCCCCTCTATAGATGGGCTGCTGGCAATGTGGTATTGCTTATACCAGCAGACCCCACATGCTGTTGACCTGCTTGAACACGTACACGTAGCACATTACTTGTGCTATCTCAACAAGTGAGCCAGAAACTGTTGCACACTGGTGCCATGTCATACAGTGTTTTGCAAGACACTCTCTGAGCCTCCGAGCTGTTTTAATTCCTACTCTGTTCCGTCACTTCTGTTACTGCTGCCACCCCCCCTCCTCCTCCTCTCCTCTCCTCTCCTATCCTCCACTCTGCATTCAGTTCCCTTTTTTGGGATCACAGACGCTGATTAAGTCTGCCGGAGTCTCGAAGGATTTGCCACTCTCCCTCGAGGGAAAGGCTTACTGGCCTTTAACAATCAAAGCAAGAGCGAAATCACAAGGAGGCCGAGGACAGGAAGTACAGCAACAGTAGTGACGGCCGTGGCAACAGCGCTGTCCATGTAACCCCCCTCATCAGTGCGCTTGCGGCGGCTCTGTCGTGAGACGGCGTGGGTTCTCATGCGCTCGTCTGAAGTGGTGGCCCAATGAATGTTGTGGGGGTGTGAGGAGCACTAATGAATGGAATGGTAATCTGGCCACGCGATTCAAAACAGAATAGCCAAAACAAAATGGAATTTAGGAATGGAATTACGCAAATGGCTAAAGCTGAGGAGGCTTTTCAAGTCCCAGCGCCTGTTGTACTCAGACTGTGTCTCCTCACTCCAAGGGCCACTTGAGATGGATTGTCTCTGTGATGGCAACACCCAGGGCACAATAACAGCAGCAAACACTGGTTTTGTTTGTATGTACCACTACATACTGTAGGGCTGAGACTTTCCATAACCCTAAAATCAAAGCAAAAAATTGATGCAGACCCATTATATAACATAAACAAAAACTTATGAGGGTGTAAAAACTGTTGGAATGTGTTCATGGGGTGGGGGGTGGGAAGGAGGGGTTGGGGGGGGGGGGTGTGGGAAAAGGCCAATTAGGGTTTTTTAGCCTGTGATGTTCTTTAGGAAAATAAACAGGCGCAACAGCGCAAACAGTGCGCTGGAGTACTGGAACTACAGGAACTGAGCTGGGACCAGTCACGAGCAGACACAGGAGAGAGAGGGAGATGAGTGGATCAGCAGCGATGAGAAACTACAGCTGGGCTGGGCCGGCCTGACAGCAATGCCTCCCAGCACAAATAACCCTTTATCCGGTTATCTGTGTTTGTTAGCGGAGAGCATGTGGCTTGTTTTTGCAGCCCTTTGGAGAGGCTCTAATTTGTGAAAATGAGGCTACATTTGGTTTATACTTGGGGTGTATTTGTAATCAGCTGTGCTCTGTTTGTCTTTCCACTTGAGTCAGCCATTTGTTATGAAGCCTTTCCCTATATGCTGCAGCAATTTTGACTGTTTTTTGTGTGTGAGTGTGGAAATATTTACACAGCTTGTATGCAATGGTTACTTTTAAAGCAATTTAATGCAAAAGCTATGTATACATGGGGTTAACCATGACTTTGGAGCTGTTGCCACAAACTGAGGTTGAGTTTTGTAAGAGATGAGCATGACCTCTCCAGAGTCAGAGAGAGGTCATGCTTGAGTGAGATCTGAAATGACCTCATGCTGTTTTCTTCTAGGCTGGTACAGTGCGGGACTCAATGGCCAAGTCTCTGTACAGCGCCCTGTTCGACTGGATCGTGTTCAGGATCAATCATGCGCTGCTCAACGCGCGGGACCTGGAGGAGACCACCGAGGTGAGCGAAGGAGTCACATCACCAAAATCATTACGTCTGTCATCAATTTTTTTTTTCAGATCCAGACATTAAAAGCAGGACTTTGTTTTTGGCTAAGGCTTCTGGCTAATGTCATTCCTTATGTTTGCCTGCTGATGTAAGACTATCTCACTAGTCCAGCATGCATCACTCAGAGACGTGTTTGGCTTTTAAGCCTCGACATCTTCCCCTTTGTCTGGTTCCCACACATACTGTACAGCCCCTTAGCGTTAGCACTCAGGCCTTCGCTAGTGCCAAACAGTAGTCTTATAATGCAATTCAAAGTCTGACGCTACTCCCCTTAAAACACTCAACTTGGGCTGGCTCCATTCTTAGACGCCTTCATATACCACCCCCTCATGTTGTCATGACGGTGCATCCACTTGAAGCTAACCAGTGGCCATGCTATAGATCATTGTCTAAGCAGATGAGGAGAGAGGGGGCGTTATTGCTCAGAGAGCTATAGAGCTGAAGGCAGGCAGAGAGCCTGATGTGGATTAGTAGTGGTGTGTGTGTGTGTGTGTGTGTTTTCATGCTCTCACTGCTGGAGATTGCAGCTTTAAGCTCTAAATTATGGATGAAAACATTGTATAACAGGATATTTTAAGCCACGTCCAATAGAATCCCGTCGGGTTGTGCATCATTTAAAATGATTTGGGAATTACATAAAGAGATTTTCTTTTTTTTCATATTTTATCATGCTGCTTATGGTATGTTTGTCTTTGCACTTCAGTATTTTCAATATTTTCTCTCCTTTTTACTCTTTTCAATACTTAGATCTTGTCCATTGGTGTTCTTGACATCTTTGGATTTGAAGATTACGAGAACAACAGTTTTGAACAGTTCTGCATCAACTTTGCCAACGAGCGGCTTCAGCACTACTTCAATCAACACATTTTTAAGCTTGAACAGGTAAAGCCTCCTGCTGGTTGGACCACTGTGAAAACACCCCCCCCACACACACACCTCCCCTCGTCAGGCCCACAGCTAAAATGTGAAAAATAACAACTGTTTTTTTTTTTGTTTGTTTTTTTTTGGGGGGGGGGTTTCAGTCCTCTGTGTTCACAAGCAGTTTATTTTTTTCAAATTTCATACACTCATGAAGAGATTCCAACAAGTTCACAGTGTGGTTCTTGATATATTTCCCTGTCTAAAACATTCATTAGCCCAAATGAGTATCTGTTTGATTTCCAGGAGCGTATCATTGTGGCATGCTTGCCTGAGGCCTTGGCAGAAGCTGCCAGGCCCTTGTGGCATGTCAACACCCGGGTAATTTTCTACAGGATTGCTGTCATTGTTTTAGCTCTAGAGCTAAAGTTAGTCCGGTTGCTTCACAGCTCCTGGCCTCTTTAGTGTTTGTATTGTGTTACCAGAATGTGGCCCAGCAGAGGCCTAAGTACAGAGATGGACAAAAGTTCCGCAGCAAAGTTCTGCCATTGTGGGCGTGCGGAATGTTCACAACATTCTTTGACAAATTTAGTCAAATGCCAAAAGCTCAATCACATGTCAGGCGCCACACATCCTCGTTGCTCTCCTTTGGTCCTGTGCGTCCCCTTAGGAGATTTCACAATGTCCAGGTCTTTCCAGGCAGTGGTGGGCCACTCACCAAAACGAAACCCCTGGGTCCATGGTGCGTTGCACAATATCTCCCCTCTTTACATCGCGTTTACAAACACAATTATTTGAGCTGCCTGGAGGGACGGAAGTTATGTAATAGTTTATTTTTAAGAGTGCCCCTGACGGCCAGATGAGTGTCTCTCCTTTGATCCCTGGGGGCCCGTGATGAATGCTTTGTTTGATGGGTGGATCAGGCTAAGCAGCGGTTTCAGTGCTGATTGCAGGGGTTTGCCGCTGAGTTTACTCGCGGGTGACGGATCGACAAACTTCACACAAATAGCGACGGTTAAAGAAAGAGGGGACTCCTCTCTTTAGCATGTTTGGCCAGGGAGCACTCTGCTAACAAAAGGAGATTTACACGGCATGCTGAATTATAGCCTGTCAGAGGCACCTCTGAGGAAGCATGTTCGTAAATATATGAGAATAACCTCAACTGGTTTGTCATCATTTTTAAGCCCTTGAATTAGCTTAGTCGTCAATGCTCCTCCTGTTGACTACAGCAAATTCAAAGTTCCTCTTGCACACTAAAGCCAGTGTTCTTTGACAAGAAAATGAATCACTCCGTGCAAGACAGCTTTGGGTGAAGAAGACTATTTTGCAATCATTATTGCATGCATTGAATCACTCTGAATGGGGAACTTTACACCATGATGAGCTGACCAATGCTTCACAGGAAATGACACGCCTGAGGTAAAAAAAAAAAGAAAAGAAAAGAAAAAGAAATCAATGTTTATGAAGGGTTGAGAGACAAAACAAAGCTCAATTACTCCTCCCCTCTCTCCCAGAAAGCCTCGCCTAAGCTATGCTAGAAACAGTCGAGCCCTCGAGACTGTTTACATCGACTGCACAAGTACCTAGTGAGGCAAGACACTGGCGTGACCCCAAAGATGAGTCGATACTCATGTTAATGCCTAATAAAGCAGTGCTGTGCTTGGAGGAATGCATCACAATGTGAGGAAATTCAGAGATGGGGTCGGGTAGACTGTGTTCCATGACATACAGTAACCATCCATTTACAGTACAAGAAGTCAGAGTAGGCCTGAGCTGTGTTGGTCGTTATCGCGTGGGAAGTGTGCTGTATGAACATCAGAGTGTGGAAAGCAGGGTGTTCTGTTGTGACAGCTGAAATGTGTGAGGCTTGTATGCCTGTCAGATTGTCTCTCTCTCTCTCTCTCTCTCTCTTTCTCTCTCTCTCTCATTTTTTTTCTCTCTCGTTTTCTCTCTTTCACACGTGCCTTCTTGATTAATGCAAATCAGGCGCCACAGTGACCAGGAGGGCTGCAAGTCTGGACTGCATTGTTTACAAAGACCAGCCGCAACCACACACACACACAGACACACGTGCACGCGCCGCACCACACACTCACTGTTGTAGTAATTTTTACACACTCCGCCAGCCAGGTTTCCAGGGCAGATGAGTCTGACAGCATTCACAGGCATCAACTTGTTAATGCAAAGGGATTATCTGTAGACATAATAATCACACAAAGGTGTTAAAAAATGCCAAATAAGACGGGGGGGGGGGGGGGACTTTTGGGATTGGA
>JASCQY010000258.1:11256178-11268271 GCA_030264315.1 Sardinella tawilis
CCCCCCCCCCCCCCCACTATCGGGAGTAGAACGTGCAGATTTATAAGCTTTTGTAGAGAGAACGGGTCTGGAGTTCTCATCTCAGGCAGCGATATTGTGGACTTTGGCGCCATGACATTGCTTTACAGGTAGTCACGTGAGCGGAGCTCAGCGGAGCAGCCCCCCAGACAGCAGTGACTAAGTGAAAATCAGAGATGGTCTCAGTGCCGGAGCCAGACCGGGCCTCCCCAGAGAGGCTGTTCCATTAGCCGAGATGATGAATCACTGGATTGATGGGTTTTTCTCCCCCACCAGCGAGTCGCACATGACCGATATCTATCCTGCCGTTCTATTACTGCCAGCCAAGAGATGAAGGTGGACCTTGCCAGGCCACTGTGGTAGTGAAACTGCAAAACGGCAACTGCGGTTTTGTTTAGGCATGTCTCTGTTGGAGAGCGATGGAATTTCAATATGCGATATCTGTTTACAATTCGCTATTCTGACTTCTCGTGAAAGTCAACTCCGAAGGATAGGTTTAGAGAATCACGGGGATAATTAAGAGACTTCAAGTCACCTCAAGACATCAGTGTTCAGATGTTATTTCTGTAATGTCTGATGAGATTGATGCAAAGGCTGTGTGTAAATATGCCCACATGTTTACTCCAGTTTGTAAGGGACTTGTAGTTTGTACAGGGGATTCTAAGTTTGTAGGGGACGGGATGTAGATTACTGACTCAGAAGATACAGGAAATCTTCACTTCACTCAGATTTGCAGTCTTTGTTTACTGTAGGTCCTTGGCCTCATGGGGCTTGAAATTAAAAGTGGGTCGCTGTTTCAGGGGGGGGGCGTTCAGCGTGGCTGGAGCATCTCAAATCCACTGTGACACAGGTTCAGTTTTCTGCAAATAACCATATGAGGTATCTAGTGTATCCCATTGCGTTAAACAGCTAAAGATTTACTTTTCTGTGACATCTTTTATCTTTCCCTGCGATCTTGCGTGTCGTGCTGAGATTTCAAATGTAGCAGGTAGGTGTGTTACTCCAGCACCGTCCCTTGCACAGGTGCTAGATTCTAAACCTATATGAAATCTCTCCGCTGAGCTCCTCGGATCAGTTTTTCCCAAACAGAGATTGTAAATTAGTCTAAAGGCCCCCAAGCTCCAGTACAGTACATGTCTATCATATATCTTTATCTCTGACACAACACACTGTTCAGTAGTGTGTGTGTTTGTGCTCATTTAACAGTTGCATCCTGTTAGTCTGTACTTGTCTTTGCTGAGTGTGGACTTGTTTGTGAAATTCCAGAAACGCGTGAGCCCTCAGAGTGTCGAGGGGATTTCTTCTAGGAATAACGGTGTTGCTCATGGGAAATTGGCGTATGGTTTATTTGCAAGTTTCGGAGGATGGGAGGGGGAGTCATAATGTTATGACGATGGCTCAGGAAGAGTTTTTTTTTTTTTTTTTTTTTTTTTTTTCTTCTTTCTTGCAGCAGATAAGAAGTGTTCACAAACATGATAAGTTTCTGATTTTTTTTTTTGGTTTTATTTTTTTGACGTGTGCATTCAGTACAGAACTTGTCTGGATGCCTTAATCCCTTTTCATAGTGTAACCAAAGATTGTAGAGCAGAGCAGCCGTGGCATGTGGTACTTCAGAATCGCTGATTGTAACAACAAGGTACTGCATGAGTATGGTGCTTGTTGGTTGGCTGAAGTGTCATGTTTGGCTGTGGGAACACGTGTGAGTATTTTTGTGTCACATTTGTGTGTGTGTGAAATGCTTGTGCCACTTGAATATCTCCTGTTGACAAAATGTTTACTCCTTGAGTGTATGTGTGTGTGTGTGTGTGTGTGTGTGTGGCCCTGGTGGTGTCACTCGGAATGCCAGTTATTAGTACCACACAGAGGCCAGCGTGGGTGAGAGCTGTTTGGGTGCCCAGCCCAGCCTACTCCTCCGCCATGCCCGGCCTGCGTGCCATCTGCCGCCTCGCCTCGTAAATCCCGCCGGAGAGCCTCAGTGAGCCCAAGCGGCACCACATGCTCATTACGCCATTAATGCTGCCATTACTGTTCTCTTCTCAGCGCCCTTTCCCTCACCGGCTCCATCGGTGGTTCTGGAGAAAATTAAGGCTTGCCATCGACTTGCCTTCCGCCGAGTTTACAAACCTTAATGATGTTTATCGGCCCGATTTAGAATCGTCACATTGAGAAAATAGTCTCGAGGCGGAGCGAAATCTTGTGACACTCTCAGACTCAGTCAGTGTGTTGCAGACGTGCTCTCACGGCCAGTGTTGCAGAGTTGGCATTATCTGTACTGGTTCCTCTGTAGATTCAGCAGCAAGAGGTGCTGATAATGAGTACTCGACACAGTCAGCAGAAGACAAAAGATTCTGTGACTGTCCCTCTCTTTGTTATTTTTGTTTGTTTTTTTACTGAATCTTTCTTTCTTTCTTTCTCTCAAAAGTTGTTTACGTGTGTCATCCTTTGAGAATGTGTGTTTCTTAATCGGTGTCCATGCCACACAAGTACAGTATGTTGATGGATTGTTTGTGTCGTGCTCTTGTTAGGATGATTAATGTATTGGCAGTATTGAGTGTAGTTTCCCCAGAGCTTAGACCAGTGCCTCAGTGCTGTCTGTCTGTGATGTAAGTGAAGTTGCAGCACAGTATACACATTGTTTTGACTCAAGAATGTCGATTTTGACCCAAACATGTCATTATTGTTGGCATTGTACCTAGCCCATGAAAAATGTTGACAGATAGCAATGTAGCCATTTTCATTCTGTGAATAAAGTTCATGGATACTAGAACAGAATAGCGGGATATTTGCGCCCAGAAAGGACAGTTCACATGGTGGTCAGCCACCACCACTCACGCAGTAAAGGAAATTGTTTTCACGGAAAGCCTGTGTTTAATAACAAAGTGTATTAGGGACAAGGAAGTGTAGCTGGACTACGGTCAGTTATTTTGCCCACAATAACAGTCTTGCCTCTTGTGAGGCAAGCTCACTCAATAGACAATGAATGGCTATCATATCATTAAGATTTCAAACCACATCGTGTCTTCAACATTTTGATTGATGCGGACTGAAAGGCGCTAGATGAGTATCGCAATGCCTTTGGTATGTTACCATTTTCAAGGACCAGCGGTAGACGTCATGGTGCCTAAATATTTTCATTACAACATATAGTATTAAAGGGCAGGGACGTGTACTTTTCAGCCCATTCCATTCCTCACGAGTATGCCTTATTAGGCCATGCCGAGTGATAAAGAACGAATGCGGTTTCTCGTATTTGCTGTCTATTTGCTCTCAAGTTGTTTTTAAATATAGCTTCCTCTGGGAAATCAATTAAGCCGTGCAGATTAAATGGTGCTTCATCCATTTCATAGTCTTGTCTCAACAGAGGAGGGGGTTTGGAGGGAGCATCCCTCCCATCCCATCGATTTTCTTTTTTTATTTTATTAAACCCAGGTTGGATTATATTCTTTATTGTCCCCCCTTCTTTCCCAGAAGACCAAGGAAATGGCAAAAAATGCTAAACAACCCCCCCCCCAAAAAACGTCCTAAAATGTTAAGAATTCCTTTCATATTATTAAAACCACCGAGCGCACAGCCAAGCAGAGGGACGGCCTGCTGCAGTCAAACATGAAACACTCTGTGGCGGCCTGTTGTTTTGTTGTTTTGGCAGTGAACCAGAGACAGAAAAAAAATGCCTACAGCATAACAATGTTTTTCTTTTTCTTTTTTTTTTCATCGGGACACGGTCATGTAACACACTACTGCTAAAATCTTCATAGAGAGATCTGGGCGTGTCTGTCAGCCTGTGTGTTCACACTCTCTGTCTGAGGTTGAGAATGTTTATACCATTTTTCAGATTGAAAATCTGTGTGTTTATCTAAGAATTTCACCCATTCATCCATAACTTGATGGTAAAGTATTTAATGAACCATTTTTGACTCCTAGCCATGTGGTTTGATGTCTCCTTTCCTTATGTAAACTCTGTAATCCTTAATATTTATGATGACATGATGACAACAGGCTTAAGATAATCTGATCGTAAATGTGTGCTACGACTTCTTTGTTTTGGGCAGGAAGAGTACCGGGCAGAGGGAATCACCTGGCACAACATCGACTACATCGACAACACCAGCTGCATCCACCTCATTAGCAAGAAGCCCACAGGACTGCTCCACCTACTGGACGAGGAGTGCAAGTGAGTGATCACGCCTCCCCACCCGTTTCTCATTTCTCTGCCTCTCTCGGTTTCTCCCTCTCTTGTCCTTCAGCGCAGCGCTTAGGGATGGAACTCTTGCCACCCTCAAGGCGCCAGTTAAACAGACGAATGCCGTGGCTCTGGAGGGTTTCCTTAAATGTTGTCAAGGTGGCCAAATTCATTAACACTGCATCTCGTTGGAGCCCTGACAGAAACACTGATGTGCCATGTAATTTGTATGTGTCCCTCACATGATCTTACACACACACACACACACACACACACACACACAGCGTGTGGGCTGTCCCCTCACCTCCTCCTCTCCTTTTCTCTGCTCAGCTGGGCTGCGGATGATGTGTTTTACTGTAAAGTCAAGTAGGTGATGAATAATGAAAAGAGTGAGAGCACGTTTGTCCTCTCGGATCATGTGCATCCAGCCTGATAAAAAAAGGGATATGAAGGAACAGAATTCCGCTCGGTCTAAATGGCTGGAAACCTGAGTCCCCTCGCGCTCCCTGCGCGCCTGCATAGCTCCGTCCTCCCGCGCCCCGCTCTCGAGCTTCCTCTAGTTGTTGATCTTCTGCTAAAAGTATCGGCAGAAGCCCCAGAGATCTGGTGTCTGGAGGAACTGCATGTGTTTATCAGATTTCAAAAAAAGAAAGAGAGAGAGAGAGAGAGAGGGAGAGAGAATGTGTTTCTCTCAGTTTTTCTTTGTAGCCTTCTCTGTGGATCATTACAAAAGAATGAAGCCATTTAAGCAGTAGGGAAATGACATATTTTTATTGCGCTGACTCTAAACAGGGTTGCACAGTCGTGAACATGCCATGTGCCAGTTACGCAATGTGTATCTTCATACATTATGGAACAGCATTTGCATGTATTCAAATGAGAGCAGCGCGCGTTAGAGAAATGACACAGACAGACCCGGACGACATCAGAGAGCCAGATGTGGGGCGGTTCTGGGGCGGGAGAGTGTGTGTGTGTGTGTGTGTGTGTGCGTGTGTGCGTGTGTGTGTGTATATGTGTATGTGTGTGTGTGTGAGTGTGTGTGTGTGTGTGTGTGTGTATGTGTGTAACGGGGTGGGAGGACAGCCGTGTTAAGTCACATACCAAGCTTTGACACCACATATGTGGCTTTCTTGTCACACAGACACACACACACACACACACAAATATGTGCACACTCCCCCAGTCAGCAGCAGTTTGTGTGTGTCTAAATGGCTACTAATCAGAGGCAGAGAGCAAGGGAGAGAGAGAGAGATACAGAGAGATGGAGAGAGAGAGAGAGAGAGAGAGAGAGAGAGAGAGAGCCCTGCGAGGCACAGATCTCTTCCCCCTCTGTCGCCTGCAGACTCACTGACCTATTAATTACACTGATTCATCTCAGTGCCTCGCCATCCAGCAGAAATTAGCTGTGTGAAAAGTAGCATGTTTCCCTTGCTGGCCGTGCAGCGCAGCCCAGAGCGCCCCCAGGGGAGCCACATCATGGGCCTGATGGCCGTAGCCCCCATCATATGTGATGGAGGCTCACAGCGATAGCGGCCCACGTGTAGCCTTAGAGGCTGCTCCTGTCTCCACTCGCTATCGCTAATGGACTGTGATTTCTCTTTCTCTTACTCTTTTTCTCACCCCCCCCTCTCTCTCTCTGTCTTTCTCTCTCTCTCTCTCTCTCTCTCTCTCTCTCTCTGTCTTTCTCTCTTTTCTTTCTTGATATGGTCTCAGCTTCCCGCAAGCAACCAACCAGACATTGCTGGATAAGTTCAAGCGGCAGCATGAAGGGAACAGCTACATCGACTTCCCGGCAGTCATGGAGCCCGCGTTCATCATCCGCCACTATGCCGGCAAGGTCAAGTACCGGGTGAAGGTGAGTTCATTCCCCAATCTGAGCTGCAATCTCTAGCAGCATCTGTCTGGGCCTGGATCGGTATCTCAGTGGGCCTATTGGAGACCTTGGGAACTTACTGTACATGAGTGGGTTTTTGAGTGATATACTATATGAGTGGAAGGATGTGGCCATGCTTTTGGTCTGTGTGGGACCACTGATCTCAAAACTATAACTGTATCATATGATATAATTCATATCAGTATGTCTATGGGACTCTGTGATTGTGATTGTGCTTGTGTGTAAGGGAATGTTACTTGCCTACCTCAGGGATACAACAGTGGTCTGCGACATACATTGACCTGATTCATTCAGTCTGGGAAACCCATTGCAACAAGAGACCTACAGTACCTTGACTCAGTGATCAGCGTTGTGTGTGTGTGTGTGTGTGTGTGTGTGGGTGTGTGTTGGTGTGTGTGTGCATGCTCATGGTCACATTTTGCGTTCCGTGTGTTGTGCGTGTGTGAAGAATTACACAGACCGTATAGCGTGTTACAATAGCCTATGATTTTAATCAGTTCCCTGGCCTGTTGCCAAGCTGGATATTCCTATCTCTGAAGTCTGGCACACAGATGACGGTAAGGCCCTCAACCGGCACAGGCAGCTATTTTCAAAGATGTCAGAATTGTTTGTCCTCGCTACGCTGCCTCCTCTGTGACTAACTAGGCTGAAGGCGGCGTGTCAGGGGCGCTTTGTGTTTTCCGAGGCCCTCGTGTTTTGTTTTTGTAATGTTTGTGCTTATTTAGTAATGATGTTCAGATCAGTTTTGCTTGAAATACAGCTCCCTCAAAGCGGCTGCAGTACTGTATGTAAATGTACTCTGGGCTGACAAATGTTTGTATTTGATTTATTGGGTAAGAGGGAAAAGACGACTAATTATCACATTAAACTTTTGTCACCAAGTGGCCTGCGGTAGCCCTAGTTTTATGAACCAAACATTTGACCACATGCTGTGTATGATTTTAAGTCTGAATATGATTCATTTTTTTTTAGCCCAAGTCACTTGCAATGGCAACAGTAAGGGGTGCTTTCAATTACTATTCTGATATTAAGCCATTCTGTGTTATTCTGTCTGTTAAGTTGGCTGGAGTGTTCCTGTCTAATGTCCTTAGATGTACGTACTGCAGCTACTTAAGACTTCTCTGAGAGGTGAGGGCTGATTGGAAGCCCACCATGAGGAGTTGATCCCTTTTAGTCTTGTGGCTGTTTTCTCAGTACCTTATATAATACACTTCTGCACCCTGCCCTTGTGGGTTGGCAAATTCTTGCAGAGTCCTCAGTGTGTGTGTGTGTGTGTGTGTGTGTGTGTGTGTGTGTGTGTGTGAGAGAGAGAGAGTGTGTGAGAGAGAGAACATGGCAAGTCACACCAGCGACGGAGAGTCTTGGCATCGACGGGAGGGAGAGAGGGAGGGAAGGATGAATGGGGCCTTGAGTGTTCTCACACGTTCTTGTGCACGGTTCTTCCCTCGCAGGACTTCAGGGAGAAGAACACGGACCACATGCGGCCGGACATCGTAGCCCTGTTGAAAAGCAGTAAGAGCGCTTTCATCGGCGGTCTGATCGGCATCCACCCGGTGGCCACCTTCCGCTGGGCCGTGCTGCGGGCCTTCTTCCGAGCCGTGGTGGCCTTCCGCGTGGCGGGCAAGAGACACGTGGAGAAGAAGGGTGGTGAGTACAGGCTTCATTCGTCATGCCTTTTACACTTTAGAGAGCATGCAGTACTTCCTGCCACGTACTGTAAACTGTATGACACTTCATGTACTGTAGAAGCAGCTCCTATTGTTCATAGCTAAGCCTGTGTTTTTGTTTTCTTTTTTTGCTTTTTTTTCCCTGTTTTTACGTATTTGTGGTTGGGTAGCAGATGTACTGTGTACAGTAGTTATGACGAAATACATACTGTAGTTCCACCACCCACTATATGTTATGCAAAGCCTGGGTGTAAGCCACCCACTGTATGTAATGCAAAGCCTGGGTGTAAGCCACCCACGTAATCACGCTGACGCTGATGACGGATACACACACACACAGCCTGCCAGCTGTTCTGCCAACCTGCAAAGAAGCGCAATTCACAGACTAAAGATCACAGAGCACAGCAGCCGGCAATTACAGCCCCGGACTAATCACCCTACCGTAGCCGAGTATGTAGCACACGTGTGGGTAGATGGGTTTATATGGCGCAGTAGTGCTATGCGTATGTGATTGTGTGACTGTGACTGCGACTGCGACTGTGTGTGTGTGTGTGTGTGTGCGTGTGCGCATTAGTGGGCTACAATACTGTGCGTACGTACTGTATAGGAGACTTGCCTAGCATTAGTGCCTTCATATTAGACCCTGTCGCTTTGGCTCTCCAAATGCCTTGACTTCCTCTCAGCTATCCTCTCAGCTTCCACCTCTCTGACTGCACCCGAAGACTCATTTCAGTCATTATGGATCAAGTCCACCTTTTAGGAACCCCCCCCCCCCCTTTCCCTTCCCTCTCTCCTCCGCCCCAGGGATAGATAGAGTCATGGACTGATTTGTTTTGATAGGATAGATCCTTGACTTAGACTCCTGGGGCCAAAAACTAAAGTGTCTCCGTGTTTTCTAATCAGGGTGTTAAAAGTAGGGGACTTTTTCCCAATCCCAGTTGATTCTGTTTGACATTGTGACAAGAGAATGGTTTGAGTCTGCATACAATTAAACTGACCCCCACGGATTGTGAAAACAAACTGATTTTAGCAAGGAGGGGATAAAAAGCCCTGTCCCTAGTATTTTCTATGCTAATTGTGCTAATATGACCTTTTGTGTTGTTTTTACAACAGCGATTCTCAGATATCTAATGTAGCATTTGAAACGTGAAACATCCAATTGCATGTGTTCACACAGAGACTTAATCAAATCAACAGCCCCTAACCCCACCTCCCACCCACCACCCATCACACCCCACTACCCACCCCCCCACCCCCCCAAGTCATAATAACCCTGTCAACCAGATGGGGCCCCAGTGGGGTTGGGGAATGCATATTACAGGTGAGCTCATCAGTCTTAAAATAGCAGAGGTCAGAGAGGTCGCCCCCGGAGCGGGAACGCAACCTGTCAGAGGCACTCTGACCCACCGCCACGACGCCCCAAAATGACCTGAAATAGGACCGTAGTGCAGCGGCGTGCGTTTGTTTCTCTCCCTCTCTCCGGAGAGCCCCCCCGAGGGGGGGGTGTTTTTCTCTTCATAGATGGCCGCTCCTCTTACTCCTCCTTGTGTAATCTGTCTTTCTCTTTCTCTCCCTCTCCCCTCTCTGTCTCTCTCTCTTTCTTTTTTTTTTCTCTCTTTTTGCTTCCCAAGGGCATGATGATTCGGCTCCATGCGCAGTGTTGAAAAGTGTGGATAGTTTTAGCTTTCTGCATCATCCTGTGCATCAGAGAAGCTTAGAGATCCTGCAGAGGTGCAAAGAGGAGAAGTACAGTAAGGCTGCAAACCCCCCACTCTTTTTCTCTCTCTGTTTGTCCGACCGTCTCTGTCTGTCTGTCTGTCTTGTCTTGTCTGTCTGTCTGTCTGACTGTCTGTTTCTGTCTGTCTGTCTATTTGCCTGTCTGTTTGTGTCTGTCTGTCTGAGTGTCATTTCACAGTTTTGTTTCTTGATTATTTTTGGGCTGAAAGGGGATCCACTAAGCATCAGCCATTTCCCAAGTCTCTCCATCTCTCTCTCTCTCTCTCTCTCTCTCTCTCTCTCTCTCACTCTCTCTCTTTTTTTGTGAGAGCTCTTGAGTCTCATCAATCTCCATCTCTGATAGCTAACCCTGTTTTATATTCATTGTCTCCTCCGATTTTGCCACTTCAGCCAGTTGGCAGCGCTGGGCAAAAGTGGACTTCCATGACTGTATAATTAATGAACCGATGGAGGTTAGACAGGCCGATGCTGGCTCTGAGGCTGATGCTGAGTGGTACCCCCTCCCCCTCTTTCTCTCTCTCTCTCTCTGTCTCGCTCCCTCTTTCATTCTCTCCGTCTCTCATCAATGTGTCTGAGTAACCAAGTCCTCTGCATGTGTGCCGATCTCTCTGTCTCATTCGCCACCCCTCCCCCACTCAGTGCCCTCTGTTTGGGGACAGCTTTGCCTGACATGCCCCCTATCTAACACATTAAGCTGCACTAACACACCGACCAAACCCCCAACCACCAACACCCACCTCACCTACCTCGTTTAAGCCACACCCCTCCCAGTGCCAGTGTCCCAGTGACTCAGAACAAAAGTCCAAATTTGGAACAGACACTCAGGAATCTCTCCCGCCTACAGTGGGCTTCAGAATCAAGGGCATTCTCCTTGTTATGTTTGACTTTTGTTTTTGTACTGATGAATCCATCGTGTAAAAGTGTTTGTGATTCAACTCATGTAAAGCTGATGCAGACTTAAATTTGAATGCATAATTCTGCTTTTTTTTTTTTAAACCAATGTACTCAGAAAAATCTGAAACACTCTGCTATATGTAAACAGCTTTTGATCCTTGTCATCATCCCTTTTTTAATGAATCAGAACCTCATTTTATATCGTCGGATCAGTATGCCATGATGAATAATTTAGTCATAACCCTAGTAGCACACCACTGACATATGGTTTCTAGATGGAGGTTGGGGTGGAAACAGAGTCAAAATGCGAAACCCTATCTGTCCATGTATTGAAATGGGACCAGATGGGAGCGTAGCAATAATAGCTTACTCAAGGCATATTGCACCCCACCAGTGAGTGACCTCATCTCCTGGCTCCTCATCGGTGTTGACGATTGCTACCAGTAGAAAAACAGCATGTCTTAGAGGACATGTATACTGCAGAGTCTGCTCTCCGGTGAATAAACAAGCGCTCTGTTTTTCATCCTCCATCTTCTCTTCGACTTCAGTAATCCTCCCAATGAGGAGAGTTAACATTGGTGAATGGCTGTCCCTTGTGTTGAGTGTTGGTGTGCATCCTATGTGTGTGTGTGTGTGTGTGTGTGTGTGTGTGTGTGTGTGTGTGTGTGTGTGTGTGTGATTGTGTGGTGTTTGGTGTGTGTGTTCCCCTACCTCTGTGAGCATGGTGAAACTCTTTTGTTTGTCTGTGTTCTACGTCTGTCTCAGGCATGACCAGAAGGAGTCCACGCACGCCCCTCTCTGACCTGCAGGGCAGCAACACGCTGCACGAGAGGCCGCCACGGTAAGATTGTCGTCAAAGATCAACCAGGCTCATGTTCTTTCAGTTGAAGGACTGTAGAGGTCACCCATGAGGGAGGTCTCTGCTCCTCACGCCATTGTTTCTCCATTGAAGTAATTCCGATATGTTCTACAATTATCCACAATCGCAGCCGGTTTTATTTTCAGTTGTAAGCGGAATTCATATGAAACCAAGATTGGTGTAGATGAACTCTCTCAATGTCTTCATACATGCAACTGCCCCAAAAAAAGAAAAGAAAAGAAAGACAGCTTTTGAGACTGGTGAGTGTCAGTGTCAGGCTTCTGTCTCCCGCCATGACTGAACTCTTAGGGTCATGAGTCGAGGGTCAGAGTGTCCTCAGGATGCCGCCTCTTCCATCTCCCTCTATGGTGACTTGAAAGCATAAGAATTACCTGAGGGGGTAGGAGGTCTTCCATTCCTCACCCCACGCAAATCTTCCCTCCCTGGGCATAGGTGGGGTCCCCTACATTAAGTGAGTTTGAGGCATGAGTCTCTCGCACTGACTGTACACTGACCTCCTCACAACGCCCCCACATAGCCACTCCATGAGGGAGCCTCATATTTCCTTCATGACTGAATATGGCATGGGGATTACTGATGGATGTGCCTGAGCAAGTGGCAGTGGTCTGTCTCACAACAGCGCCTTTGTTTTCTGCCCCCAGCCCAGGCTGTAAAGTTCTCCTAATGTGATTTTCAACCACACACACACACACACATATAAACACACACACACGCACACACACACACGCGGCACAGGCAGACCCACACACTTTCTGTGTTACCAAGTGACCATTTAAATCAGCCCCCAACCCCTCCACCCCCCACCCTCTCTGCTCCTTCAATG
>JASCQY010000258.1:11286264-11322086 GCA_030264315.1 Sardinella tawilis
AGAAATGCAAACTAATTTAATTTCACGGTAAATACAAGGATTTTAGGCCCATCCACACTGCTAGCAATAACAATACAACAGTGGAAATACAAATGCATGAATGTGAAATGTATTAAGGTGATGTGATTATTCAGTGGATCCTGATTGTCTATCAGCATTTCTACTCTTCACAAAACTGCTGAAAGTGATCCTCAACAATATCACACTTCAGGTTATCAAATACTATCCAATGTCAAGTAGCAATACTGTGATTGTTCTTATTAGCTAAATTCATAGATAAAATAGACCATTTTTAGCATTGTTGTATATAAGCAATCATTGGATAGGTTGATGGCCCTTATTGGCTAAATTCATAGATAAAATAGGCTGTTTTTAGCATTGTTGTACTGTATACATGCAATTATTGGATAGGTTGATGCAGCATTCCAGTGATATGTTATGAACATCATTCCAGTCCACACTTAAGGCTTTTAAGATAGACAGAATCTCTAGCAGAAATTCCACAGGCATACCATCAGCTCGTATGTGGGGATAAAGGTGAATGGGTGACTTTGATTGACTTGGCCTGCAGCTAATGCAGCAAGCACCTTACAGAGTATTGCCTTTTATGGGGCCTTGTAAAGATGTAAAGAGACGAACGCACTCTCTCACACTCACTCACACTCACACACACACACACACTCACACACACACACACGGCCTTGAAGGTCTAGCCAAACTGCTATCTCCTGCTGACTGCTTGCCTCACTCTCTCTCACCTTAATGTCCTTGCCAAAAAGGTTGGCGTAGAAACACAGCCAGTTTCTGGAAATGTAAAGACGACCCTGGAGGAGGATATCTCGTAGAAGAGCACAGGAGTACACTGGGGAAGGGGTTTCATACACACACACATACACACACACACACACACACACAATCATAAACATGAGTATAAACACACAAACATGCATATGAAACCACAGAGATGGAAAGACGCCTACTCATTGTCGAAGAAGATATACAGATAAACAGCATGATGACATACAGCAGGAAAGAAGAGGACGATGAATCAGACAGAAAACCTGCACATACTCTGTCATGTCATGGCAACTGTGCTGCTTCCAGCTTAATTTACAGGTAGTTTGAAACGTATAGCTAGAATGGCTACCTTTGCAATATCAAATAAATTACAACTGAACATCCCCCAATAATGAAACTATTATTCTATAAATCTACATTGTGATGCAATACAATAAATAAGATTGATTTAGTAGCAAATCAAAGGTCCTGTTTGACTGAATTTGAAACAAAACACAAGAACTTTGCCATCAGCTACATACATAACTTCAGAACTGACAGAGCAGATCAAATAAGCTTGTCCCGTGTGAGAGAGAGTAATGAATACTGTATGTGTGAACGTGTTTAAAGAAACAAGCAAACAGGAAGTCTAAGAATAAGCAGAGCAAAAAAAAGAAAAAAAAAACAGAAATAGTTTGGCAGACTTACCTTTCATAAGGATCTCCTCCTTGGGGACGGTCTGGAAGAGCTTGTGGTACTGAGAGTTGTACTTGCTGACAGTCTGTGCGGAGGGACAGGGCAAAGTCATGAGGTCTGCCGCAGAGGCAGTGGGGCTTCGCTGCCTCAGAGGACGCGAGCCCTGCACCAGGCTCAACATGCTGACACACTCTCTCACACACACACACACGCACAGATTGGCAGGCACACTCACATATAAACACAGAAGCTGGCACTCTCACGTGCACACACACATACACTCTCACACACACACACAGGCGCAGAGCACACACGAGGAGCCTCTCACAAGCACTTGTGTGGAGAGGAGGTAGCAGCGGAAAGGCAGCACCACGAGCAGTCCTTCACTTCCTTTCCGGGTGTGACTGTTGTGAGTGTGTGTACGAGTGTGTGTGTGTGTGTGTGTACAACTCAGTCTGATACTCCAGTGACTATCCTCTCCTCTCCTCTCTCGATAGGGGCCAGCTCACCCCCTCCTCTCTTCCTGAGCATACACACTCGCACACATAATCTCACACACATACAAACGCCTTGCAGGTCCTCGTGAGCAGTGAGCTAACACCTGTGTCTGTCTCTCGCTGGTAGTTTATCAAAGCCTGCGCCGGAGCGGAGCGGAGCGGAGTGGAATGAACACTTATATCTCCCTGCAATGCAGCCGAGCCAAGATGGAGCAGAGACAGCAGCATTAAAAAGCTTCTTGATCCATAGCGGAAAACACTACGACTTGTAGCAGAGATGGAAAAAAAAAATGACACTGTCTTGCCACACTACAAATCACATTTGTACTCTGGACCCTGTGTGTGCTGCTTTACTTTCGAAGCCTCGGCAAACATTCACTCAGTCCAGGATATAATGGGGCATTTAGATAATGATCATAATCCGGATGGACTGATTGAGTGACTCGAATGGTTTTACCCCCATGATTGCACAACTACACAGGTCTGGCCAGTGGAAAGTGCTGCAATTATAGTTATGGCATTGTGCATTTATGACTTTTATGACATTTATGACTGGAAACCATGTATCCCGTTTGCCACCGTTTCCTTGACTTTATCACATGTCAAGGTCAGATGTGCCAATGTTGTTTTTGAAATAAACGCTGGCCCTGACCCTTCACCCCTGTCCTCAAGTCTTTTCCTGACTCACCGCACAATAAATCTCTGATCCTATGTTTCCAATATGTGGCTGCTATTTCCTATATCTGGGGCAATGTACAGCATATAAAGTACAGTATATAAACATCTAAACAACTTGATAGTGGCTTTTAATAGTGCTTCAACACAAATAAAAAAGGACATCTACAGAACACGACTGAGAAATATTAAAAGCGACTTACAGAGCCACGGTAGCATTTCTTCACGTCCTCGTATGACAAGTCATCGATAAGCTGCACTCTGTAACATAAAGCAAAGGTGTAGAACATGAACATGATGTGACAATCAAAACACTGTGTGACCCACATACTTACACAGTCAGTATTTTGCAATAAAATAACACAGCTGTTCCGTGGTGACCTTGATCAGTTGAAGGTTAGGCCACAGGGTGACACACACTGTACACACACACACACACACACAAAGTCATTTCACCCAAGTGAACAAAATGGGGACGCATTAAGTGAGCCCTAATGATGCCTACATGACGTGGCATAAAGTCAGCTTGCCTGGAGTGCACAGGCAGTTACAGCGAGTGAGATCACTCCCTGAGAAATTCAGCCCATGCCATTTGTTACGGAATCGTATGGCATGGGTCCGCTGGCTTCGATGCTGTCCATGCTGCTTAGGAACAAAGATGTGTGCACTGAGCCAGGTACTACAGCGAGACCACCCTCCTGATGCCACCTGATACTTGGAGTCCAGAAAGGGGTTTATTCCATGTGTTAACAATGTAAATATTTTCTAGCACGACTATCAAATGCTTGGCAGCTCATCTTTGCACATTTTCTCAATAAAGACTTCAAGATGGTATGAAGAAGTGGTTTTTGAGGTGGTTGTTTATTAAATTTGAATTAAATCAAATTACACTTTTTTGCAAAAACAATATTATGTCATCCTGTGCTTTCATCCAACAGCTGAGAAACAGTTATTATGACCATCTGCTCAGCGTGTGGCAAAGATGTTGTGTAAGATGTTAAAAAAGGGGAAAAAGAAAGAGAAAAATGGATTGATATGAAAAGACTTATACTAGTACAAGTTTCTACACCTGCGTGTGTGTGTGTCTGTGTGTGTGCAGAAAGCAAAACCAGGAACACTTTTTTTTTTTTTTTTCTTGAGAAAGAATGTTAAAGTTAAGTAAGCCTTGGAAAGTATTTGTAGAATATAGACTCCTTTAATGAAGAATAGAGTGAGAGAGTGAAAGCGGGAGAGAGAAAGAAAAAGAGAGAGGGGATTGCAGGCTAGAATGTGGATATTTGTGCATATGTTTGTGATCTTTTGGTGCTCGGGGGCAGCATCCCACAATGAACAGCCGTTGTGTTCTATTCTCTTCTGTCGTGGGGGGTGTAGAACATTGTGAACCAAATTTTCCAGGATTTTATTTGCTCAGATAAAGTACAACAGGCAGTTTTTTTTAATCATTTCATTTTCCCCTGCTGTTCTGTTAGAAATTCTTCCATATTTAAATTGATGAAAACAGTGCAATGCAGATGCCATGCTGCAAATATGAAAAATGCTGGCTGTGTTTATGTTTGTCACGTACTAAACTAGGTCAAAGGGCTTTGCTAAACTTCCTGCCGTGCACAGGAGAGATGGTTGTGCATGCTGAGCAGGACCCTCACTGCAGGAAAGGAGACACACAGACAGAAAAAAGAGGGTAGTGAGACAGACAGAAACTGAGAGAAAGACACAAGCATGAGAAGAGAGAGGAGAGCAGGGCCCCTATTGGCCACTAGTCTAATGACATACAGTACTACATAAGGAAAGTCTGAGCTGTGTGTGTGTGTGTGTTCATCAGATGTTCTGTGAGTCACCAGGTTTATCTCTGTCACTGTCCCAAGGGGCCATGGCTTTCGCTCATGTTGGTAATTTGACCTGCTTGCAATACAGAAAAAAACAACATGGAAAACGTCTTTATGGCTTCAAAATGTTTATAGGATAAGATTATGTGATAAGCATCTAATGTTCAGATTATTTGTCCATGTTAATTACTTGGGTGAATGCTGATGAAGCCACTCAAACCCACTGTAGCCCACTTCTGAATGACCAAAAACCCTGCTTAAGGCAATGGGTGGGCTTTAGAGGTGATATGCAACCAATGATAGCTTCACCTTTAACCCATGTGGATGTGCATTTTCCTTGTACTGAGCAAACAACTGCATTTACAGTGATTTACAGAATTTACCGGTAGGTATGCATAGCCCTCACCTATGTATACAACCTCATAACTGAAGATATTTTGCAATAAATATTCATGTAGGCTATTATTCTCAGTAAACTGCCCGGAAAGTATGGTAAAGCTGTGTTTTCAAAAACATGTGCAGCTTTACTGAAATATTCATGACACATCAGAAAATAGGGAGTAACATGCTGATTCCAGATGTGGTCTACTGTAGGTTTACTCAGGCTGAATGACCTAATCAATAAATACTGGAATAAAGACAAGTGTGATGATTTATGATTAAACAACATGCATGTAATGTATGCATTGCAGATTTCGGTAACACTTTATTTTAAGGTTCACATGTTAGCCACTAATACATAGTACACTAATACATACATACCTAATTAATGCATGTATTAGTGACCTGTGCGGCATGTGTTAGGCAATATCAATCATTTGTTAGCCATGTATTCACAAATTTCTTGTTCATGATTAACTAGGCCTTTATTATTGATATAGTCTTTATAATGACCTACTAAGCCATGATCTCTACTTACTAACAAGTAATAAGTGTCAAAAGAGAATATGTATAACCCGCTAGTATACTTAATAAATCATAAATAGTGGCAGAACAGTAGAATAAGCAACCTGGGCACTGAAATACAGCAATGAGGTTGAGCCATATAGCTGTTTATTCTACAACTGTTCTGCCACTATTTGTGATTTATTCAGACAGTATACTAGTAGGTTATACATATTCTCTTTTGACACTTATAAAAGATCATGACTTACTAGGTGATTATTAAGATTATATCAAGAATAAAGGCCTAATATATCAAGAACAAGAAATTTGTGAATACACGCCTAACAAATGATTTATATTGCCTAACACACGCCTTACAAGTCACTGATACAGTCATTAATTAGGTATGTATTAGTGGTTTATACTGTATGTGAACCTTAAAATAAAGTGTTAACCATATTTCATATTGACTACACTTTTCTGCCAAGACATACTGTATGTGGAAAAACTCAGCTCTCAATAAGCTTGGACATAATGGGTTTCATTTTGGGTGTCTCTCTCACTAGGTACAATCTTCTCCCAGGTCAGTCCTCTCAACCTTCATGGGAGCTTTCTTGTAAAGATTTATTTGACAACCCATGTTTACAGCAAACAACTCTGGAGTAATCTTCTGGCAGTGATGTGTGCAACCCACTGGATTCTTCTATAAATAGTCTTCAAACGCTGGCAGTAATCCCTTTGGGAGAGGCTTGCCAGGTTATTGGTTTCCAAAAGGACAACACTCTGTAACATTAATATTTAGAATGAAGTGAAAACCCTTAGTATTTAACACCTAGAGTAGGCAATGATACGCCGCCAGATGGTGTTTTCCTTTAAAGAGCCTCCTGTCTCACGTGGTTAAAATCCTTAACCTTCACTTATTCCTCAAGACACAAAGCAAGGTAATTACCATTGGCAGATCTCCACGAGGACGCTATTGCTATTGCAGTCACATACTTTCAATGTCACGTCCCACAGCTATGGCTAGTTGTTTTGCCACTGGGCATTGCTAGGCAGCGAGGCTGCATCTCTCTGTAAGCATGTGTAAAGATGTGATGAGGTCCTTGGGCAAAGTGAATCTACGGGAATCTAATTAAGAGCTAAAGCATGGTGGCATGGAAACCCTTGATTTATGATGCATGATCCAGAAAGTCATAATAGCCTTATGGGCTTGGGAAGAGCGCTACCGATACGCGCTGACTGGGAATGGGAAAGAGCTTAGATTGTGTATTACAATCATACTTCAACACTGTGTGTTACAGGCTCTACTATTCAGTTTTGAAAATAAACAACCATGTCAAGGCAATATCCTCGCAGCAGCCCATGAACCACAAAACCACCTGCATTAACCCAGCATTAGCATTGGTCAAGTCCCTCTTTAAGCGTGTGGGAAATGAGTTTAGATTGCTGCTCCGCAATTCACTGAGCAAGGAGACAACAGCGGGCCCTGCCAAATCCTGCAGAGGGAACAGATTCCTGCAGATTACTCCCTTGATTCTGAGCATGGTTATGTAAGAGGCGCTCCACGTCATAACATAACCTGTTAGGAGCAGAGGGGGTCAGCTTATGGCTCGGTCTGCTCTCCACGGATCTTTTACATCTGAATAACCTGCTGGCTCCTCTGTGCATATGCCATGCATGAATTATTTGGCTTTGGTGGAAGGGCTGACGGAGCACATTCGTGAATGTACCTAGCAGAGCTGGCCTAGTTTAGTGCAAAGTGCAGAGATGTCCATACATCATGGCAAAGCAAACAGGGCCAGAGGATACAGCAAAGCTCAAATAAACCAATGCCAACAGTTCAAAGATGAATGAGTTTTATGTAACGTCTTTCCGTATCTTTCCATTGAGATCTGTGATATAATGAGCATGCAATGAGAGCCAGTTTCACCAGGGGAGAATATTCATTTAATGATACAGGGTTCTGTTTTGTATTCAGTATTGTTCAGCATGTCTTGAACAAAGCAGCAAGATTGATCACTTACTGTACGTTCACACCAAGAGCTACTAAAGCTGTAAAATCGCCGGAAGTAATTTTCTTTGTATGGACAAGAACAACAAGAGTAACAAAAGTGACAGAAGTGTTGAGTGACAAAACTTGGGCGTCTCGAGCAACAAAAGGAAGTTGAAAACTTCTCAACTTTATGCAAATATGCATTTTGGCTGTCGATGGAATATCAGTGGGCACGGCATGAATGACTACAGTGACATGATTGAACATGATTGAACTTTAGCAGTGATTTTTCTGTGCACGATTTTACAGTTTTATTAGCTCTTGGTGTGAACGCAAAGGTAATGGGGTGATCGTTTAAAAACATTTCCTGGTATGTTTGTGAGCTGTTAGCTGGATGGTATGATTGATATATTGTGAAATGCACTAATGTGGGTGTTCTTTAACATTAACATTAACATAAACATTAGTGTCCCTTCCTCACCTCACAGTATTCAGTATTGTTTTTACCAAAACGCGAAGTGGGCAACTCTTGCAAAGTGCTGCTACTCTTTAAGGCAATAGAGAACTATTGACATACAGTACACTGCACATACACCGACCTTCGATAACTGTTATTAATAAAACAATAGTATTAAGAAAGATATAACCATGGAATACAATTACACAGTCAATATTCCATTCAGCTACACGAGTAATAGCCTGGTATGCTTTTAGAGCTGGTGTTGTTGGCTGAATGAACACATGAATCACAAGAATCAACAAAAGTGAAGTATATCAATATGGTCAGCAGAGCACAACAAAAGTCTGAGGGAGGAACAATAGTGGACTCTGTTCACATATTTAGCAGCTCCCCAGAGAGTTTTCACCTACTTATGATGGGGACGGTAGAAAAAAAGAGGTGGTATTTGTATTAAGGGCGTGCTGTGGTACAGATGACACAGTGTGAATGCATCGTGGCGCACCTGACCGGCTGAACGTTTGTACTCGAAGCACAATCACAACGTCTGGGTAAGCACCGTGTTACGTGCGCGGGAAGCAGACGGTTTATGTTTTGACTTGCCTGAACTGCGGGGGGTTTTGGGTGTCCTCTTCCTTCGGAGGCTCGGGCAGGTCCGGAGGCGTGAGGAGGCCAATGTCCTCGCTCTGTTCCTGCTGCTCAGTCATGCTCCTCGGCCTGCACGCAAACAAACAAGGCCCCGCTCGGACAATGAGAGCAGGCCCAGGCCCTGAACATCACACGCATACACACACAACCACAGACACAAATACACACATGCACACCTTAACACAAACTAACACCCTCAGACACACACACACACACACACACACACACACACACACACACACAAACAAGCATGGGGTGCCAAGATTAAGCTTGTCACATGGTACGTTTCACATGCTAAATGACCATGTAAATGGTCTTCCACAACCACAGAGGCATACAAATTTCCACACAAGAAGGATTACAAGTCACATGGCACACCTCAGTTGCAGGGACCATGTAAATGACCTTTCACAAACAAGCACGGTGGTATAGAAATTCAAACTCACACTCTTCCTCCCTCTCCCTCATACAAATGAGCAAATATCCAAGGGCGTCACAGCCACACATAGAACTAATGAATATGCGCAGCAGGCTCAAATATAAACACGCACACGCATGCCAGTTTCCAGGTATATTCCCATAGGAGCCCCTCAGCCCTGGCTACCTGCGTGCGCAATTAAAAACGTGGTGTATAATAGCCCTGAGCAAAGCCAGAACCTCTACCGTGGAACCCCCCCCCACACACACACCCCTAACACACACACACACACTCTTCAACTCCTCATTATCTCTAATTGGGAGGAGTCATTATGACTCAGGCTTTGCCAGCTCGATGAGCTCTGACAAGTCTCTTCCCATTCTTAAAGGTCAGTGTTGATCCACTGCCTTATGCGCAATTCCCGCTCAATCACTCACAGGGCAAGAAGGGCCAAGAAAGCAGCAAGGAAGGAGGAAGGTTTGCTGCAGAGACCCAGTGGGGCTTTTCCAGCACTCCATAATAAGAGCCTATTTTAGCACAGGCCATCAAGCCTCACACATAAAAGAGTTATGTACCAAGCCTGTCTTGTATTAAAGTGAGGGTTGCTACGCTACTTCATTTTTAAAGGTTATCTGGTGAAAACAGTGACATGGTGAGGGTAAAAAAACAAACAAAAAAAAACATACTTGTTGTACATCTGTCCAAATATGCTTTGCAAAAAAAAATAGGGAGATTCAGGGAACATTTGAACTCCATAATAAATACAAATTGCTATTAAGGGCACAGGCAGACAGACTTGTTCAACGGGTAAACACATGCATGTACAAACATGATGGGCACATTCATCAGGTGAATACTTACTCAACAAACTAAAAGGAGACCACACTTTTTTACATACAGTACAAATTTACCAGATGCAAGAAAAGAATGCAAGAAAAGAATGCAAACCACCTTTGTGCCACTGTCTAAAAGTCATCAGCCAGTTTCTTTCAGTGGAGTTCTATTGTTCCCTCGAAAGACACGTAATGCACCATGTGCTGCTGCCTCAACCTTTCACACTCAAGTGAAATCCAACAATGGGTGAATTCCACAGAGCTTCCTCAATCATGACTGTCAGACAGTCACACAACATGGATTGGCCAGGATGGAAACTATCTAGGCATGACCAGAACTCTGGTGGATTAACACTAATAGCATATAATAATGAGATCAGAATGGAGAGAGAAAATAGCAATATGCAATAGAGCAGATGAAGACAGAGAAAGGGCAGGGATTGTATTAACCTCTGCTTCTGTATTTCAGTTGCCCTAAAAATGACTGCTATTTCAATGGCTTTAATCTGGCTGGTAGCCAGATCAAAATTTAATACCAGATTAGAGTACACATTTACCTACAGGTTTTTTAATCCAAACGCCATGCTTTCTATATTGTTATGTAAGTGATTATTACATATGAAATCAGAAATACAATCTATTTATGTTTGTGAGGTTATATAAAAAGAAGCATTAGAACTGCATTAAGCTAGATACATGGAGAACCAACTCGCTTTGCGCTACTCAGTATGTCAATATTAAGACTAATATTAGAGCAGAGTAGATATGCTATCAGTTGGTCAACCACGGCAGCCAGAGGTTACGGAGGGGCATGTTGAGCTCAGACCAAATATAAATATTTGTTGACTCGTCTCGCTGGCCTACCTCGTAGCCACCCAGGCTGACATGTCCTAATCATGAAGGTTAATCATCCTCATCTTCATCTTTAGCCGGGCTGCCCCTCCTCCTCGTCCCTTTTGGGGCCTATTTACCGGGCGAGGCCGTCACAGGACTGCCATAAATCCAATTAGCATAATCAAATTAAGCCTTGCACATTCAGGGATCTCTGTTAAAGGTGTACTGCTCTATTTCCTGTGAAACATCAAACATTGGCAATTCAAAATATGAGGCCTTCAAGGTCTCAACATTTCACCATTTTGTCATGAGTATGTTTTCCATGAGTTTTCTACAGAATAATTAGTTACTATTGGGATGAACTGTCAAATGACAAATAGTTATTAATTAGTGTAATGCATTTGGTTTATAGGCATAGATACAGTGTTTGGACCAAACACATCTGACAAGACGTGACAATGGCTTATGAATATAACAAAAAGAACTGAAGTGATCTTATGCAATACATTTAAAAATAATAAATGACAAAAAAATATATCATGTAAGTTAAATGGATACATAGAAATGGATAGAATGATAGCTAGGTTATTGAATGTTTAAAAGGCTTGTCTTGTTCCAAACTGCCTATCGTGGGTCTTGTGATGGCCATCTATTCCCCTAGCATCTCGTGACAAAATGTTGAATGTAAATAGGTTTACAAAAGGAGAATGGAGACGGGTTATCTGCATGCATGCGTGTGTGAGTGATAAAGACTCCCTGCTTTTTCTCCTGCAAATAGAAATAGGGACTCACTAATGAGGGCTACCCAGTCCAACCCAGCTCTCTCAACAAAGTGTTATCCAAAGAAAGGCCCATGGAAAAAGCAACAAAGCCCTCTCTGTTCTCCTCCTCCTCTTCTCTGACCAGATGAATCGAAAATGGCTGCAGTGATTCACTGCATCTAAATGGAACTGCGGAATGGAGAATTCATGCAGCAGTGATTCCAGGACTCCCTCTCTGATTAACTACTAGTTGAATTTGCTTAGATAATACATTTATTCATCTCTCTATTTATTATTAATATGAACAATTCCAAATGTAACAACTCAGATTTATATCACATTTATACACTACACAAATCACAAGACTCTTTTAGGCTATCTACATGGATCAAAATAAAACACTGATGCTGACAAGGCCTTTATGAGGTCCCCTCTGACCAACGTACTGGCATTTATCACACATTTATTCATATCTATAGTGGGCGTACAACGGCCCTGAGATGAGGATAAGTAGGCATCAAGGCCTTTCAACCAGAGACAGCCTTGGAGGGAGAGTGAAAGCTGATGTCATATGTTCTGATTATTCCCACAGAGCAAATGGATAGGTGCCAGGTGTAATTGCCAAGCAAACCCCTGGGATATCTCTCACCCTCAGTAAGCCTGTTCAGAGCAACACTACACTCTCCAGCGACAGCTGCAATGCAGGAAAACTAATGGGCCCTTTCACTGGGAACATCTGCAAGCAAGCGTGGCACCCCAGGCTCCTGTCACAGGAGAAAAAAAAAGTGTCACGTGAAATGAATGTAGTCTATAGAGGCTTCACCACCTGCAGCCATGAGCAAGCTCAGTTTAGTTCAACACTAGCCTATAGCGTGACGGAAAGAAGCTGCTTACTGTGGAGTCAGCACAGCACAGTGTCACAGCACAGACAGCATTCTTGGAGTAGTCCAAAGAGACAGTATTTCAGCTAACTACATGTTTTTTTCTATGTAATATTATACCATAATTCAGCCATTTGGAAGAATAGGCCTCAAGTCAGTCTACTGAGTGGAGAAAGGTGGCATTCACTTCAGTGTTCTTCAGGCATGGTGCAGACCCTGCACATGACCTGAACTGAAAAATAAAATTGTAACGCATATAGGCTACAAAACATGCTCAGCATAACTTGGAGTGATGTTGCTCAAGAATTGTGGTGTATAGCACAGTGTAGCTACTCAAAAACACATTAAAGACGACCATTAACTGACAAAGGCAGTAGGCTAACAATAGCACACTCACTCCCTGATAAACTTGGGTGTAAAAGACATACAGTGTGAAAAGTTACAGTTATAATCATGACTTATCTGATAAAGGAGGATATTAGTGAACTAACATTCCTGTTTAAACTATTATTCTTCCTATTTGTTTGATGTTGGTGTGCAGCATAGCCCATGTAAACAAAGCATTCTGAACCACTCCTTTCATAAATAGATTCGTGACTGGAAAAAAAAAAAAAAAAAGCCTTCATTAGGACAGACATCTAATAGAAAAACTAAGTTCCCATGATTATACACCTTTGTAAAAGGGGAGGAGTTCAAAGAAATCTCCAGCATTTTTTACACACAGGGGTTAATAACTCTAGCAAGGGATGTGTTGAAGTATAGGCTAGACTTTCCATTGTAGGCTATGTACCTAAAAAGTCCAACAGCCTTTTGACTAGGCTACTATTAAGTCCACTCGAACTTCAAAATGTATTGGGATAGAATGAGCTCGTTGCTTGAGATTAAAATGACAACACATGAATCGCAACAACAGTTTGATTTAGCTATGCTACGCGATTCCACATTGCCTTATTTTGACAACACCACTTATCTAAAACCCTTGGAGGTTTGCAATGTTAAAGAAATCACCCCAAAACACGATTAATGTTAGCCGAAAGAGTAGCGGACTGACGCATTAAAAGTGTTACAGGCTAATCTAATTTCATACATCACAGGGACAATGCACCGTCGCTGTCACTTCAATATGTTTTTAAAATAAGTTTAGTGTAAATGTCCCACCGAACAGCCTACCTTTTATGAAAGCTCTTTCTATAATCCAGAACTCTCACGTCCTCCGTAGACAGAAGGTCGTGTAACGGGGAAACATCTCCATCTTACGTTGTAAAAGCCTAAACTTGGCAATATTCTCGTTTTAAATCTTTGACAATGTGACAAGAATATGTAATTCACAACATGACGCCGTTTGATACAACGTTGCGAGTTCAGGTGTCCCACACAAACTGCGAGCTGTCCTTGAGAACCTGTTGCGCCAACCACACAGACGTTCAAGTGGGCAGAGCATAGTTTGTTCCACCTCACGTTAGCTTAACTGGATTTAGGTAGCAATTTAGCCGTGGTAGCCATTTCTTAGCTCTTGGGACAGACTAGTGAAGGTAGGTATGATGTGGAAAACTTTGGGGAGATCAACTGGGATTCAGCAATGGCAATAGGAGCCAACTACCTACAACTTCAGTTTAAAAATATTCTTGACAATATACTGTAGGTCTACATTGGAAATATGGACATTTTGATAGTAGCTGAATGCAAAACAAAAACAACAAAAACTCGAAAGCTGACCTTAATTTGCTCAAGATAAAATTCCTTGCTATTCAGAAATGTTCTGGGTTTGAAGTGACCAAATTAATTTGGCTTCAGTGGCTCTGAAGGCTATTTGGGAATGTAAAAATGCATGGCTACATGCCTCCTAATGGTCTGGTTGAATTGATGTGACTGAAAAAGTGCTCCAACCTGTTCAAGCAATCATGCCATCACTGTTCCAGAACATATCTGAGTGAATTTTTACAGCCTTAAAAAAGAGAGGCTTACACTCTCTTACCTAAGTTCTAGTCATTGTTTCTTCGAAGTGGAGGGTATTCCACAGAAATTGAATTAGTTGTCTGCTTACAGCACAGTTTCAGTAGATAGGATAACTTGAAGCAAGACTAAAACTTCTAAGATACAATTTCAATATTAAAATGCATTTTCAGAGCTTAAAACTAACTGAACTGAGAAGAGCCTCACGAGAATCTCAACAACCAAAACAATGTGGAAAATGTAACAGAACTTCAGTAGAATTTTAAACTCTTAACTTGTCCTACTTTATCCAGCATCACCCTTGCATTGTGCACTGAAACCAGACTGCAACACCAAATGAAAAATCACTCACTGATCTCACCCAGAAGTTTACCGTCCTTTGCCCTACTGTACAGTCTCATAAAGTGCAGTGCCAGGCAGGCGGTGGAGGAAAGTGGCCTCACCTCTGTCGCATGTGTGGTCTCCTGGCGCTGGGACCATTGGGGCGTTTGGCTGGGTCAGGACCCTCCGGGGGTGCCTCAGGGCTGGCTGCATATATAGTGCATCCCATGAAACCTCGACTCTCAGCTGCAGCACCGTCGCGGAGCAAGACCAGCCTTGTCCTCTCATGTCACTGTGAGCTCCCCTCGCCGGATCCCTCCCGGTGAAAAAGCCATTGCCTCAGCATATCTCTCTGCCCCTCCCAGCACTGAGATAATCAGATTTCACATTTACACTCAACAAAATCATCCTCCTATAATCTCTCACTGCCACTGCATCAAGTTGCATGAATGAAGCCTAGAATGGCTTGATACTCCACATCTAGGCTTCACAAAAATCACAATGCCAGCTGAGTGGGAAACAAAGTCACAGCAGCTGAAACACTCAGCAAGGTCCCCGACACAAAATATTCCTGTAAAGAGTTAAAGTGAAACTCAGATTTGCCAACCCCTGTGTGCTGGGGCAGCAGGCACTATGCCATTCTGCTCAAATGCCACCCATCCAATGGGCACTAGTGACCTCCAGTGGTCATGGCTATTCACCTAAATGATCTTGCTCCAAGTGAGAACAGGTACTCGAACTCGGTACTCGAGGTATTAAAAGCTCATCTCCGATATCATGTTTACCTGACTAAGGTTTAACTGTATCCCTGCCTATCAAGAGAAAAAGAACAGATATGATTGTCTCATAAAAAGATTTATTTATTTTTTTTGCCCAAATGTACAAAGGCAAGTTACAGTATTGTATAAAAAAAGAAACATGGTAATGTACACTTTACATCAGAGGACAACTCCAGTAGGGGAAGGTCAGCCGTGGTGAGAGTTAAAGAAAGGTGATACATCTGGGGGAATGAATTTCAAAACGAAGCAATAAAAAAAAAAAGAAAAAGAAAAAAAAAGTTGTAAACATCCTTTTTAAGTACCGATGACTGATACTTAGCGACAGACCCTCTGGTTTTGAGTGACAGAGGAATTGTGAGTTTACCATGGGGGATGGAGGGAGGGTGTTGGGGTTAGAATCGTTGCTGGGAAGCAAAACACCATGATAAAATAGTGCATGACTCCACCCAAGTGGGTAAACATTGGACGTCTATCAATGTTTGTTTGCAAGAAAATATGGGAGCCATGGCATAACAGTGAAAAAACAAAAAAACAAAAACAATAAATGAACACACCTCTTCCTCAGATAATGGACAACCAAATCAAAACAAAATAAATTATTCATCATTAAAGCGCTTAATGTATTCACCTCTGCAACTTCAAGGGTGTTTGTGATTAACAGATTGGTGGCGTTCATATTAAAACCAGATAACTTTTTGATTTCTGTTCATCCTTTAAAAAAAGTAATGCTTTATCATGCCTGTCAATATCAACTACTACTAAAGCCACTTCTTAGGAACATGTAACACACAGAATGACATTACAGCTCTTGATATATCCAGAACAAATTAGATGTGAAAACATACATAGGAACAGTCTAAGTATTACTCAACTCAGGGACTGTACTCTACAGCAGCCTATGTGGCAATGAACTGTTCATTTAGTGTCATAACCTCCTTGCCTTTATAAAACCAGCCACATCTGCATTCCACGATTAGAATTTCAGTTTTCAGAAAGTGGAAAAATGAACATCAAATTCACTCCCTTAAACATGACAACATCATAATCTGGCCTCTCGGGGGGTAACTTCTTTAAGGCCAAATAATCAAACTTTACCACAAAAGCTATAATACTGCAAAAAACTATTCAACAAACATCAGATGGCAAGATTAATGTCAGTCAGCTCTAGTTTCTATTTTGCCTTGATGGTCAACAACAGTGGATGCTCTGGACAACAGCTCAACAGGCTGAAGACCAAAGTAACTCACTGGACGCACAACAATTTCATATAACCTGTACAGCCATGCGTAGAGGCAAAGTTTCACGCCCTTTCCACTGGGTCTCCTATAGCAAGGTGACAAAAACAAAAACAAAGAAAAAAAAAAAAACAAAAAAAAAAGGATCAGGATTAAACTGGGTTATTTGTTTTTTTTCCTTAAGGGGTGGACTAAAAAAACTGCCAAAAGCCTCGAAATGTTGACAGTTATACAAGGGATTGACAGTTGCTTATAGCTTCACACATATTTGTTTGGCTGTACGCAGGTCCTGCAAATTGGTTCTGATAAAATCAACATGGGGGTGCTGCACTGTGGTCATATTGAGCCCAAAACGAGCTGGGTGGAGAGCTTTAAAAATATATAAGTATATAGAAAATGAATAGAAGAGTAAAAATGAACGAGCTGCTACAGTATTCGTGTTATCAACATTTGGGGTGGGGGAGGGGGGCGTGTGGTTGGAAAAGGGAGCTAATGACAGAGATCGTCTGAATGGTGATGGCAATCCAAAAAGCGTTGTTAAAATTATACCTCTGTTCATTATATACAGATATCTTTACTGTCGGTGAAAAGGAGGAAGAGAGAGAGAAAGAAAAAAAAAATGTTGAAGCTATGGATCAGTGTGCTTTGCCTGAGAGGATACTGTATATATGGGATTTCATGCTAATTGACACCCTACTGGAGAAAACTGAAAACATGAAAATCTTGCTCCTGGGAGATAGAGGAAACCTGTAAATATGAAGAGAGTTTTGAGTGGTTGTTTACAGAAAAAAAACACTTTGTGTTACTAGTATTCACAGCACTTACACACAAGGTCTCCTTGAACAAATAGAATACAAGCTAAAATCTCGAAATTCTAACGGCTTTTTTTTCCTGATGTTTTTTCCCTCCTCTCCACTCTCTGCTCTCCACCCACTTAAAACAGTCAACGTTTGGAGAGCTGCTTCTGGACCAGAGATGACATCTGGTTCCATTTGTTCTCCTTCCTCTCTTTGTAGTCAGCCAGACAAGTCTGCAGTGCTTTTTTTCCTTTTTGTCTCATGAGACAGTTCAGTGGGTCCCAACTGCATCTGTATCGCACACAAGTCTGACTCTTACGTGACCAGTCACCCACTCGCAGTTGCCCTAACGTCAGCACAGTTAGCGGCAGAGTGTTGGTGTGACAAGAGTAATCGTCAAACATGAGGATGTTTCTGTTGACCTGAAGAGAGGCACGCGCTGATGGGGAGAGGGCTGACAGAGGAGGTCCGAGAGTTTAATGAACAGTGACTCCCCCAGTCGTGAGAGCAATTCGTTTCCGATTCCGAGAGGGGAGAAAAATCACTTTGCTTCCTCCTAGGGCGACCTCCTTGTGGGTTCAATTCTTATCCAACTCGAGTGACAAATGAAGGACTAGTGTAGCTGTGAGCCAACAGAACCGTATCTTTAGAAAGCTCTCCAAGTCAAGGCCGATCTTCAAGACTGGTTGGCAGAGGCTCAGAATCTGCTACGAGACAGCCCGACTCAAACAGCAACATGGGTAAGCTCATCTACCGCAGGTTAAACAGGCAGCTAACCTGGTTTCATCATCAGTTTCAGATGAGCTACCAGACGTTCTTCAAAGCAGGAGGAAAATGAGAGAGAGGGAGAGAGAGAAAGAAACAAAACAAAACATAAAACAAAGTCTACGAAGTGCCATTAGTCATGCACCAGGGAACCGAATCACTAAAAAAAACAAAAAAAAAAAGTTATCAACATAACATCATGGACATGAAAATAGTCTTTTGAGCTCAAGTGGCTAATGGCGTATTTTGAAAAAAAAAAAAAAAAAGAAAAGGGAAGACAAACAAAAAGTCTTTAAGGATGTAGTGATGAGGACTGTGTGTGTGTGTGCGTGAGTATGTTTGTGTGTGTATGCATGTGTGTATGTAAGCATGTATGTATGTACATGTGTGTGTATACATATAATGTTTTGAGACCACATGCCGGACGCTGCCAGAGTCAACTCCAGTGTCCCTGCTGAATCTCCAAAGAGCAGCAACTCCGAAAATAAACAAGTTTCACTTTACCATACACATTTTTTTTGTTTGTATTTGTGAGGATGCACACTGAAGAGCAAGGGCAACAACTTCAATCATTTCAACATGATAAACTGTTTCTTTTTTTTTTTTTTTGTCGTTTTGTTTTTTTTTCTTCCGACAGGCTTTATTTATTATTTCAACCACTGCGAACCAGATTCCCCTCCTCTGGCCCGTATTCCGCACATGAGAAAGGTATTCCATGAATCAAAGGCCAGACAGGCAATAGGATGGTCTCTTTTTTCTCTTGCATGGCTTTTCGACAGTGCAGAATATAGTTCAGTGGCAGGCTGCTTTTGTCAGCGGAGAAAGATGGCTTTGAAACTGGTCTTGCGGTCCGCGTTGGGATCGGAGGTTATAGATGCTCGGAAACATCAAGTCTGCCACACATTCCGGCAGGAGGAAAAGACAAGAAAAAAATAAAAATATAGAAACACCATTCAACTGATGTCTAAATGACTCCATATGTGTCCCCATGTGATCCAGTCACATGGACATTTGCGAGAGTGAGGTGGTGATGTCAAGTCTCCCTAGAGGTGGAAGAAGAAAGAAAGAAAAAAAAAGACAGAAAAATAATTATGACTACTGTTGATACAGCATCCTATATTTCACCTTTTATCAACACTGCTATTAACAATCAATTTGCAAATCTAAGGTTACTAGATATTGAAAATTCCTTTATCATAACAATCATAAAAACACAGTCGTCTACTTTTGTGAAGTGCTCTCATTTTATTCTGGGATTGCTTTTGTTGACTATGGCCTATAATGAGAGTGACCTTGCAGTGTGGTTCCCAAGCTAGAATGTGAAAGAAAGCAGGACTTTGTGTAAGGTCCTAATCTCTCGAAGAATCTAGACTATTCTTAGTCACACTGCAAGATCTGTTGACAATCCACTGTTTCCTTAACTGTACACAGGTGAATGACATGATTATAAAGAGAAAACTGAAACACTATTACACTAGTATTACACTACTGTGATTAAACATTTATATACATGAACACCAGCTCTGGCTTTATATGTCTAGATTGCATGTTTATGAAGTGCATTACATCATGACCTCCCCTCCCCCCTCGACATCTACGCTCAACCCAGATACCAACAATAGCCTTGTCAACGCAATATTCATTACACAACGAGTTACAACAACACGTTCAGAGTCTGCCCATCATGTGGCCAAACAAGTTGCTTCAGTCAGATATGGACTGCATTAACTCGGCCATGTCTATCCAGCAGAGGTCAGTGTGAGCTGACATTTCTCTGAGTGCTGCAGGCAAACTCAGCCTTTTGCTACAGAGACTACAGCTATGAGTTTGTCCTGAAAAGACCTCGCTTCGGCTGGAGACAGGAGACTGCACTTGTTACGCATGGAAAAAAGCTAAATTAAAGTAAATCATTCTGAATGATTATGTGGACAGGCACTAAAATGTCACTTAATGGAAAACTCAATTAAAAGACACCCAATGGAATTACCCAAGGAGACACTGCCGATACACATGGTGTAGAGGCTAAGCTTTCATTTAGAGGGGAAAACATGTCCTCATCCTAAGTCATTATCCTCATAATCTCTGTGTTTTTGTATTTGCCTTACCGTTCTCACCTCCGTGCAGGCGGATACAGTGAGGGAGCTGAGGTCTGCTGGCTGGCGACGATGGCAGATGACGACAGACCTGTGGGAGTATAAAGTGTGTCAGTGCTCGTGTAGCACATAGCAAGGGCACGGTGCAGGTTCACTGCTTCTCTAGCTTAAGTTTCAGTTGCTCTGCGCAGCGACCATGACATCAATTTCACTGACCTGTGGCGTAGGGGATGTCGTACTGCCCAGAGAGCAAGGGATATCCGAGGTGGTGATGAGATGGCATGACGCGCTGTGAAGGGGAAGAGCGCGGCCTGTCCATGTCCCTCTCTCTGTCCCGGTCTCGGTCCCTCTCACGGTCGCGGTCACGGTCCCGCTCCCGCTCTCGCTCGCTGGCTCCACGCTCCCGTTCATGTGACGGTGGCTTGTCTCCAACAGTGGGGGACTTGCTCTTGTACTGGCTCGCATGTTGATGGAGAATGTCCAGGGCTTTGGACTCCGACGCTGCCTTGCTGCTCACAGTTGGACTGGCACGGGATTTTTCACCTTCCTCGCCGCTAGCCACCTTCCCGCCATATGGGGAGAAGGAATACCCCGCTGACAGATAGGAGCCTGGGGAAATGATTGAAAATGACTGTGAATTACAAGATCTGTCACATGACATTAGATCAGAAGGGCATACTACAGCTCAGCATAACACATGTCAGTTTGGGCAATGTTTACCTGGGTAGTTCTGCATCATAACCGAAGACATGCCTCTGTATCCAGGGTGATTGGGGTCGTAACCCTGACTGTAAGGGTAGCCATGCATGTAGGGCACATATGGCTGATGCTGAGCCAAGGCCGAGGGGAACTGCATGTGTGTGTTTGGTCGAGCGTCTTTCTGAGGTCCTCTGTGATCTTCAGATGAACCAACCGATGTTCGGGAATCTGAGTCTTTGCCTTCTTCCTTGCTAGTCATTTCCTTAGGTCTGGGCCTCTCATCTTTGCCCTTGCGATCTCGCTCACGTTCCTCCTCCATCTGCTGCTGCTTCTGTGCATCAGGGAATTTGTTGGGATACACATAAGCGTCCTGGGAGAAAAAATGAACCACAGTGTAAGACATATTACAGTGCAAACGGCATTCATGCATATACATTAACAAAAACACATTCTAAACATTAAAAAAAGGCATTTCATTACCTGTCTATACCACATGGCCTGCTCCATGCCCGGCTGCCTGCCCGACTCCATGCTCGTCTTTGGCTCCTCTTTGCCATGGTGCCCTCCCTCACTCAACTTCATCTTGAGACCCTCAGCCTGCTGGGAGGCCATTTTGGACTCCTCACCCTTGGGGATTATAACGGACTTGTTGCCCTCCATGGAGGAAGCAGAGTCTTTTGGCTTGCCGCCCATGGGCTGGGATTTGCCCAAGTCTGACAGGCTCGGAGCTTTCGAAAGAGCAGGCGGCCCAGAAGCCTTCTGTTTCCACTCCTCCTTCACCAGGGGACCCTCCCTCTCCTTTGAGGGCGTCTCTGAGGACTTCTTCTCTGCAGCCCGGTGCTGCTCGGCTACCTGCCTTTGCCGCTCCTCGTATTGTTGTCGGTAGGCCGAGTTGGTGTTCATCAGGTGGTTGTGGTAAACCTGATCTGGATATCCGTAGGGAGGCATGTAGTACTGGTTGTAGTAGAGAGGCTGCATGTACATGTTGGAGCGTTGCTGGATGACCGAGGGCTGCTGCTGCTGTGGGTGCTGCGACTGCGGCTGGCCCGGGGTGCCCAGCTCACCTTTGCGCTCATCGTGCAGCTCAAGCTTCACCTTCTCCTCGCCCTGGTGCTCTTGGTCTTCCTCCTTCTTGATCTTCACGTTTGGCCCTTCCACCATTGGGCCACCCATGTTAGCAGCACCCGGACTGGGGTTAGTGTAATTGGGGGAATAGTAGTTCTCGTAGCTGGCATAGTATGGAGACTCCTTGTTTGGAGGCTGGCCAGCGAAGAGGGCCTTCTTGGCTCCCTCCCTCACGGCTTGGTCTTCAGCCTTGACTTTCATCCCCTCAACCTTTCCTTCCCCATCCTCTCCAGCATCTGAGATGTCAGAGTAAGCCGGGCTGTTGGTCTTCACTGAAGAATTGTCAGCCCCATTTTGAGTGACCACATGCAAGGGATTGAGTGGCTGCCCTACCCCACCACTATCAATTCGACTGGCCACTCCAATGGATGGACTGGGGGCATTGTCCGAGAAGCTGTATATCTTATCAGCTTCAGCCTTAATGCTGGCCAAGCGACTCTGGTGGGGGTCTGAGCCATTTAAGAGGCTGTCGCTCTTGCCCCCAGGGTCTGAAGATTCAGAGTACGGACTCTTTCCCCCATCTGACCTTCCTCCTTTCCCAGAAGGCTTGGGACTGTCGGCCTCCTTCCCAGGATCTTTCTTCTTCTTATCCTTTTTCTTTTTATCCTTGGAGCCACTCATGGCAGGGCTCATAGCAGAGGGATCTCCCATAGCTGAGGGCTTGGGCTGTATAGCCTTCAGCTGGGGGCTCTTGGGGATTCCCTGCATTGTTGAGCTCATTCCTTGACCAGGGTTGCTCGGACTTCCACCGGGAAAAGGTGAAGCTTGCAGGGAATACAGCTGCTGAGGTGGTATGGTTTGAGGCATGGGCCGAGAAGATTTAATGTTCTTCTGCTGTAGCTTGTCAGACTTGGCACTACTGCTAGACTTTTTAGACTTGTCTTTGTCCAGGCCTTTCTTGTCCTCCACCCCATCGTTGCTGGCCTCGTCAGTCAGACAAGGGCCATCTTCACAACCGTCCATGGGTGTGCCACAAGCCTCTGGGTCCACGTCCCCATTTCTCTTTTTGTTTGGCTGCTTAGAACCAAATTTGCCCGGAGAAGGAGACGGGCTCTGAGCATCAAACCCCCTCCCTTTGGGGGTAACAGACCGCGCTGGGGAGAGGGAGCCTTTCTGTGAGATGGAGGCTCCATTGCATCCCCCAGATTCAGGATGCAGGGTTGAGTCTTCCCCATATTCACTGTCCCCATCCATGTCCAGTTTAATGTCATCATCATTGTGAGCACGAGCCTGATGATACTTCAAGCCATTAATGTGCTTGTACTTCTTGTTGCAGTTGGGGTGTGGGCAGTCAATGAGCACCGGAGAGGAACAGTTGCGGTCTAGTGGTGGGGGGAGGGACTCTGTCTTGATGTTGGGGATGGGCATAGTCAAGGGTCCCCCTCCACTACTGGAGTTTGTGCGCATGCGTTTGTTACCCTTTGTGTCTTCAGAACTTGAGTTAGGCTCCATGTCGGAGGCAGGCTTATTCTTGCGTTTGCCTGCGGAGGAGGGGCTTGCCTTGACATCCTCTGTGTTACTGTTGGGTGGGGTACGGCGCTCCGAAGAGTTCTGGCTTCCACGACGACCCTTGCTATTGGAGCCTGCACGGGTCTTGCTGTTGTTGCTACCCTTGTTGTCAGAGGAGTTGCTGTTCTCATTGACAGGCGTGTTGGTGTTGGGCCTCATCCTCTTCCCACGGCCTCTACCGTTTCTCATCTCCAAGTCACTGGTAGGGGACTCACAAAACCTGATCGATGAAAACAAAAACATGAAAAGAAATCAGAACAGAACAAAGCATGTTTCAACAAGCTTTGAAATGGGAATCATGTTTACCATGTCTGACACTTAGAGATTAAAAACACAACAGTGTTGTAAGATTTAAATCGGGGACCGTCAATGGAAATAAGTACGACCTTAACAAAAATCATTACAATTATTAGAAGCAAAGAAATAATTATTAGAAACTTGGTATGAAAGAAGGAATGAATACCTGAAACTCTGATAAACACACCTTTGGAGTGTCAGGAAAACAATGTAGCTATTCTCATACCGGTTCAAAATTAGACTGAGAGCCTGATGAATCCAAGTTACAAAGAGCACCAACCTACATACATACAATATTCACACACTGTTTACATACTGCAATACATCACTCCTTATTGTTTCCCATAATTTGGCCCATTTGTCATTCAGCACACCTCCAGTAACCAGGATGTGATGTTATCCCTGTGCACTCTATTGAATCAGACCATGCCACTTTTGTAGGAACGTTCTGCAGCGGATCTGCGTCTATAACGGGCGCTAACGTGTTAGTACATCTGCCCCTGAGTCTCGCCAGAGCTGGTAATCAAAAATCTGGCAGGAACACATCTCCATGTCCACAACTCTATTTATATCAAACTTAAATGCAAAACTGCACTTCAGTACGTCTTCTCCATGATGATTTATGTGCGTTGGCTCCTGTCCGTGGTATATGTCATTCCAAAGATATCCCGTTCTCATATTGTAGACATTTGTTTTTTTTAAGATCCCAAAAGTCTAAAATGCACTATGTAAGTCTTGTCATGATACATTAGATGTAAGGGGCGTTTCAAATTCACAAAGCTCTGGTGAGAAGCGAGCTGCAAAGATGAAATTGTTGCTGAGATACGCAATAAAACTGGCATACTCATAAAAATAATTTTAAGGCTAGAGGAAGCAGGGAGCGCAAATTACTATGAGTTATGGAGTCGGCATCTGACTTATCAGCTAAGCTCTCAGCAAATCTCAACTTTTTGAAGAGGCAGACGTGTAATGTAAGCGTGCCTTAAGCAGAAAACCCTTACCAAAATCCCATCTCGCGGCTTATTCATCTTACATCTACCTTTTACCTTTCTGCACCGTGCAGACATGACTTAGAATGGAAGTTCTTTTTAAGCACTGAATGTTAAGTGCGTAAATGACACCAAAATGAATAGCACTCGAAAATGCTATTACACAACTCTGAAAATACTCCATTTAGATTTGTCAAAGAAAGAACCAGTATGACAAACATCTCTTTTCATGACTGAATTAAATTAACCGTAATAATGGCAAGCTCACAGTGGGCTTAATGCTTAACAGGTTACTAGGCAGAACTATCTGGCCACCATTTTGTGCAAGTAGTATAACAATGAACATAACTCATCAACCAAAATATGTTGATGCCTATGGTATAATCACATGTAAATGCAAATAGCAAAATATGAGTGAAATGCACAAATAGTTCTATTAGCACCACAAAAGAATCTAATAAGAAAGGGCACTCTCTCATTAGAATTCACAACACATTCCTAACATATACTAACAAGGCTAAAATATATTTCACAGAAAGGCATCTTTTTAGAGCAACAAACAGATTCATCAGTATGAGAAACAATCAAGCCAAACACAGCAAATACTCACCAACAATACACTACAATATTAATCTGTGAAGTTCAAAGAGCGCTCCAATCCAGCTTGTTAACTGGCATACAGACATGTAATTGCAAGTACTGATTGTAATGAGGCTCTTGGCTTGAACTCTCTGCTCCTCTCGAAAACAAAGGAGGTGTCACTCATCACTGCACAAAGAACTTGCTAATACGAAAACATTTTCTGCACATTTACCAAGATTGGTGTTATGGGGAGGAGATGGCATATTGTACATTTTTTTGAATATGGGGTTTGACTGGCCGATCCTGTTTGTTTACCTTGGTGGTGCCCAGTCATGTCGGGTACAATCCAACAGCGTCCCAACATACGTCTTATTCCTCCAGGTCACATTCACCACCAGCATGCCTGCAATGGGACAAAAGCACAAGCCAGTAAATACCAAGTGTCAAGACAGATAAGCTTTTATTTCACACTGCCTTCATGGCACTGCAGTTCGTCCTCCCAAGCATGTAACCCATCTCAGAGTTTTCTTTCTTTCTTTCTTTCCTTCTTTCCTTCTCCCTTCCCTCATCCCCACAGGCTTCAAGCAGACCCTCGATTCTCCATTATAATAGATCAAACAGAGGGTTCCAAGGGCAGCACTCTCACGGCTGCCTTTTCTATTTCCACAGTGCAGTTCATGACTTTGGCGGCTGAGAGCTCTACACGGCACAGTGAATCATTTATATGTAAAATGATTTGATGGTGTCCTCCACCCGACTTTGCAGCAGTGTGCGAGGAGAGCAAGAATGAGAAGAGAGAGGAGGAAAGAGAAGAGAGAGAACAAGAGAAAGTGGTATTACAGCACTGTGGAAACAGCTGAAGCGTTGGAAAAAGCGTTTTTTTTTTTGCCTGATGTTCAATAAGGCTCTTGTTCAACACCTTGTGGGTTCGGTAGAGGCGTGTCCTTTAGATGAGCATTGCTGTATTCGCACCCCTAATCAATACAGGCTAGGCTAGAGAAAGTGACAGCCACTGCTGAGACTCCACTTATATGCCGCTATAGGATTTTGCAGGGGAGGCGGGAGCAGGAAGGAGGGGCAAGGCTTTTGGCAGACTCCCCTTATTGTTACAAGAGACCTTTTTCCAACTTCCACTCTCTCCACCCTCCCCCTGTTCTGTTTCAGTCAGCAGACCAGAGAGCACTCCTGCAGCAGATGTCTGGACAATATTTCTGTGCGACTGGAAGGATTAATCAAGATTTACTGTGCTGGCCACTTTGGTAGGCAACACCTTAACACTACTGCCATGACAGCTGACAGACAAAACAAGGGATTCCACTGCCATCTTCTATCAACTGTGCCTGCCTGGAGCACAGCATAAGCTCCAGAGGCCCTTTGAGTGTTGTTTCACATTAGCTTAGGGGAGCTTATCATTACGTGGAGTGCCTTGGCTCTCCTTCCTCCTCCTCCTCCACACGCTTCACCCGTGACCCTAAAGCCTTGCTGATCCATACAATGCAATCGGCTCCGGGCGCTCAGGTCCCTGGAATCACCCCTCTGAGCAGTCCAGAGAATTCTGTTTAAATATTTACATCAGCCTTTGAATGATTAAGGGTCTAGGAATCTGCACTGTCTTCTTTTCCCATATCTTTTTTTTCCCCCCTTTCCTTCCAGACGGAGCGAAAGAGACGCTGCCAAAACCAGCAAATTTATGCTTACATGACCCACCAAGGACCTACAAATTCCTTCAGGCAAAGCCACAAAGGTGAGCAGCCAGTGACCAACAGTAATGCTTTGGCCGTCCCGTGAAAGCTCATTTGGGTGAGTCATACGTCCAGGTTTTGAGTGGGGGAAATCAAAGGAGGAGTATGCCAGTGAAGCACTCCCTCCCCATTCAATTTGGGTCAGACACATCATGTCAAATAAGTCTCGCTCTACAACTTGCTAATAAGACCTCCATGCATTCTAGTCTCTCTCTAATTCCAGACCATACGAGCAATGGCACCAATTCTGGACCGTTATTCAGCAGCATTCTTTTCACCATAACCAAAGCCATCTTGAGAGGCAACAAAACTGGTTAACACACACAGGGCTAGAAATGAAATGAAACAGCCCAAATAAAGCAATAGGCAAAACACAAATACTAAAATAAGTTGGTCCTCTAGCTTTTTGGCTGTAGTGCACTGTTTAAAATAATAAAAAATGTGACAAAACTGGCAGCACCATACACATAAAAAAGTGCTGAACAGATCTGACAATTTTGTCAGATTTAACACTGACAGACATTTCAGTGACAATCCTCCAGATGCAGGCTCCCCTCCAGGGTATAGTGAAAGTCTGTCTGAATCAGAGCAGGAATCTGTCTGATTGTTTGAGGACATTTTATGGGTCATCTATAAATACAAGTGCACACTGCAGCTTGGTCTCAAGGGGACAACCCAGTGCGATACGCACGCAGGCTAGAAATGACTCACCCCCCTATCCATTTTGATTTATCTAAACAACCAACACAGTGTACATTAGAAATGGTAGGCTATCCATCATTGATCTTTTGACTTTGCTCAATTTTGCTGGAGACATCTGGAGGTCTAAGACCTGCAGTGAGAGAGTTGACATCAGGGCGACTGGCTGACTGACTTGCTGGCTGGATGCTGCTCAATTTCCCTGGCATTCAGCCATAGCAGCCTCTGTGCAAAGGCGCTCAAGGCTGCATTTCCAGAGCAATAAACTTCCCCCGCATTTAACAGCTGACATTTGCTAGGTATCAGCATGGAAGCTTCGAGACGGCCGATGCCACATTGCCGCGACCCGCGGCTCACTGCGGTATTCTGAGGGGAAGACTTGTGTCGAAGAGCGTGCTTCTACAATGATCACACTCGCTCTGCCTTCCGAATTTGATTTGTTTTGCACGTGTTTAGCCGTCCAACTTTGACCTCTCTATGATTGTGGCAGATCTGTCTGTCTCTCCTCTTGCCACTTATTTTCCGCAGAAAGCGGTGCAACGAACCAGCGGAAAATTTATTTTCTTTCCAGCGGGGTTCTCAGTCTCAGCTGATGATTGACACTTTGGCTGTGGTGCCCCTTGGAGAGTCCGCACAAACCTTTAATCCAAAAAACATAAAGAAGTGAAAGAGACTAATTGTATCTTTGGGCAGAAAAAGGAAACTGGAGGTGTACCGTCAAGGGTGACTATTAGGATGGCATTTTTAGCGGTATTCTGCAGGATAACCTATGATGACACAAAATTATAGCTTAACAGTATTACTTTACAGTGCTTTATTCTGGGCCCCCGTGGACTGTATATTAGAAAACACATAATTCAAGGGATATTGAGTGAATTTTACAGTACCCTGGAAAAATGAGGATATTTCTCTTTTACCAGTCAGCCATTGGAAAGATCTCATTTGCTTCTAAATTGCCAGGCAGCTCAAGTGCTGTCTTTTTAAGGCACTCCAGGGGAAAGACAAGACAAGCACTGCCTTCACAGCATGCCTGGAATGGGGCTTGAAACAAGAGCTCCAAATTAAACCCTGGCCAAGAGACTGTGGTTACATAGCAACGATGTGCTAATAACGAGGAATAAGATCCATTGAAACGAGAGCACAACATGACAACAAAGGCAGCTCTCTCACGATAATAAAGGGCCTTGATTCATTTATTAGATCACATTCTTAAAACATGGGGATTCTTCAGGCATATTCAGACAGATCTTAAAAGCGAGTCAAAAGCTAAAACAGACATATGCGTAAGGATTAAAAAAAAAACGTTACAAGTGGCCAATAAAGTGTGTAAAAGCCTGATTGAGAAACCTTAGCAAACCTCACACAGCAACATAAACCGCACAGACATGTTGCAAAGATACTTTCAGAATATGTGCAACCCTGCAGCAAGAAAATGTGGGTCTGCTGGCTGATAGCCTTGCTTCTCTGAAAGGTTGACACACTACGGAAAGAAAAAAAAACACATCTCAAAGCGACTTTTATCTAAGAGATGCATTCTCTGCCAAAGGATGCGTCTGTGCTCTGTTTTCCACCCACATGAGTGTGCCACTAAGATACCAATCTGTCTGCTTCTCGAGTTGAGAAACACAGACTTCAAATGAGCGGCACACTGGTGGATCCTGTGCTCACCAAAGCAACCAAAAAGCCTGCTAGCCCAGCTCCTATGGAGCACTGAGGTATTGTTAGGAACTTAACATGGCTACATATAGATAGCACTGCTATACTGGGCCTCATTTTCCTGTATAGCTGTACATGATATATTATCATAGAAAAAGAAGAAGAACTGGATTGATCTGCAGAGATAAACGGATGTGCTGCCAAGGATGTAATACAGATATCTGCCGACATACCACAAACAGCCTGGCAGCATTTTTTAACATCTAGTATATATTTTTTTTCAGTTTGATCAATTAAGTGAAATAAAATGCAGCCTGAAGATAATTTAAGATTCCTTTTCATTTGCACTTTTAGCCTATTCATTTTGATTCGACATGCTGTTGGAACAATAACATGTTAATCCCATTTCAGGTCTTGTGTATTTTGATTTCAGTTCAAATAATTTCTGTTGTGCTGCTAGCATTTTATGCGCTGCAATATCAAAGTTGATATCTCTCCAAATTCCTCTGTTCCCAAAATGACTTGATCTTAACCACAGACATGATAGGCCAACTGTTTCCAACTCTGGTGGTTACACCCTCACAACACATTGATTCACTCCTATGATTAGACCAGAACCTCTGTAGAAAAATACAGTACCCCATTAGCACTGTTTGTTTGCACTGCAATGTCTCACTGGAAAGTATTGCAGTGCGACACTAACCAAAACCTCCTTAGCAGCAATTAAGTGCTACATTTGTCTAACCCTGACCTTTATAATATTTATAACCACATTACTTCCACACAGCTTACAAGACTCCATTATAATCTGCTATGGAGGAACTTGTTCTCTTTAAAACGCACAGTCGACAAATAACCTTGCCTGAGCTATACCGGCAACAAAAAAAAAAAAAAAAAGGGAGAAGGAAATTGGGCAGGTCAGATTAAATATCAGAGTGAAACTGAGAGGTAAGAGGACACAGACTTGCTCCTCCACTCTCTTCCATTTTGTGAAAGAGTGTGAGCCAGGTCTTGCACTAGTAGCTGGAGGGCCATAGACCACTGCACACACAGAGCCTTGTTCTCTCTATTGCTCTCAACCCTGTGGTGGCTCTCCCCAGTACAGAAACAGAATAAGTGCAGCTGGCTGTGTGCATGTGTGCACGCACACACACACACACACACACACACACAGCCGGCATCACTGACGAGGACTGGGTGAGTCAGACATGCTGTGCCCACAGCGGGAGAGGGAGAGGAGAACATTCAGACAGGCAGAGCGTTTGGAATGCTGATGAAGCTGCCACCCCCAGCCCCCCACCCCTTCTTTACGCGCTGCCTTTTTTAAGACCAACCAGGACACCACAGATAAGCTGCTGGACTTTCCTGGCTGACAACAGCCGAGAACATGTGTTTCTTGGCAAAGTCACTTAGTGGAGCTCAATCATGGGCGATTGTTTTTTGTAATTACCTTTAGGCATTTTTATGTTGTAGTTTTCAACTGGACAACCCACCAGCAGCATTACTAAAATAACCCATTCAGATTTACTGAGTCAAACATTACAGAAATGAACAGATTTGTCTTGGCTGGGACTAAGAGGCCAATGTGTTGTACTCTGTGATGGCGAATGAAGCTTGGTTCTTGTTTCTGGTTTCTTCCGTAATACTTTTGACAAGTAGCCTACTGAGAATGCAAACCCCCAATGGGAAAAATGGAGGTTGGAGGCAACAGAGGTCACACAATCCAGCTAATTACACAAACAAACCAAACGGGCCGGCCAGACATTAATAACTGCATGGAATAACGCATTTGAAACAGCGACTCACCATCCTCGGTCTCCTGCCAGACGATGCCCTCCAAGTTAACACTGGTGCCAGGCTCGCAGGGCCCCAGGCACTCGGGCTCCGTGGCTAGCGCCACTTCGGCCGTGTTGACGGCCACCGAGCGCGTGCGCACCATGATCTGCTCGCAGGGCGAGGCGATGTCAGTGGCCGTCCCCACTGGCGCCAAGAGGTGGAGTGGGGGCGGGGCCGGCGTGGAAACAGGAGAATCCATCTGTGGAAGAGAGGGAGAGAGAGAGAGAGAGAGAGAGAGAGAGAGAGAGAGAGAGAGAAAGCGAAGGTAAATACAGGTCACCTTCACACAAAATACTGCACATAAACAGAGATCTTTGAGATACTGCTGGAAGGGAGAAAACAGCCCGGAAATACGGGGGTGGGAGGTTGGGGGCAAGAGAAGAGGCACAGAACTGCTTGACTGACAACTGGGGAGTGTCGCTGCTCCGGGCGGGCAGCCCTCGGTCAGAGGGAGAACAGAGGATTGCCGCTGAAGCCTCCGTTGAGTGAGGTCAGAGCCCTTTTCCCTCCCCGGCCCTGCCGGATCTGATAAAAAGAGCGGGGAGGAATGCCTTTGAGGTCTGGGGCTAAGAGGAGAAGAGGTGCATGGCGCTCCTTACTTGCCACACAGTACGATCTCTGACACCACATCATGTCATGGTGTGATCACTCACTAATTCATTCAATTAAGGGGTTGGCTGTGGTGAAGGAGAGTGGTGGAACAGACTGCGCGGCCTCTGTAATTGAATCCACCTGCACTGTGTGGGTACGTGTGTGTAGAAAGATACTTAAAAACACACACACACACACAAAAACACACACACAGTTTCTCTCTCTCTCTCTCTCTCTCTCTCTCTCTCTCTCTCTCTCTTATTTAAACTACACAGCATGTAGACACCAAGCTCAGCGCTCATTATTTGTTGCAGCCAACTTAAAATGCATGAATTCATAAGCTGGAGAGGCACAAAATGAAAGAGCTAATTAAATTGGGCAGAAAAGTGCCGCATGCTCAGTGAAGTAAGCTGATAAGGGACAACCCCAGTAGAGGAATGAGTGCACACCCGTGTGTGTGTGTGTGTGTGTGTCTGACAAAATAACGTATAATGAGAAGAAAGAACAAACATCTGATATTTCAAGCCTTTTTGGAAAGTTAGAGACACGTGTTTATTTGCCCAATTAAAATAAAGATCTTTAAAGGTTAACGTCCCTCAGGCATTTGATTTCAATAACAGCTTTATTATGCTATCAGCAGTAGGACTGCATGAATAATTACTTGTGGTGGAAAAAGCCTGACAATTTAATCACGGAGTGTGTGGATGACTCATGAATTACAAGTGTATTACCCCATGAAACCCTTCAAGTATTTATATCTCACATGACAATGTGGCATGCGGATATGATCAGCAATGCAAATCAAACTGAAGATAAGAGTATTTAGGGGAAGGGCCGTGGATGTCTCTCTGCGTAAACAACCGCACACACTTTTTTTGAGGGGTGGATCAACGAACGACCGCTGTGAAGAAAGCTGGCTAGTAACCCAGCATTTAAGATTCATTTGTGCAGCTGGCTTAACATTTGAAATTTAAGAGCTCCATTTTTCACCCTAAATTCTTCATTTTTTTCCCTCTTCAAAACAGTAAATGATTCATATTTTCTTCCTTTGAATCAATGCATTTATAACCACCACGACAACTTAGCTTAGAGACTAAATAAAATATCTGTGCTGTTGGCAGTTTAGCATCCTCATAAATTAAAATAAATATTAGCCAGCTTGCTTTGGTGAAAGAAAATACCATAGGGAAGGCCTCTGGGGAAGATAAAAACAGACAGTGAAGCTCTTCCATCATAGTAGGCTATGTTTAAAGACATCCATGAGCTGCAGAGAGTGAATAGTCTCGCAAACAGAGTGTGTCTTTTCAGGGCATGTCCTGGACACTCTGACTTCAGACGGCTACATCTTCACTAGAAATGGCTGCAAGCTTGCACTGTGCACTGACAAAATCCTCTTGGGAATCCTGTTTGAGCAAACGCAAGCTTAGTGTTGGACAATCAACTGAATCTCTGCAGAATGGCAACCTTTGGCTGCCTGTCAAATCTGCTCTGCGCTGAAAAACAGAACAGTGATTTATACATTTCCTTAAATTGTGCTCAGATTTTCTGCTCAGAATCTTCAGAATCTGTCCCTGAAACTAGTCTGAATGCAAGCCCCACTGTTTCTAAAATGGTACGCCTTATAGCTTTTTTAAACGGGCTTAGTTTGTCCAGTAAATCTTAACGCTAACTGCCTGCAAAGAATATTGACAAAGCTCTGCGGGGTGGCACAGAATAGCGACATGAAAGCAGCCCAAGAGCATCCATATTCTCGCTGGCTGTGAAATGGAAGACTGTATTAAACAGCCCTTCTCTATACTGAATCTCTCTGCCGGAGCTATGACTCATTCTGCACCGTGACATATTGTGAGGCTAATGAGCCAGATGAGATGGCTGAGAGAGAAGGGGGTGGGGGTTGTAGGGGTGCCGGAGTGTATGTGTGTGTGTGTTGAGGTGGGTGGGTGGTGTGTGTGTGGAGGGGGGAGGAGATCAACCAGGAAGCACTAAATGAAATGGATTTCACATATGGCATCAACTTGCCTCCTGCATTTCTCCCCCAGCTCTCTCCGAGCAAGGCAACACAAGCCCACATAAAATTCGATCCAATGAGATCCTAAGATCAAACCCAGGGAAAACCTGCGAGCTACATTATGCGGCGGCATTCCATGCTGAGGCAGCGGGGACAATAACCAGATTCAGTTTCACTCTCCTTCACTTCTCTTTCCTCCCTCAGTGGTAGTATGTTAGCTCCACATGTGTCTGCAGGTCACAAACCAGCGCGAGAGCACTTTGTGGAACTAATAGTATGCAGCTTTAGTGAGTCATATCAGAGGTTTTGGGAGCACCAGTCACAGACCAACAAAGCCAAAGACCAGACCGCCCTCCTCCAAAAAAGAGGCAAAAAAGAGGCTATGTTTTTAACTAATCTCTGTGTCTAATGGGTAAGGTTCTGCAGTGCTATAGACTTGTAATAACACTAAATAAAAGTAGCTTCTCCCACTTCATTAATATGGACAACAAATGAAGGCAACTATAAGGCACATGACTCCCTTCTAGTCGCTTGGTGAACACCTGGCACCGACACCAACCACACATCTCAAGTGGGTGGCAGGCTTATTCTGACACAGATACACAAACTAAACATTCTCACAGGATTATTCTACTGTCTGTCTCAACATTGCAGGGTAATCTGATGGGTTTAACTGCTTAGCCTTGGTCTTCACAAGGTAAATTACTTCTAGGAAGTCTAAAAGACTTCACTGCAATACAGGCTTTGATTAACACTTGGCTAATCATGGTTAAAATGTAGGCTATAGTAGCCAACAACAACAAAAACAATGCCATGCTATGAGACATGGCTACCTGATAGCAAATCATGCTTTGAGCACAAAGTCAGCATGACTCTGCTTTTGTAGGAATTACTCATTTCAAAGTTACAAAGTGCAACACACTGGTAGGCTATCTGCCGATAGGCCCTCTGTGTTTGTACAGCCCCATGTGCAACAGCCCACAGAAAAGCTTCATACACAGTAAACATCCAGTCCACAACACTGCCAAACCTCTGTAAGGGGGGAGACCACTTAGAAAGGATACAGTGTATTCTGCTAGCTGGCTACATTGTACAGCCAGGCAACAAAAGCTCACATTTTTTGAGGTTAGCATATAGAGGGGAAAATGACTTAGGTCTACTAATTTCCTGGGTGAGTTACCAATGGAAGCCATAAGTGTAAGATAAATCAATGTCAGCCATAAATTAAATCATCATGAAGTTGCATGGGCAACTTTAAAGAGACTGGACTTGGAGAACTGAATGCAAGAAACACATAAAACACCACCACATGCTATATGGCCATCTTCTATCTGGTGTCTAAATCTTTTAACTCTTGTGGTAATAACCACTATAGTGCCCTCAAATTCTTAGCTACCGCCTACACCGCAAATGACCGTTTCTGAACATTAGAGCATAGAGTTAAGGACACTGATGTTTAGTGGATTATATACTTGTCATGATTTTTTTTTTTTAAACCTAAAAGGAATGTGTAGGGGTAGCCTAAACAACAGATGGCACTCTGCATAACCAGAGCGACTGACCCAGGGCAAATGGCAGGCCCCTTCGGTTCAAAATGCCTTCACATTACCGCATTTTAAGTTTACTCTGCATTAAGACTGGCCATCAAGATGAACATTCAATACAACCAAATTCTGCAGCTGAACAACACTGAGTGAATGAATGAAAAAAACATAAGGAAATCAGTGTTGATGTGATAATACAATCCATTTCCAACACATGGTTTGATGGCACAAACAATGGCTACCAAAACACGTCCATAATGCTTGCACAAGTAAATGAACTGCGGTAAGCATTAGACCTTCAAAAGCATACAATGTCTTCCGCATCATGTCTCCACTACTGCATGCAAGAGAGGAAATCGGTCCATACATTTTCATGTTCACTTTAGCTTAGCCTGAAGGCAACCACCCTTAGTCAGTTACTCCC